>CM077440.1:38425377-39025377 GCA_039654765.1 Mylopharyngodon piceus
ATGCCCTCAGACATGACACAGAAGCCCTCAAAAACACACACACTACAACATAGTCTTACACACTGGTGAGATAAATTCAAAACAATACTACAAAAACCGGTAATAACCCTGACAGCAACATAGTGTGGCCCAGATCCGGCCCACATCTGGTACATGTGGATTACACACGGACCAGATGTGGGCCGGATCTGGGCCAGCACTACGTTGCTGTGAGGGAAGTTATGTTTCTTGGTTCTCCCCCTCAAAAACATTTTCACATGATCAACACAACAAAAGACACAACAAATGTATATTTGCACATTTTATTTATTCCTTAATATACTGTACAGTACAATACACCAAACAACAACAACAAAATATTCTGCCCCACCCCAGCATCCCGTCTTTGGTCTGGGACAGGCCAGAGAATCTTGTCAACATCACAGGCTATATTGGCGGGGGTAAAATCCTCTTGCATGCCTGATCCCCCCGGCACGCATCAACTGAAACTCGTTGCCCAGCCTCCCTCATAGTCATACCATGGACAAGGACATGGTCAACTAGAGTGACATGAATTTCATCCGAGGCTGCTTGTCTCCTTGCCCTTCCCCTTCCTCATCCTTCTCGTCTTCCTCCTCATCCTCTTCCTTCACCCCTTCCTCGTCCTCCTCCTCTCTGGTGTCCTCAACCTCTTCTATCACATCTTTCTGGATCCATTGTTCCAAAACTGAATGAACTGACTGGGGCTCTTTTATCTCTCTATTGAAGGTTCTGATTGGTGTGTGATAAATTTTGACTCTTAGTGTTTCCACCTGGGTATTTGTGTGCTAATTGAGCTGAAGCTGTGCTGACTTGAGTGAACAATATTGAATGCTATTGCTTTCTAAATGACCACATGGTGTAGGCAATGAGAAATGAAGGGATTTGTGTCTAGAGTTTTGCAGTAACAGTTCAACAAATCTGACTCATGTGTCAAAACAGGGGAATAGTGTTTATAGTGTAGGGAAATGGGTGTGCTTTTTGATAAATGGCGTTATGTTTTTGAAATTTTAGTTCAAAAGCCTGGTTATAGTGTTTAAGCAATTGAGAAAAACTGTAAAAATAAACCATCCACTCGTTTCTGAAACTGTGATCCTTCCGAAGTCTGAACAGAGACTCAAATGAGCTGTTTAAACAGGACGTGTCAGATTGAACTTTCTGTCCCTCTTCTATTTGTCCTGTTGTCAGCAGGCTCAAGCACATGGAGTGCATCAGAAACTGAATGGGCATCCTGTATCCACTGTAGACAGCATCAGTGATTGTAGTAGGTACAACCATTAAAATTAAACCTCAGGCTTGCGTTCCTATCGCTGGCTGTACAGAATATACACTTCCATATACAGCACAACATCTCTTGATCCTCCCAGACAATCTTAAACTTTGTTCTATGTAGTTTAGAAGAACTTTTGCAAAATTACGCTGAATAAACTGCTTTTGTGGAAAAACAGCTTATTTAATGATTCAACAGCCCATTGCTGATCTTTGTTTTGGATTGATCTTTTTTCTTTTTTTTTTCTTTTTGAGTTTACACAATTTTTTAAGAGAATTCACAGACAATTTTGTAACAAGTATTCAGTTTACAACACTTCCTATTCATTTCTATGGTATCTACAAACAGTGATTGACTTGCACAACTCTGAAAGAAATTCAATGACGTCAAGGCTGTGATGTGATTGGTTGTCAAGGCACACGTGATCCATTACGCTTTCTCCAATGGTAGAGCCACTGAACCTCATATCTCCCGATAATAATTATATCTCTGACTAAACTAATGAGGCAAAATAGCCAACACTGAAGTGTTGTTGTGGAGACAGTCAAATTTAAATATCTGTTGTGGTGTGATGTCACAAGCGGAAGTGGAAAATGGGGCGTTTTGGCAGCTTGGTTTCAACAAATGCTATTTTTATAGCAAGGATGCCCTTTTTTTAGTTCTGAAACATGCAGTATGCTTTTATAGAGCAATGACCTCTTATATGTCAAAAGATCAAAGAAAATTTGATGCCTTGTCATTCCTTTAAATTGATGTAATGAATGACTTAAGTTAGTCAGTCAAGTCAAGTCATCTTCATTTATATAGCGCTTTTTACAATACAGATTGTTTCAAAGCAGCTTCACAGTAATAATAGGAAAAGTAATGGACAGAGATTGTTTTGGCTTTACAGCAGCTCTAAGAAAAAAAAAATATTATCGAGCTAAAGTAGTTTTTTTATTGAATCACTTCCATTGTAAAAATCTTTAATTATTAACTTAGGAACCGCTTAAATGACACCTTTTTAAATGAAAACCGAAGACTTCTAATGCATTCTTGCCGTTCATTTACGTGCTTAGTCTATAGGTATGCGTATTTGAATGTGTATGTGCACAGATGCTTGGTCTTTTTTCAAAGTGGCTAACGAGAAGTATGAAAGATACACATGTGACGCCAGAGTTGCACTTGTCTTAGATTTCAAAGGTAAAATGCATAGTCAACAAAAACTTTTTTGCCAAGTGAATGACAGAAATGTATGCACTTAATTATGTTCTTATATATTTTTTAAAAATAGTATTTTTCATGGTACACTCTTAGAAAGGATGTGTTAAAACTGACTCAAAATGTGTTAAATTCTTACACATCAGTGTGTGAGTTTAGGGACAACATTTGTTGTGTTAATTCTGACACATTCATTGAGTCAATGATTTTAACACAGTGAATGTGTCAGGAAGGTTAACCAGAGGTGTAGTCAAGACCAGACCCTCCCCTCGTTTTTTCACCGTGAGGTCAAACCGTTCTCTTTGCTTTACCGTTCCATTCCGTGCCGATCCGATCCAAGCCGGTTGATTTTGATATTCTAGGTATTATCAGCTGGCCAGAATTTTGAGATTGCAATAGACGTGAAAAACAATAATGTGTTAAGAACTCGCTAAGTACTGGGGAGCTAATCCATTTAGTGCTTTGTAAGTAATTAGCAAGATTTTAAAATTTATACGATGTTTAGCCTAATAGGGAGCCAATGCAGTGTTGACAGAACCGGGCTAATGTAGTCATTCTTCCTGGTTCTAGTACAGGGGTGTCCAAACTACAGCCCGCAGGCCAAATGCGGCCCGGGGATGAATTTCAAATGGCCCGCAGCTTGTCTATTAAAATCTATTATACTTGGCCCGCCACGCATAATTTACAAATCGTGCAGTTTTTACAATGTCAACACAAGGTGGCAGTACTAGATTTCAGGCCAGGGAAACATTAATGCGCCAAAAGCGGAACGAAACAGCGCTACTTGTGCACTGCGCAACGCGCGACTTGCTAAATGTCTCGATCACACGACCAATAAACAGCCAGTGAGAAGTGTTAGAGTTTGGCGTAGAGGTCTCCGGTACAAGCTGCAAATCTTTCTGTGATTTAATTCAGTTTAAAGCCAGTTGAAACAGCGCTGTCTTAATCAACAACACTAACGTGCAATAAGGAGAAACATTGAGCCAATCCAGTTAGAATACTTTTCAACCAACAATTCAACAACATTTATCATGGAATTACAGTGGTAACACTAAGTGTAACTGTGGTATTTTGTCAGAAATGTAGGTTAATATGTCATTTTATTTAATTTTTAATGTAGACATGTATTAAATGAGTAATAAAGGACAAATTACAGACTATTTTTTGTCATAAACTTGCAGTTTTGTGCATTCGTATTTATATTAAATGTGTTTTAATACCATAAAGCCATTCTAGATATAGAAACAATATTTTTACTTTTTACCATGTAGTGAGGTGCCATGTGTGGTTTTACCTGCGGTGATCTAATTAGAGTACTTTTTAATTTAAATAAGAATAGAGTTCCAACTCAGTAATAAAATTTAAATTTCACCCTTTAAAAACGTGGTTGTTAAAAGTTTTACATCTGTGTCCTATCTCAAGCTACTCTACTGTATGCTCAAGCTTTTGTCAAATCTATCATGTTTTCAAGAAACAAAACATGTAAAAAAAAAAAATATATATATATATATATATATATATATATACATAAAAGGAACCGGCCCCAAATGTGTCCACAGCATCGAATCTGGCCCCCTTTTAAAAAAGTTTGGACACCCCTGTTCTAGTAAAAGCTCTAACTGCTGCATTTTGGACCAGCTGCAGTTTGTTTATTTGGCGTGCAGGGCAACCACCGAGTAGAGCAATACAATAATCTAAAAATATAATGAGAATGCTGAGTGGCTAGTAACTTTGGAAAGACCACTAGCCACAGTGGCTGGTGAGCAAAAAAGTTAATGTCAAGCCCTGGTTATTACGTGCAGAGGTTTTTGGTCCAGTAATTAGAATCTTTGTTTTTTTCAGAATTAAGTAGTAGGAAATTGCTAGTTATCCAATATTTTATATCAGCTATGTATTCCGTTAATTTTGTGAATTGGTAAGAGTCGTCAGGGCGCGAAGAAATGTAGAGCTGAGTATCATCAGCATAACGGTGAAAACTAATGCCATGCTTCCTAATGATATCTCCTGAGGGTAGCATGTACAAAGTGAACAGCAATGGTCCTTGTACTGAGCCTTGCGGTACTCCATACTGAACTTGTGATCGATATGACATCTCTGTAGTTTACAACTACAAATTGATAACGGTCAGATAAGTATGATTTGAACCATGCCAATGCAATTCCACTAATACCAACATAATTTTCAAGTCTATTTAAAAGAATGTTGTGGTCGATAGTGTCAAATGCAGCACTAAGATCCAGTAACACTAATAGAGAAATACAACCCCAATCTGATGATAAGAGCAAATCATTTGTTACTCTAATGCGAGCTATCTCAGTACTATGGTACGGTCTAAATCCTGACTGGAAATCCTCACAGATACCATTTCTTTCTAAAAAGGAGCATATTTGTGATGATACTGCCTTTTCTAGTATCTTTGACAGAAAAGGTAGATTCAAGATTGGCCTGTAATTGACTAATTCTGTAGGATCAAGTTGCATTTTTTTAACAAGAGGTTTAATAATAGCCAGCTTAAAAAATTTCAGTACGTATCCTAGTGATAAAGATGCATTCATGATATTAAGAAGAGGATCTATGACCTCTGGAAGCATCTCTTTCAATAACTTAGTCGGTATAGGGTCTAACATGTTGTTGATTTTGATGATTTAACAAGTTTAGACAATTCTTCCTCTCCTAAAGCAGCGAATGAATGGATTTTTTTTCTCAGGGACACTACAATGCACTGTCTGATGTGATACTGTAGTAGACGGTTGCAAAAGTTCATAAAGTCATTACTGCTGTGCTGTTGCGAAACGTCTGGGGTTGAAGCTTTATTTATCGTTAATTTAGTCACTGTATCAAATAAATACCTAGGGTTGTGTTTGTTTTCTTCTGAGAGGGTTGAAAAATAATCAGATCTAGCATTTTTTTTAAGGCCTTTCTGTACGCAACCATGCTCTCTCTCCACGAAATGCGAAAAACCTCTAATTTTGTTTTCTTCCACTGGCTGCTTTCTTAAGGGCCCGAGTGTGCTCGTTGTACCACGCCGTTGGACTATTTTCTAATTTTTTTTAAGTGCAAAGGAGCAACTGTGTCTAATGTGCTGGAAAAGAGAGAGACAATAGTTTCTGTTGCAACATCGAGTTCTTCTAAGCTATCTGGTGTGCTAAGGAGATGAAACTGATCAGGAATATTATTTATAAAGCAATCTGTGATGTTTCTACTATATTTGTAACAGGGAGGTGGTTTTGCAGCCTTGGCTAAATGAAGTATACATGAGACTAGATAATGATCTGAGATGTCATCGCTATGCTGCAGAATTTCAACGGCATCAATATTGATTCCATGTGACAATATTACATCTAAAGTATGGTTACGACAATGAGTGGGTCCTGACACGTGTTGCCAAACTCCAATAGAGTTTAGAATATCCCTAAATGCCAATACCAGTGCGTCTTTATCATTATCTACATGGATATTAAAATCACCAACAATTAAGACTTTATCCGCAGCCAGTTCTAACTCTGATAGAAAATCAGCAAATTCTTTGATAAAGTCTGTATGGTGCCCTGGTGGCCTGTATACAGTAGCCAGCACAAATGTCATCACGTACACTAGATAACGTTACATACAGCACCATCACTTCAGAAGAATTATATTTGAAACTAGACCTCTGCGTAATAATGAAGATATTGCTATAAATTACAGCAACATCTCCCCCTTTTCCTTTCAGTCGAGGCTCGTGTTTATAACAGTAACCTTGAGGGGTGGACTCATTGACAGTAATGTAATCATCTAGTTTTAGCCAGGTTTCTGTCAAACACAGCACATCTAGGTTATAATCTGTAATCATATCATTTACAAAGAGTGATTTTGTAGAAAGGGATCTAATATTAAGCAAGCCAAGCTTTATCATTAGTTCATCTGTATTATATCTGTTTTTTATTTGTTGAACATCAGTTAAATGTTTACCCTTAAATGGGTTTGAGAGTTTTTTTGTATTTACTAATTTGGGGAACAGACACAGTCTCTGTGATGATAAGGTGCTTTGTCCTGTGACTATGCCATCTCACAGGCACCGCCAATAACTAGGGCACTTTCAATAGGATTCTAAGTGGTTGCGTCAGGAGAACCTGTTTGATGTGAACGGAAGAGTGGTGTTTTGTCCCGCGACTATACCGTCTCACAGTCACCCAGTTGCCCTGCTGCTGTTTCATTTAATTTTTTCAGCATTTTTGATTTGCTAGTAAATATGGATGATTAGTAGATTTTAATAAAAAACAATTAGAATTATTATATCAGATGCACCATGATAATAATATTAAAGTTTTAATCATAAACATGTTACATGTTAATCTATTCATGATATATTATAAATTGCAGCCTTTTTAAGAAAACTCTTCAGAGACTGTATGTCATTCATTTCTACTGTCTAGATGCTGAAAAACCAGGAAAATTTGTTGCTTTGTTGTGCTTTTGTTGCTTTTTTTAGATTAATTTTTACTCCTGCTAAATAAAAAATGCAAATAAATAATAATAATAATAATAATACATTTTTTATTCTTTAAATTTAACCTTAGGGTAAACTTGGGTTGACTCTTTTACTCTGGGGTGCATTTGCATATGTGATACTGATACAACATGTAAAGTAGTGAGATGAAACACTGATTATTTCTCTATTCCAAGGTTCTTTGCTTTCAAAACCTGTTTCACATGGCACATAAAAGTGAAGTTTTCCCAAAAGTGAAAATTCTGTCATCATTTACTCAACCTCATGTCATTCCAAACCTGTATGATTTTCAAAAGTGGCCATCAAGTGGTTATTCATTTTAAAAATCAGATCACTGACAGCAAGAGCTTCATGTTGTAGTGTGTTTGGGAAACCTGGTTTAAAATGTGTTCAGAATTTGAGAGATTGATTTCTTTAATACATGTATCTATAGAATGATTCTATAAAACCCTTAATGCAGATTCCAAATAGGATAATATTTGCATAAACAGACTCTGTGGACTTATTCAAACTACAACAGAATATTTGTTGCAAACAAGATTTTACAACTTAGAAACAATGGATTCCTATCTAGTCACACCAGTCAAGAATATTTGACATGTTGAAGTTTGTAATGAAGAGCAGTTTGATGAGCTTTTGGTCACTTTTCCTGAGGTTTTGTGATGCTGTTGTCTTTGCAAACCCACCTTTTGAGTACAACATCAAAAAAATATGCATAATGGCAAATATGAAGGTCCAAGATGATATGACAGTCTAAGGATAAAGAATAAAGGCCTAAGATGATAACAAGGAGAAATCTTTTTTTTTAATCCACTTTAAAACAAATGTACCATGTTTTTCTTTGCATTAATTTCATCTGTTTTTGTAATTGGTGCACAGTAAATTCCCCGGCGTTAAACATATGGGAACCACCAGCAGGGTGTTAAAAGTAACACTGAAGCAGTGTTAGAGTTAATTAGATACTTAAGTGATTAATTAAGTGATCATTGTTTGATTACTGAAGACACCTGATGATAACGAAACAATGATAACAGAATCACAGAAGGAAAGAGAAACACAAGAACTACAACAGACTTCCAGCCAAATCAACTGAAAAGTCATTAAATCTCTTATTATAAACCCGACTGACTTTATTTCTGTCATTTGTCTACAGTTCTTTTTGAGAATAAACAGAGGTTTAGGTGTCAATGTTATACTGAAAATGTTTGGTTCACAATTATGGTGATTAGTGTTTTCTTTAGTTGGGCAGTTTGAATCTTTGCTTTTTATGTTAGTTTGCGGTTTTTGTAACAATGTTTACCAAAACACATAATGTGTTGCAAAGAAAGCCATGAACAAAGATGTTTAGGTGATATATTTTTCATCATAAAGAAAAATTATTAACTACTGTTATCGTTGACCAAAAGTGGTTACTTGTAATTAATTGTTATTTCCAGAGGTGTAAAGGCAGGGGTCAGAAAGTAAAAGTCCTGCCATATGTTTACTCCACCCACACACAAAATAAGAGTGTTAAATTAACACTGAAGCAGTGTTAAAGTTAATGAGATAATTAAGTGATTAATTGGGTGATGATTGACCATTACTGAAGATACCTGATGTTAACAAGCAGAATCGCCAAATGAGAAAAATCATAATTTTAAGTCACCATCATGGAGATCAGTGTTTGCTTTAGCTGGGATCTTGACCCTTGACTTTTTAATACTACATTTTGTTTGGCTGCTGTAACTGAGTTATAACACGAGAGCACAGAGCGGATCATATCCGCGAGTCGGCTCAGACCACGAAAGGTATTGGACCCATTTAAATTCTGCACAGAATGCTGTATTTTAAAGTGATATAGAGGAGATTAGGAGGATAAACGGTTAGAAATTAAAAGGAAACAGATTTTACTGAGTTTAACGGCTCTAGCCGAGCTGTGATATAAACGAAATACTATTGGCTATTTTTAAAAAAGGGGCGGGGCTGTTCAATATATTGCCCTGTCTCCCAGTTTCAGTTGAAATTATGTCGACACATTGAATAATGCTGCACGTTCCAAGACACTTTAACGGGCCTTTAACACTCTTGAGTATGATCTCACATACACTCCCAGGACAGTTAATTTAACACTGGAGTTTTTGCTGTGCATGAACTCAGTCAGCTGATGTTACTAACTAGTTTTATCTCCTGTCTGAAAAATAAAAAAAAACACACACACAAACATCAAGAATCAGCATATGAATCTCAACAATGGTGACATACTTCATGCCGCAATGCATGATGTGATTCATGAGTTTTATACTACTGTGGTTTCCATCATGCATCATGCATCCAGGGTAGCATGTACAAAGTGAACAGCAATGGTCCTTGTACTGAGCCTTGCGGTACTCCATACTGAACTTGTGATCGATATGACATCTCTGTAGTTTACAACTACAAATTGATAACGGTCAGATAAGTATGATTTGAACCATGCCAATGCAATTCCACTAATACCAACATAATTTTCAAGTCTATTTAAAAGAATGTTGTGGTCGATAGTGTCAAATGCAGCACCAAGATCCAGTAACACTAATAGAGAAATACAACCCCGATCCGATGATAAGAGCAAATCATTTGTAACTCTAATGAGAGCTATCTCAGTACTATGGTACGGTCTAAATCCTGACTGGAAATCCTCACAGATACCATTTCTTTCTAAAAAGGAGCATATTTGTGAGGATACTGCGTTTTCTAGTATTTTTGACAGAAAAGTGAGATTTGAGATCGGCCTGTAATTGACTAATTCTGTAGGATCAAGTTGTGGTTTTTTAATAAGAGGTTTAATAATAGCCAAAAAGTTTCCATCATGCATTACAGCATTAAGTATGCCATCATTGTTGAGATGATTCTGATTCTTGATGTCTGTGATGTTAATTTAACACCAGGGAATTTACTGCCTGTGTTTCCTTTTTAAATTTGAATGTTAATTTGAATTTTAACAGGAAGGGATGGCAAAATTTGTTTGTTTTCGTCATTAGATGAACAGATAACTGAAATATAATCTTCTGATACAAATGTTTGTCTAGTTGGGTGAAGAAACTCATATCAGGTGAGTCCTTCTTTACATACTTAAATAAGAATAAAATGCTTTATTGTTTCTATTAGTCTATAATTTTTTGCAGTTTTGGGTAACACTTTAATTAAAAGCCTGGAAAGTACTGCATAATCAAAATGAATTTACAGCGTACCTTTTGGTAATTATAGTGTACATATGTGTAGGTATAAGGGAACAATATGTAAAGTTTGGGGAATAAAGGGGTAACAATCAGGAAAATTAACAAATTGTTTATACTGTAGTATATTAGATCTAAGGGGTACTTATTCTACTATTATCATAGACAACAATCTTACGTTTGTGAGCAATTTAGCGAGAACATACACTGCGTAGCTTTTTGTTCTAATAGTGTACCAAAACATAAAGGCTTTTTTTATTATTATTACAGGGTACATAGTGCATTTATACAGTATTTTTTTATAGCAAAAGTGCAGCTGTTTAGTTTGGGCTTCCGTGTTTCAAGCCAAGTAAAACTAAAACTACACAGCAAAAACTCCAGTGTTAAATTAACTCTCCTGGGAGTATATTTGACTCCACACTCAAGAGTGTTAAATTAACACTGAAGCAGTGTTAACACTAGAACGGCCACGGGGGAAAATTTACCCATGCCTGTTTTTCAAATGTATATAACATATTTTCAATAAAATATCCAAGTAAAGTGTTAAAATAAGAGTGTTAAATGAACATTGAAGCAGTGTTAAAGTTAATGAGATAAGTGATTAATTGAGTGATGATTGACCATTATTGAAGATACATGATGTTAACAAGCAGAATCACCAAAGGAGAAAATCACAATTTTTAAGTCACCATCATGGAGATCAGGGTTTGCTTTAGTTGAGCTCTTGACCCTTGATTTTTTAATATTAGAGTTTGTTTGGGTTGTTGTAACTGATTTATAACAGCCAGACAAGCAAAGAGAAAAGATGATCAGGTGGTGTTGGTTATGTTTTCACAGAATCATTATTTGACATGAATCACTGAACTCATTTAGAGCCCAATCTCTCAGTTAGATTTACATTATTGATTACAGCAGCACTGTGATTCTACAGCAGAAGATCAACTTTTTCAATATAATCCGAAGGATTTCTTATAAGTTGTTCTGCTGTGGAGAAAAAAAAAACAAAAAACCTCTTTGGTTTAGACACACAGACATCAAAAATCAGTGTATGAATCTCAACAGTGGTGACCATCAAAAAGCATGTTGCAGTGCATTCTGGGTACCACCAATCAAAATTCATCCTTGGCTCCCATCATGCATTGCTGCATAAATAAATTATGAGCTTAATTGTTTTAGTAATTTCCTTTATTCTCACTATTTTAGAGCTGATCTGTTTATCAGAATATGTTGCTTATCACCGTTTTTGAGATTCATACGCTGATTCCTGATGTCTGTGTGTGCCTAATAATTTTTTTTTTTTTTTTTTTTTTTTCCTTCATGGCATGCACAATACCTGCAGGGACGCTGAGGGTATTTTCATTGAAAGATGAACAAGACTTAAAAACAAATAGTCAAAACATTTGGTGGTGGTGGCCTTACGAATCCATGCAGCAAAGGTGTGAATGTTGTAGTTTGCTCTTAACTTTGAAAACATAAAAATAGTTCCCGATTAGATGCTGAGTGCTGCTGTCGTTGAGCTAATTAGTAAAGGTACACAAACTTCAGACACTTTGACTAACACTGTTGTCTCCAGTGTGGAAAAGCAACACCAATATTAATTCAGGGTTTTAGCTCTTTAATGATCCAGCCTTTTTGTTGTAGCCCTTTCTAAGACTGTCTTTCTATTGGTCGATACTTTTCCAGTGCCACTTGTTGTTGGTTCAGAAGGAAAGTTAGGTCGTTGCTGTTCGCCTGTCATTCTCGCGCTGACTCTGCACAGCGTACAAGAAATGCGCTGATGACGTATGATGTCTGCATGAACAGGCTGCGCAGTGGTATGCAAACACACGTTGACCGACAGGGAACAGATGCGATAATTTCGTTCAGACCGAACGCAATGATTGAACGAACATTTTATGGTCCTACGCCTTTCACAGTCATTATATATTTATAAAAACACATTTAGACTTCTTAACATAGTGATTGCTCTTAGGATATGAGGAGACTTTCAACCAGCATAACAAAAAATGTTTCTGTAGAGAATCACCTATTGCACCTATAATTATCTCATTAACTTTAACACTGCTTCAGTGTTAACCCTCTGGGGTCTGAGGATTTTTGGGGCCCTGGAGAAGTTTTAACATGCCTGACATCTGTGCTTTTTTCAGTTGTTCATAAACATATTAATGGCCAAAGTGTCATTACACTGTATTCAGCATGAACTAGGCTACCATAATATGTGAGGAACATGTATGTACATGTTTGTATTTTTGAAGGAATAACGTTTATGCGTGGTTATTGAAAAAACAAAAAACTTAAGTCACTGAAATAAGGCCACAAAATAAATACAAAATATGTGTTCACAAGACTTCTGGGTATTAGAGGTTGTAGACTAGAGTTTTTGCTTCAAAATGATGTAAAAATTATCCTGCCTACTCGTTCATATAAAACAATATATTGATTTAAATTTTGTAAGACACTTTTTGTCAAGAAACACAGTATGCATGGAGGTGTGAATCTTCATGAATAATGCTGTGATTCACACCTGAGAAGACAAAGACCCGCATAATGACCTGCATAATGACCCACATAATGAGCCCTTTCAGTCAGGTAGGCTATGTGAAAAAACCCTCTGTGATCATGCTGATAACAGTATTAACATTAATATAATGTCCACTCTTGACAAAAAAAAAACATGATTTTTGTGATCTCATGCATGCATTATTGCACATCATATGAAGAAAATTTTGTATAGGCCTATTATAGTTTAAATTACAGTAACAGTCAAAAGATTGGACGCATTACTATTATAATGTTTTTAAAAGAAGTCTCATGTTCATCATGCTGTATATCAAAAATACAGAAAAAAACAGCAATACTGTGAAATATTATTACAATTTAAAATAATGGTTTTCTATTTTAATATACTTTAAAATATAATGTATTTCTGTGATTCAAAGCGTCTGAACATTCATATTACCTCTATGGCATTTCATATAGGCTATTATATTTGTTATATTATATAGCCTAAATGTTAATGTGCAGTTGACAAACTATACATCATTAAAAAGATCTAAGACTCAAGCTTCACATTTTGACCTCTGTTTTACTCTTAAAATCTTATAGTGACCGTAATTTGTTAATATGCGTCAGGAGTTATGAATATGAAAAACGGAGTCGTTACCTTTGACAAAACAATATCCATCAGGGCTTTTAGCTTAAAAGCATGCACATTTGGAGAAACATTGATAGATTCTCATATGTTTATGTCAATTTTCTATACAGAGGAGTAATATTTATTCAATATTTATTGTCATCACTATGAGCGCTGGATACTGTGTTTTCAATTCATACTTGCAGCCGGAGGGCGCTCTGTGCACATTTAGTCCACAAATGACTCTGGTGAAGAACAGGCATACCATGTGACATTCCAGGAACTAACAGAGGCTTCCAGAGATCGCTATAACCATGGCTATAACATGCAGATAGACACTTTTGAAGATAATAAATACACGATTGCAACGATGTATACATGTATTGCCTCAGAATTTGCGTCTGAATAGAGCGTGCGCTCCGTGGGCGTGGCCGAATTAGTGGATAATGAGCTGACTCGCAAATGACTTGAATCTCTCTCTTTTCATACAGATTACATAATCAGAGAATATTTGTTTTCGATTTGACTTACACGATTTAAAACCTGACATTTCAACGTTTCTTTAGACATAAGTCTCATTTTTTGTGATTAATATTTACTAAGTTACAGTTCATTTTCTGAGGACTATCAGAATGGACTTCGTTCAGAGGGAGACGACTGATTACGGATCATGTCAGTTTTCTTTATTTTGCAAAAAGCACAACATTTTGTTTTTACTCTGAGTGTACACAAATAAAAGAACATATTTCACAGATTAAAATGGAGTATAACTCTTAATTGTATGTGCAAAAGTGAAGGAGTATTTTGAGTCTCTTTCATACTGATAAGAATAAAAGCAAGGTGGTATCGCCGGCGCGACCGCCGACTCCAGGGGGTTAATTTAAGACTCTTATTTTAACACTTTAACACTCTTGAGTGTGGACTCAAACTCTGATGAGAGTTAATTTACCACTGGGGTTTTTGCTGTGTATACAGTATGACCAGTATGAGCCATTTGTTTGAATAAGTAAAAAAAAAAAATAAAGGAAAAAAAAAAAGAATGCCAGAACTATGAGCCAAGTGGCTCCTTTCAAGTGGTTCATTGTGTTTAAAATTGCACTTGCTGAAATATTTAATTGTACATCCAGTCAATTATTTTCACGGCTGTTATTAGAAAAAAAGAACATGTTATTACACGATAATACACAATAATACTCTGAATCTGTATTTCACTTTCAGCAATTGAATTCAAAATGGTAACCACATGCAGCAGGAAACATTTTCATTCAAAATAAAATAATAAAGTTTGGTTAAACTGACAGTGTTACACTCTCACACTTTGTACATTCCTCATTCTCCCCATCACTGCTAATTTTTTGTTTTGTCTTTAAATTTATTTCAGAAAATCAACTCCCGGAATTGGTTGTTGAACAAAATAATAAACAGTGAATGCCATCAGAGTCCATAATGGTGTTCGTTGTTCTTAAAAGTAAGTATTTTTTCTTTTCCTGTTTTGATTTAGAACAAATGTAGGCCTATTACATATTTTAAATACTAACTGAGAATAAAATATATTGAGACATTTTGGCTAAAAAAAAAAAATATAGACGTTAATGAAGACATGAAAATACACAGCAAAATCACTTAATTATCGCATTAACTTTTAACACCCAGTAGTGTGGACACATATGTACAATATGGAGCCACCTGCTCTCTAATTGCTCTCGCAGTACTTTGATGTCAAACACCGATCGGTCCTATCCCTGTTGTTCGTGATGTGGCCAGTAGGGGGAGGAGGTAGTGTTGTAGTACTCAAGACTGGTCTTGGTCTTGAAACTGGTCTTAAGACCATTTGTTGAAGGTCTTGGTCTTGTCTTGATCTCGACTGCATTTGTACTCGGTCTTGTCTTGGTCTCAGACTATGAGGACTCGGGATTTTATTTCAAGACCAGTCAAGACCACAATTGCAAGGATATCACTGAATTGCCAATTCAATGTCTCATTTATTAACATTATTAATGTGATTAATGTAATGTAAAACGTCTTGCTTCAGATGCAATCAATAACTTATTATTTCTAATTTGATTTATTTATACTGTTGTGCCATACAAATCATACAAATGCCCACAAAATTCAGGATATTGTTGCAAAAATGTACTTGTATGAGACCTGGACTTTTATATTACAACATATGATATAATTATTAAAAAAGCAATATAACAAGAGTGAGAGAGCTGTTTTCACACATTTGAGCACAATTGCAAACGTGATAGCGATTTTATATAAACGTTCAATAAATAAAACATTGTTTAGGCATTTGTAATTGCACCAATTCAGATGCAACCTCTGTGCTGCCTGTGCAGTGCAGCAATTTTTAATGATTTCATTTAATTGTTTACAGCTCTATATAGTGTCTTATTATTCTAACTGTATTTATTGATTAAAAATAAGACATATCTTAGGCAGTAAAGGTGGATCTTTCAGATGAATTTGAGTGCTGATCTGGTCTTGACTCGGTCTCGGCTTGGCTTGTTCTTGGTCTTGTCTTGGTCTTAACCCCCCAAAGTCTTGGTCTTGTCTTGGTCTTAACTGGTATTGGTCACTACTTGGTCTACGGCGAAAAACATAATTAAATCAATGGTCAAAATGTAAACAATAATAACCATCTCGTCCATTGACGTTGACTAATTGAGTGTTTTTTTTTGTTTGTTTGTTTGTTTGTTTTTTGGGAGGGGGGTTGTGAATTTAAATATAAATGTTACACAATGTAGCCTAATGATCTGCACTAATTAAACTATCTGTAGATAATTCACTGTTGGTCTTCATTCATAACCTACAGAGACAGTTGAACTGCAATTGAATTTAGTGTTTTTGTGAAATTAAAAAATAATACATATAGTTGGCTCAAATGGACAATGTAATGATGATCTACTGTAGCCTAGTTACATTCACCGTAGGTTTTCATATATACAGGAGACTGAGTGATCTATATGTTGTTGTGAATTTATATATAAATTTACACTCAGATATTAACCATATTTAGCCTATCAGACTTACAGTGTAATCATATGGACCCTCGATGAAATGTCTGCTGTAGTATTCACTATTGGTTGTCATACAGCTACACTGTTAAAAATTGCCAAGAATTTACAGGATTAATGAGTATTATTTTACAATAAATTACTGTAGTCAGGCATTTACAGTGAAATTAATTCATGCTGGGTCATTTTCTTACAAATTACTGTTAATCAACTGCAAAATGATGCTGATGTCACAGTAATTTAATGTTCTTCTTTACTGTGAATTCACATTGTCATTAACCATGCCACTGTAAGAAATTATATTGTTTAGTACTGTAATTGTTTTGAAGTCACCATAATGGTGATCAGTGTTTCATGTGCTTGGGATCTTGGACCTTGTATATTCATATTCAAATTTCTGATCTAGCCAAGTCAGAAGTGTGACAAATGAAAACATTTGTTAAAACAAGCTAATTGGCTGATTTTAAGTTAGTCAAACTAGACTATTATGAGCAATATTTTAACATAATGATTTACCAATATCTTATTTCAAATTCATAATTGTTTGTAGATGGATATTTCATAAGAGTAAAGCAGCTGCTGAGATTTATCTTTGAAAGGTGTGACATCTGTCACAGTCACCGTCTGTCTCACCTTCCCCGGACTCCATTTCCCAGCATCCCTCTGGTTCTTCACCTGCACTCACTCACCAATCACCTGCACCTGCAAGCCATCACCATTGTTAACACTCATCAGCACACCACTACATAAGCTCTATGTTCACTCCACCACAGTGTCTGGTCTCGTCAATGGTAAGCACTACGTCTCACATACCTGGACTCCTTACCTGTTACTCACCTGAGATTCCTGTATCCTCTTCCATTCGTCTTCCATCGTCTGTTCTCCATTCCCTCCATTCCTTCACCTACAAAGACATCATCTGTTATACTCCAGCTAAGTGACTGTTCCAAAGTGCTTGTTCATTCACTCACCTGCATTCTCTATCTGCCAGTGTCCGTGCCTCTGTCTTAATAAAACTACCTGTTTAACACTTACCTGCCTACCCTGACAGAAGACCAGACCTTATGCAGAGCCCCACGGATTCTGGCGGGGATCGACCATATGATCCATCTGCCACTTCACATACTGTGCCCGCTAACCGTCTGCTCACCCTGTTCCAGGATGACCGCCCGATTGAAGACTATGTTAAGGAGTTCCTCGAACTTTCTCATTTGGTGTCCTGGGACGATGACACCCTGAAGACAGTCTTTTGGGGTGGGTTAGGCGACCATCTGTACCAGCACCGTCTGTCTCACCTTCCCCGGACTCCATTTCCCAGCATCCCTCTGGTTCCTCACCTGCACTTACTCACCAATCACCTGCACCTGCAAGCCATCACCATTGTTAACACTTATCAGCACACCACTATATAACCCCTATGTTCACTCCACCGCAGTGTCTGGTCTCATCAATGGTAAGCACTAAGTCTCACATACCTGGACTCCTTACCTGTTACTCATCTGAGATTCCCGTATCCTCTTCCATTCATCTTCCATCGTCTGTTCTCCGTTCCCCGTGGATCCTTCACCTACAAGGCATCATCTGTTACACTCCACCTTAATAAAACTACCTGGTTAACACTTACCTGCCTGCCTCCATCTGTGACCCTGACAACATCACCTTGCAATACATATTTTTTTTCTTCCATCACCTAATGATGCACAGACATTAAGACTCGACATACAAATCACAACAATGGTGACACTCAGCAAATAATAATAATAAATAAGATAATCACAAACTGCTAAAAGTGAACCAAAAATAAGTTTAGCAGCACAGATAAAACCAACAAGAATCAAGAAACTACTACCACTACCACTACAACCACTACAGAGACATCATAGTCAGCAGCAAACATCAAAAGGACTAGCCGAGGTAAAGCTATTCCAACTTCCAGGTGGGGTTAATGAGCGTTGAGCACCTGATGATCGCCTGGATCTCACAACTCGTAGGATCAAATTTTCAAATAGGTGCTAACTTTATAAATAAACCACAGATTTGAGCTTTAAATAACTACATTCTCGCCTGAAAAACTAAATTTTGTGACACTATAACAGTATTATTTTTTTAAATTATGCGGAATTTCAACAGGGGCGTAAAACTGCCTGCATGGGCAGTATATCTGCCTGCTTCAGGTCTGCAACCTCCCCCTTCTCGATCGGTCTGTACAGCGCCGCTTCCAGTTGAACACCCTAAATCTGCAGTGGTCAGGTGATACAGCGGCTGCGTGGTACAAGTCATAGCTCTCAGAAAATTATGAGTTTCATGTTGTAATTACAAGTTCTTCAAACATGTGATGGCTTTTTACACTTTAGAATCGTTATACGGTAATTATGACATGAACATGAACGCCTCAAGAGGATGCAGACAATTGGAGAAAACTGACAACAATATGTTTCTGTAGCCTAATTAAAATCGGACTATAAGTCGACTTTAAAATATGACTTTTTACAATAAATGTATGTGAGTTAATATTTTTCCTCGCATGACAGTACATGCTCTCCACTGCTCGTGAGTCTGTGAAGATCGTTAGTAAATATTGAATTTTTGACAGGAATGAAAATGAGGCTGTGATAGAATACATTGCATTAAATCTTGTACTGATGTTTAACAACAAACTGATTGTTGAGCTGACAAAACATCTTTCCAAAAAGAAAAAAAAAAAAAAACTCAAATTACATGATCTAAGACCTATAAAGTGCCTGCCATTGTAAAGACTGTACATCCTCCCTCAGCCTTGTTTTCATCTATGTTAAATTCAATATGACGTCTAACCTAACTAAGGTCTATTAGTACAAAGTAGAGCTTCATGATTCTGGACAAATTGAGAATCACAATTTTTTTTTTTTTTTTTCAATAGAGATCACAGTTGTCTCATGATTCTGAATAGACAATTAAACAAAGTAACATTAACAGTAGCATAATTGTGTCATAGACTAGACCTATGTAACGATCAGTCCAACTGAGGGCGAGTTGATGAACCAATGTGCAGTTTATTGTAATCCAAAAGTGAGCAAACAAACAAAGCAAGCAATTGATTGATGATTGAGTGATGATTGACAATTAGTAGTGACACCTGATGTTTATAAGCAGAATCATTGAAGGAAAGAGAGAAAAAAGGCGTTAATTAATGTTTTATGGAATGTTTCATTTCAAGTCACCATGATAGAGGTCAGCGTTTGCTTTAGTTGGGCTCTTGACTCTTTACTTTTTATTATTAGTTTTTCTCTGGCTACTCCAACTTTGTGTTTGTAAAGCACATTTGTTATGGCCAGAGAAAATATGATCTGGTCACAATATGTTTTCTCTGACCGTATGCTTGAGGTGTGACTTTAGTATTAATGATTGTAGTCCTGTGATTTTACAGCTTGAGGTCCAACAGCAGTATGAACAATATTTTTTAATTTTATATATAATTTTTTTTTTTTTAAGAAAAATACATTATGCACAGAAGCTTCTGTGTTTAGACACACACAGACATCAAGAATCAGCATATGATTCTCAAGAACGGTGACAATAAATAAATACAAAATACTGACAAACAGATCAACTCTGAACATCACAAAACAAGCTACTGTCACAACAAAACAACAGAAAAATTAAAAAAAAGAGAAAGGAACAATCTACGAAAATTACAGGACAATTCAGCTGCATAATTTATTCATGCAGCAATGCATGATGGGAGCCATGGATGAGTTTTGATTGGTGGCTCCCATCATGCACTGCAACATGAAGCACTTTGTTTGATTGTCACCATTGTTGAGGGTCATATGCTGATTAACAGATTTAGTATAAAGAAATAATATTAAATCTATATGACCGGTTAACAATACTGGATGTCACCAATGAATCTGGCCATTTCACAATGAGAATGTCATCATCAAAACACAACCATTATGACTGTGCTTCCCAAAGCATTGTAAACCTAAATTGATCAACTTTGGCTTACAACACTTTTGGGAAATGCAGCCCAGATCATAGTTTCTCTGGCCATAACAAATGTGCTCTACAAACACGAAGCTGGAAAAAATTAATGTTAATAAATAAAGAGTCAAGAGCCCAACTAAAGGAAATGCTTTTCACCATCATGGTGACTTCAAACTAAACTTTCATTAAAACATTAACATCTAAACATCTGTTAATTCTCAATAAGAACTTTTGTTGATGTAAGACAGAAATAAAATCAAACTGGTTAATAATAAGTGAAATAATGTTTAATGCAGTGGTCTCAAACTCAATTCCTGGAGGGCCACAGCTCTGCACAGTTTAGCTCCAACCAGCTCCAACTCACACCTGCTTGGACGTTTCTAGTAATCCTGAAGACCTTGATTAACTGGATCAGGTGTGTTTGATTAGGGTTGGAGCAAAACTGTGCAGAGCTGTGGCCCTCCAGGAATTGAGTTTGAGACCACTGGTTTAATGGCTGGAAGTCAGTTGTAGCTGTCGTGTCTCTCTCCTTTTCTCTTGTTGTTTCTTCAGTGATTCTGCTTATTAACATCAGGTGTCACTACTGATTGTCAATCATCACTCAATCATCAATCAATTATCTCATTAACTTTAACACTGCTTCAGTGTTACTTTTAACACCCGGCAAGATGGACTCATATGTACACTTTGGGTGTTAATTTAACACTGGGGATTTTGCATGATGTAAATGTTCAATCTGTGTTTAGGTTTTGAAGAAAGAAAGTGTTAGATTTTGGCGTGTTTGACTTTGTTCAGAGAGGCAGCAAGAGTTGGACTGTAATTAATTTCATAAACAGCAAAAAAATACACAATCTGTTTTATAAGATAACTCTCATCATGCTGATGTTTCAGTCATTACTATAACACCAGATATTTACAAATCTGTCTGAACAGATGTTAATCATTTGAAACTTAAGTGTCTAACAGTCAGTCCTAAATATCTGATTTGAAAAAAAAAAAAAAAAAAATCAGATTTGTGTGAACAGTCTTAAGAATAACAAAATAAAAAAAATAAATAAATAAAAAACATTAAACATTGTAATATTTGTCTTTTCTTTCATGACAGGTGTCGTATGGTCACTGTTGACTATCATCTCTTTAATCCTCTGTAAATGTAAGTCAGTAGTGTTTGCGTCAAACACATGTCTGTTGATCCTACTTTTTTATACAATTGATTACATTCATTTCTCAGTATTTAGTCATTGTCAAAACTCTACACACTGTTGTCTATGTAATCACACTGCTTAAGGCAGGCTAACACTACATGACTTTTGGCTGGATTTTTCTGTCGCAGACAGATTTCCAAGGTCTGCGACAAAACCCCTGGATCATGGCCAAATCAGGGCTCGTTGCGGTCATTGATTCTTGTCAAAAATGAGCATGTCAGCGACATGATCTCGAGTAGTCACAGATGCTGTGATATTTTCAAACCTGATATTTGAAATTATTTGATATTTGATATTATCGCCATGTGATCTTGTAGTGTGAGAGATGAAACAATATGGTAAACTGCTCATGCACTTTAATGTACATGAATGCAAGGAGACAATTAGATTATAATTGTTTTATACTAATAAAGTAACAAGAAATAGATTTTTTAAATGTAAATAAGTGGTCTTTGCGCTATACTTAACATCATGATATATTTTATTTACTGTCAGTTTTTGCTGAACAGAATTTTAAAAAATTCACAAATTCCATTGTAGTTTCTCCCACCAGCCCAAAACCAAATTCTTGAATTCATTGTGACTCTCATAAATTGCCAAAGAATAAATAAACATTTTTACACTTGTATGAATACAATGTATCACAAAAAAATGAATAGTGTAGTCCATAGAGCCTGCTGTCGAAAAAAAAGAAAATGTCTCAGTATTGATAAATGCATGCCAACAGTGTAAACTTGTGTTACAAATTTAATTAATTGTGCTAAACATGCTGGATATAAATTAACCTGGTTTTTGTGTGTTCCGACTTTAATCACATCTTTCTCGTCCTCAGGTTTATTATCCACCACTGCCGCTGAATCTATAGCAGTTAGCCCAGTTTTAGACTGTGTGTGTGATAACGACACGTACATCTGCACTGGCGCTCAATACCGCATGTACTGCAACACAACAATGCATCATTTCTACTACCAGAGATACCAAGACCAAAACCAATACCAGTGTATGAGTAATGACTGTCTCTGTGTTGGCAATAATGACACCTGTGCATGCTACTATAATACTTCATCCTGCTTCTGTGAGACTTTCAGCAATAACATCACCATCCCTACAGCAGTTAGTCCGATCTATGACTGTGTGCTTTATGATGATTTGTACATCTGCACTGGTGCTCAGTACCGCCTATACTGTAAAACAAGTGTACATGATTTCCATTACAGTACATACCATTACCACTGTTTGAGAAATTGTAACTGCCTTGGTAATAGGGACACCTGTACATGCTCTGGTAGCACTTTGTCCTCCTGCTTCTGTGAGATTTATGGCAGTAAGATCACTATCCCTGCAGCAGTTAGTCCAGTCACAGGTCCTGGCTGTGTGCTTTATAATGACACATACATCTGCACCGGTGCTCAGTACCGCATGTACTGCAACACAAGAATGCATCATTTCTCCTCCCAGAAATATCAGTACCAAAACCAATACCAGTGTGTGAATAATAACTGTAACTGTAATGGTAATAAGGACACATGTACATGCTCTACTAGGACTTTGTCCTCCTGTTTCTGCGAGACTTACAGCAATATCATTGATTTCACTACAGCAGTTAGTCCAGCTTATGGCTGTGTGCTTTATAACGACACATACATCTGTGCTGGTGCTCAATACCGCATGTACTGCAACACAACAATGCATGACTTCTACTACCGGAGATATCAGAACCAAAACCAACATGAATACCAATGCTGGAATAATAACTGTAACTGTGTTGGTAATAAGGACACCTGTACATGCTATAGTAGCACTTTTTCTTCCTGCTTTTGTGAGAATTACTACAACAACATCACTATCCCTACAGCAGTTAGTCCATTGAGAGTCTCTCAATGTGAGCTTCATAACGACATGTACATCTGCACTGGCGCTCAGTACCGCATGTACTGCAACACAAGAATGCATGATTTCTACTACCGGAGATATCAGAACCAAAACCAAGACCAATACCAGTGTGTGAATAATAACTGTAACTGTGTTGGTAATAAGGACACCTGTACATGCTCTAGTAGGACTTTGTCCTCCTGTTTCTGTGAGACTTACAGCAATATCATTGATTTCACTACATCAGTTACTCCAGTCTATGACTGTGTGCTTTATAACGACACATACATCTGCGCTGGTGCTCAGTTCCGCATGTACTGCAACACAACAATGCATGATTTCTACTACCGGAGATATCAGACCCAAAACCAATACCAGTATCAATGCTGGAATAATAACTGTGACTGCCGTGGTAATAAGGACACCTGTACATGTTACAGTCGCACTTTGTCCTCCTGCTTCTGTGAGAATTACAACAACAACATCACTATCCCTACAGCAGTTCCTCCAGCTTATGACTGTGTGCTTTATAACAACACATACATCTGTACTGGTGCTCAGTACCGCATGTACTGCAACACAAAAATGCATGATTTCTACTACTGGAGATATCAGTACCAAAACCAATACCAGTATCAATGCTGGAACAATAACTGTAACTGCATTGGTAATAAGGACACCTGTACATGCTCTAGTAGTACTTTGTCCTCCTGCTTCTGCGAGACTTACGGCAATATAATTGATTTCACTACAGCAGTTACTCCAGCTTATGACTGTGAGCTTTATAACGACACATACATCTGCGCTGGTGCTCAATACCGCATGTACTGCAACACAAGAATGCATGATTTCTCCTACCAGAGATACCAGAATCAAAACCAACATGAATACCAATGCTGGAATAATAACTGTGACTGCCGTGGAAATAAGGACACCTGTACATGCTTCAGTTGCACTTTTTCTTCCTGCTTTTGTGAGAATTACAACATCAACATCACTATCCCTACAGCAGTTAGTCCATTGAGAGTCTCTCAATGCGTGCTTTATAACGACACATACATCTGCACTGGTGCTCAGTACCGCATGTACTGCAACACAAAAATGCATGATTTCTACTACCGGAGATATCAGTACCAAAACCAATACCAGTATCAATGCTGGAACAATAACTGTAACTGCATTGGTAATAAGGACACATGTACATGCTACAGTCGCACTTTGTCCTCCTGCTTCTGTGAGACTTACGGCAATATCATTGCTTTCACTACAGCAGTTACTCCAGCTTATGGCTGTGTGCTTTATAACGACACATACATCTGCGCTGGTGCTCAATACCGCATGTACTGCAACACAACAATGCAAGACTTCTACTACAGGAGATATCAGAACCAAAACCAACATGAATACCGATGCTGGAATAATAACTGTAACTGTGTTGGTAATAAGGACACCTGTACATGCTATAGTAGCACTTTTTCTTCCTGCTTTTGTGAGAATTACAACAACAACATCACTATCCCTACAGCAGTTAGTCCATTGAGAGTCTCTCAATGTGAGCTTTATAACGACACATACATCTGCACTGGTGCTCAGTACCGCATGTACTGCAACACAACAATGCATTATTTCTACTACCGGAGATATCAGTACCAAAACCAAGACCAATACCAGTGTGTGAATAATAACTGTAACTGTATTGGTAATAAGGACACCTGTACATGCTCTAGTAGGACTTTGTCCTCCTGTTTCTGTGAGACTTACGGCAATATCATTGCTCTCACTACAGCAGTTAGTCCAGTCTATGACTGTGTGCTTTATAACGACACATACATCTGCACCGGTGCTCAATACCGCATGTACTGCAACACAACAATGCATTATTTTTCTTACCAGAGATATCAGAAAAACCAATATGAAATCCAATGTTGGAATAATAACTGTGACTGCCGCGGAAATAAGGACACCTGTACATGTTACAGTCGCACTTTGTCTTCCTGCTTTTGTGAGAATTACAATAACAACATCACTATCCCTACAGCAGTTCCTCCAGCTTATGCCTGTGTGCTTTATAATGACACATACATCTGCACTGGTGCTCAGTATCGCATGTACTGCAACACAACAATGCATCATCTTTCTTACCGGAGATATCAGAACCAAAACCAATACGAATACCAATGCTGGAATAACTGTGACTGCCGTGGAAATAAGGACACCTGTACATGCTACAGTAGCACTTTGTCCTCCTGCTTCTGTGAGACTTACAGTGATAGCACTGCTTTAACTACAGCAGTTACTCCAGCTTATGGCTGTGTGTTTTATAATAATACGTACATCTGCACTGGTGCTCAATACCGCATGTACTGCAACACAACAATGCATGACTTCTACTACAGGAGATATCAGAACCAAAACCAACATGAATACCAATGCTGGAATAATAACTGTAACTGTGTTGGTAATAAGGACACCTGTACATGCTATAGTAGCACTTTTTCTTCCTGCTTTTGTGAGAATTACAACAACAACATCACTATCCCTACAGCAGTTAGTCCATTGAGAGTCTCTCAATGTGAGCTTCATAACGACATATACATCTGCACTGGCGCTCAGTACCGCATGTACTGCGACACAAGAATGCATGATTTCTACTACCGGAGATATCAGAACCAAAACCAAGACCAATACCAGTGTGTGAATAATAACTGTAACTGCATTGGTAATAAGGACACCTGTACATGCTACAGTCGCACTTTGTCCTCCTGCTTCTGTGAGATTTACGGCAATATCATTGCTCTCACTACAGCAGTTAGTCCAGCTTATGGCTGTGTGCTTTATAACGACACATACATCTGCACTGGTGCTCAATACCACATGTACTGCAACACAACAATGCAAGACTTCTACTACCGGAGATATCAGAACCAAAACCAACATGAATACCGATGCTGGAATAATAACTGTAACTGTGTTGGTAATAAGGACACCTGTACATGCTATAGTAGCACTTTTTCTTCCTGCTTTTGTGAGAATTACTACAACAACATCACTATCCCTGCAGCAGTTAGTCCATTAAGAGTCTCTCAATGTGAGCTTTATAACGACACATACATCTGCACTGGTGCTCAGTACCGCATGTACTGCAACACACGAATGCATGATTTCTACTACCGGAGATATCAGAACCAAAACCAAGACCAATACCAGTGTGTGAATAATAACTGTAACTGCATTGGTAATAAGGACACCTGTACATGCTCTAGTAGGACATTGTCCTCCTGCTTCTGCGAGTATAACATCTCCACCCCAACCACCACCAGTCCAACTACTGCAGGTGAGCATGTTTCTAGACTGGAATGTGGTGTTTGATTAACTATTTTTATGTTGTAATGATAAATTCCGTCATTACAGGTCTGAATAACATACTGGATCAATGCAGGGTAAGCTGAATATTTAAATTTACACAGAGTGCACAGATTCTTTCAGTTTTATTTATAAATATCAAATGATGTTTTATTAACAAAGTTCAGGAGGAGCACTTTCAAATGATCTATCCAATCATCACGTCATTCCAACCAGCAAACAGCAGTAATCAACATAAGTGGAGGACATCATAAATACGCAGTCGACTCACCTATGTTCCTCGACAGTTTTTTCAGCATCCCTCCACCCCCCCGTCTCCTCACACTTGCCTGGTTATCTTTCTAACCAGAATACGAGGGGAGTACTCTGGGTTCGGGCCAAATACCGAGCTCTGAGCCCTCTCCTCGGACAGCACGCCAAATACGCATACCATTTACTTATCTGACTTATTTGTAAGTGTGAACTTGTGAATTGTGATTTCAGAGTCAGACCTCTGGAGGATGTTTTCAAAATCTTCTCGACAATATAGAGAACATTACAGATCAAGTTCTTCCTTTGGCTGTAAGTTTTTAAGAGAGAAATAATACAATTAATCTAGATTAATTTAGATAACATTCATCCACAAGTGTTTGTGTATCATAACCAATTAGGTTGTGACTACAGTTTTGGATGTGGCTCTTAACACTTCAAAGATTTCGGAGTCAGCTGACTCAAAGGAACTAGTGACATTTGGAAACAGTGTAATAAAAGCCAGTGAGAAGCTCATATCTTCACTGGTGAAGCCAACAGACACAAGTCACAATGTCAGTTTTACTCTCGACACCGTAGGTAAGTGAAGACGCAATTGTATCTAGAACTACATACAATTTTACAATGATGTAGTTACTGAATGTGCTCTGGAGGGTTTGTGAATTCAAGGAGTCAATAATTATAGCTGCAATATAAATTTTATTTATTTGTATATTTAGAAATCCTTTTTTATTTTATTAAGGTGCAGAATCTGTCTTTTTGCAGATAGTTCCTCATGCATTTCTTCTTCAGTTCAGATTCATTTACATTATTTTCTTTAGAGGTACAAGTCTTCATGATTGGACCAAAATTTACTTCAGATCAAATCCCTCAGCTGGACACAAAAAATGCTTCTATGGACATTGATCTCGTTGGGATTGCAAAGAGTAACAACGGAACAAGTATGTAAACATATTTAATAAAAACACTGACATACACCACGGTCTGTACTACTATGTAATAACATTTAAATTAATAATTTGATACAATGTGCTTATTGTGTGAATATTCTTTTTTACATTGTACTTATATTTTTAAAAATACCTCCATGTATTTACAGCTGTAATTAATCTCTGTAATTACATCTGTACTTACACTGTTGACCTTCACTTACTCCTTAACCCACCCTTAAACCTACCCATACCACCACACCTGTCCTTAGCCTTACCCGTGTCCCACCTCAATAGCAGCAAAAGTGTTTTGCAATACAGCATCAACACAATAACTACATTGTACTTTTTTTTTTTAATGTAACTACATAATAGTGACCTACACCACAATTACTGACAGTGAGCAGACCTATCCTTTCTGAAATGAACTGATTTTCACTGCAGTGTATTGTCTCTTTTCACATCAAACACAATAGCAGTTTACAGTTTCTTGTCGCTCGTATTAACAGAGTATTTACACAGTGAATATGAGCCACAAAGCGCTGTGGTGTAGGCTACTGTAGATGTCTCGTTTTTACACTGCAATCATAGTACATGCTGATAATGCAATATAAACATGTATCAACACAATCTTTTATATTGGCATTTAAGAATTTGTACCGTTTAACGGATTAATTTGTACCATTTAACACACCACATGCATAATTTGTGGGTGGGACAGGTCCCCAACACTTTTTTTTTTTTATCATCTTGCGACATGGAAGTACCTAATACAAATGAAACATCTAGTTGACTAGCAGAGTATTAATTTCATTTGTTTGTTAAATAAGAGGTGTTCTGGCACTGGTATGTGTTGTTTTTAAATCATGCTGAGCATTCCTTGCCACTGTTATCAGTGGCAGAAGGCAACAGTGTTCTTTTGGCGCTCATACAGTCTTCACACAGATGTGAATCTATCGCTTAACGCCACTGCTCTCTATTTGTTCCGGTGAAATCACAAAAACAAAATGCACAAAAACGTGTCCCTGCACTTGATATACAATCACTGATGAACATCTTAGGTTTTAATGAGAAAAAAAAATGTTTTTGTTCTAGTAATGTTTTTAGCAGTGTAACCCCTCCTGTTCGAACTGCACGCTCTAAGCGGGACTTGAACTCTGGTCCACCTGCATGGGAGTCAGGCGCTCTAACAAGGAGGCTAAAGACCACAGTCTCTAGGGAACCTCTTGAGGTCAAGGGAGTGAGGTTTACATGCACAGCTCTTACCGGCCTACGTCCGTTACACTCACCCCCCTAAACCTCACTCCCATCCGGGTCACGGCACCAATGTAACCCCTCCTGTTCGAACTAACCACTCTAAGCGGGACTCGAACCGGGGTCCGCCGGCATGGGAGTTGGGCACTCTAACAAGGAGTCTAAAGACCGTAGTCTCTAGCGTCAGTCGCTAGAGCGCCTCTTGAGGTCAAGGGAGTGAGGTTTACATGCACAGCTCTTACCGGCCTACGTCCGTTACACTCACCCCCCTAAACCTCACTCCCATCCGGGTCACGGCAGAAATGTAACCCCTCCTGTTCGAACCAACCGCTCTAAGCGGGACTCGAACCCTGGTCCGCCGGCATGGGAGTCGGGCGCTCTAACAAGGAGGCTAAAGACCACAGTCTCTAGGGAACCTCTTGAGGTCAAGGGATTGAGGTTTACATGCACAGCTCTTACCGGCCTACGTCCGTTACACTCACCCCCCTAAACCTCACTCCCATCCGGGTCACGGCACCAATGTAACCCCTCCTGTTCGAACCAACCGCTCTAAGCGGGACTCGAACCCGGGTCCGCCGGCATGGGAGTCGGGCACTCTAACAAGGAGTCTAAAGTCCGTAGTCTCTAGCGTCAGTCGCTAGAGTGCCTCTTGAGGTCAAGGGAGTGAGGTTTACATGCACAGCTCTTACCGGCCTATGTCTGTTACAGCGGCAAGTTTTATTTTTGTTCCCAGAATGTTTTCCTAAAAGGTAAGATAACATTCTATAAAAATTTTCTAAAAATGTTTAAATTAAATTATGCCCTTAGTTTTTAGTAGGAAGTTTTCCAGCGGGCATTAGACGTGGACAACAAACATCATTAGCAGCTTGACAGGTTGATGTCTATTCAGTAAATCTGACTGGACCTAAACAATTAAGAATACTTTTTGTGCGCAACCCTCCCAATCCCCCCACCCCGAAAAAAAAAGGACTTTACCACGTCCAATGTCAGATATTTTTGGTATGAGTGCATTAAGCTTAAATGGTTGGACGCAATCATAGAAACATGTATACTACCACTAAACCAAATTTATTTTTTCCCCCTGTAACACAAAATCAGCTGCTGTGGCATTTATGAGCTATACAACAATGGAAAGTTTACTGAAACCAGAATTATTCAACACACCAAATGACACGGTTAAAACCATGATGTCCACTGTGATCTCAGCTACTCTTCCCAAAACCACCAACACTAAACTCACCAAACCAGTCAACTTCACCCTCAAACACATCAGAGTGAGTGACTTTCATAGACTTTTTAGACTAAATAGAAGAAAACTTGATGGAAATGAAAATGTATGTACTGAAGTGTTCTGTAGGGCCAAAACAAAATTTTGAGATCAGTTAATTTAAATGTCTTGTTCTGCTCTTCCCTGTTTTATTCGACACAGCAATAATGTTAATGATATGGAGATATGGAGAAAGGGGGCAGGTGGTGTGAAAAGTGCAGATCTATGAGGCTATTTCTACCTAATCTGGCTTAAATATTTTGTTCAGTTGTACTTTTGAATTCATAATTATTTGTGTACCCATGCAGAGATTAATTGAGAGAAATGTGATACTTGACAAAAATCCTTGCACGTTTTTTTTTTTTTTTTTGCAGGAGTTCAACCCCAACGGTTCTCTGTCCTGTGTGTACTGGAATAACAGCGAGTGGATTGTAGATGGTTGTTCTGTTTTAGAGACCACCAGCAGCTACACTGTGTGTTCCTGTGTCCATCTGTCAACATTCGCTCTCATAATGCAAATTGGCAGCCCATCAGATTTGAAAGAACATGTCAGACAGGTGAGATTTATAATGGTGTGTAAGTTTGGTGGACCAGTCATCCACCAGAAGACTAGTTGATTAGTAAGGTATAGAAATTTTTCTTATCTTTATATGATAAAACATTTTTTATTTCTATTTGTTTAATATATATTTTTCAATATCAATTTTTTGATTTTAAGCGGATGAATTAAAAGGCATAACTTCTTGGACAGAATACTGTTATACTGGGTAAACCCTCAGAGAAGTTCTTTAAATTAACCCTCTTTAAAACAGCCTCTACAGCCAAGAACGATATTAATTAGTTATTCGTGCTTTGAAGGCAATTACAGACAAACTTCAGGTCATCTGCTGTATGAGATGATCCTGTTATGTCCATTTGTGAGGACTATAACAGTTTTGTGCAAAGGAGTGGTCACATTTGCGAAATTTCTGCAAAATGCAGACATTGTCCATTCCATTGTAGTGATGTATGAAGCACAGCTCACAGAGAAGACACTTTCAAACCAAGCACTCTTCTGTTGTTGAACATAGCGAATTCAGGTGACCGGCTTGAACACTAGCAAAATCTGCTTAGGGAACTTTTTCATCCTCACGCAAAACTTTCACAGGCAAAATTTCACAGAGTAACGATAAATGTGATCTTATTATTTTAATGATGATACAATTATTTAGTGATGATGGAAAATGATGACGCAATCTTAAAGCATCTGCAACAGTGCAAAACTCATCCAGTGAGCTTGTGCTGAACTCTGGCATTTTGAGCAGTGATTTCTAGTGGATTTCTAAAGATCTAAAAAATTGGTGTTGTAGCAAATTAGCTCAAAAGGTAAATATGTATATTTAATATTAACTTGTTATAATTAATTATAAATATTTGGATCAAATAATAGAATTAACTTGATGTAGCTGAATTAATATTACAATCAATTAATCTATTAGTCCAGCGAACACTCAGTATTGATCGTCTCAGTATTGATTTGTGGCCACAGATAAATAACTCTTTCTTAGCATGTAACTGTGACCACATCATTAAAGTGACGTTAATTCACAAGCAGGGACCAGAATCAAACTCCCATGAATGTGCACCAAGGTTTAACTAAATCAAGAACACATGACTAATCTAAACATACACACAATCATGCATACATGAAATGGAAAGTTAAAGGGTTAGTTCACCCAAAAATGAAAATAATGTCATTTATTACTCACCCTCATGTCGTTCTACACCCGTAAGACCTTCGTTCATCTTCAGAACACAAATTAAGATATTTTTGATTAAATCCGATGGCTCAGTGAGGCCTGCATTCACAGCAATGACATTTCCTCTCTCAAGATCCATAAAGGTACTAAAAACATGTTTAAAACAGTTCATGCGAGTTCAGTAGTTCTACCTTAATATTATAAAGCAACGAGAATATTTTTTGTTCACCAAAATAACGACTTTTCAACAATATAGTGATGGGCTGATTTCAAAACACTGCTTCGGAGCTTTACGAATCGAATCAGTGATTCGGAGCGCCAAAATCACGTGATTTCAGCAGTTTAGCCGTTTGATAGGAGATCCGAATCACTGATTCGATTCGTAAAGGGTTTCTCCTTATTTGTATGTTTTAGTTAAAATTATGATATAATTTCAACATGTCCTCCAACCAATACGCCCATATAGGTCGTTTGTCCTTTCCCTGAAATACGACCCATAGGAGCGTTTGCTAAAGTTGCACCCCTATCAACAACAGGACACTTTCATTTTAATCCATTGGACCCTTTTATCTGCATCATATTCCGGGTTTCGCGTAGCTCAATTGGTAGAGCATTGCAATATACAATCATGTGATCATGCGATTGTGGGTTTGATCCCAATGAATGCATGTGCTCATAAAGTGTATATTTACTATTTTGCATTTGTTGGGAGAGAGGGTTTGCTGGTTTATTCATTAAATATAATGAATAATTGTGTGTCTGATTGGTCCAGACACTACAGTGTGTAATCGGTACTTTTCATGATTGGTTTATTCGCGGCAGCCATAACTGTAAATGCAAATTTAAGGATGTATGGAGGATTTTCAATCAGGCTTACTTAAAGTATACAGGGCTGTGATATACAATTTTGGATGCACTGAAATCAAGATTCCAGTTTTCTCTTGGAGATTTAGGAGTTCAGAATTTAACCCTAATCGTATTTACAAAAAGCTACAAACACTCTACGTTTACATGGAGACCTTTTGTTTAAATCGGTATGAAATCATACTGATTGATGAATCTGAACATAATGTTTACAAGAACTAAATAAAGTGATCGGGTTGAGGTGCACGCTAATATGTCAAAAGCTTCGAATTGGAATTTATCTTTTGATGTCTTATTGGACAACTGGAAATGTCACTGAATTTGCCTCACACATTCTTGTTTTGATGTTTTCTCAGAGCGACTCAGAGCTGGATCTGTTGAATTCGGTGTGTGTGATCGTGGGGCTGGTGTTCTTCTGTTTGTCCCTGTTGACCTTTGCCCTTTGTCAGTGGAGTCCTGGAGTGAATAATGTGGCTCGAATCAACATCTGCATCAGTCTTCTGCTGGCTCACCTTCTGTTCCTGCTCACACAACAGTTCCTGAGCCTCATACACCCCCTGCAGGTGAGAATGATGAAGGTGCCCTACAGCTCAGCACAGCCTCACTGAGAATCATCATAACCGTCTCTCTTGGTCTCCAGGTGTTGTGTGCCGTGATATCAGGTGTTCTGCAATTCCTCTTTCTCTCCGGCTTTGTGTGGATGTTCATTGAAGCTGTGCTGCTCTTCATCTGTGTGAAGAACCTATCACAGATCGGCTCCAAAAAGAGGGAGGTGCTTAGCAGTGGATTCCTGTGTGTGATTGGATATACGGTTGCTCTGGTTGTGGTGGCCGTGTCTGTCGGGCTGCTGCCTGAAGGTTACGGCAGTGAACAGTGAGTTTTTTTTTTTTTTCTTCTACTCTTTGGGTTAGATGAAATTAAGATTTTAGTTTATGACTGACAACTCACAGGTCTTTTAGAACAATGCTGCTCTCTGATCATTTTTATTCCGTTTGTATCAAAACCACCAGAAGATTACAATGCATTTGTCTAAATCTTTTTTAGTAGTATTTCAACAGTCAGCAACTGAAATCATTTTTCAGACTGATTAATTCAGTTTTGATATTGTCTTTTCCTCTAAACAGCTGCTGGATTAAAAGGGATAAAGGTTTTTTCTGGAGTTTTCTGGGTCCTGTTTGTGTCATACTAGCAGTAAGTTCCAGTCAAGTCAAGTCACCTTTATTTATATAGCACTTTTTACAATGCAGATTGTGTCAAAGCAGCTTTACAGTGATGACTGATATATAAGTTTTGGCTGCACAGCAGCTCTTAAAGAAAATGGTGTCATTGTCCATCTTAAATAAATTCAGTATTGATTCATTCCGTTGTAAGAATCAATAGTTATTAATTTAGTTAATTTATCTATATCAGCACTGGAGTAAACAGTGATATCATCATCCAGCTCAGTTCAGTTCGCGTACAATGGTGTCGATGCAGGCAGATCAAAACATTGCTGAATATCAAATGTCAAGTGTCCCCAGCTAAGCAAGCCAAAGGCTCTAGTTACAGACATTTTTCACATGGGCTGTTGAAGTCAAGAAAACTAATGTGATTTTTTTATTTATTTTTTTCCTGCAGTTGAACATGATTCTCTTCATCAACATCATCATCATTCTGAACTCAACTCTCAAAAGTCTGAACGCTGAAGTTTCACAGATGAAACAAACCAAGTAATATGCATTGTTTATTGCTCTACTACAAAAGAACATAACAACATATAGACAATAAAGACACATTAACTCTCTCCTTTTTTCCTTTCTGCAGGATTATGGTATTTAAAACACTGGCTCAGTTTGTGGTTCTTGGTTGCTCCTGGATTCTGGGTTGCTTCACTAATGGCAGTAAGGAGCTGGAGATCATCTTCCTGATCTTGAACTCCCAGCAGGGAACCTTCATCTTCCTGGTCTACTGTGTCCTCAATAAAGAGGTCAGACATCACTCAATTTACCACCATATTCCACACTGTAAAAAACAAAAAAACAAAACAAAAAAACAGTGAAATGCATGGTAGCACAGGGTGCCAAACGTTTACCATTAATGGAAAAAACAGTCAAAGACCATCAACTGAAGTAACATGTTTAGACTGCAATAGGAAAAAGGCAAGCTGACCATAAACTACAATAACATCCTTAAATTGCAAATTAACAGTGAAATACTGGCAGCAGAGGTGACAGCAGTTTAATGTTAATTTTACAGTTCTCTTATTGCAGTGGTTCTCTAACCTGTCCTGGAGTTCCTCCAGCCCTGCACATTTTGTATGTCTCTCTATATCTGACATACCCATCATGTCTTGCAGTCTCTACTAATGAGCTCATGAGCTGAAACAGGTGTGCTAGATGAGGGAGACATACATAATGTGCAGTGCTGGTGGTGCTTCACTTATTACTAACCAGACTTAATTTCTGTCATACGTCTACAAAAGTTCTTACTGAGAATTAACAGAGGTTTAGATGTTGATGATTTATTGTTTCATTTGAAGTCACCAATATGGAGATCAGTGTTTGCTTTAGTTGGACTCTTGACCCTTGACTTTTTAACATTAGTTTATCGTTGGTTGCTGTAACCGTGTTTTTAAGACACATTTGTTTTGGTAAAAAAAAGCCAAGAGAAAATGTGATTAGGTGTTGCTGGTTATGTTTTGATTATGACATAATCATCATGTAACGCTTCACTGAACTCTTCCAGTGTCTAATCCCTTATTAAAAGTGCGTTATATTACTACTACACCTTAATTTTACATTACCATCACAGTGAAACTACAACAACAGATCAAGCAATGCTGAGTTATCAGTTATGAAGGATTTTTAAACATCATTCACACAAGAAAAGAAAAAAAAAAAGCCTTTGAACTGCTGTGCAATTTAGACACACAGAGACATCAGCGTATGAATCTCAACAATGGTGACAAGAAACAAAAAAAAAAAGATAAACATCAATTCTGAACATCACAAAACACTACTAAAAGTCAACACAAAACAACAGCAAAAATAAAAATAGTAAGAATGAAAGTAAATAAAGACTATTCAACTGCATAATTTATTCATGCCGCAGTGCATGCTGGGAGTCATGGATGTTACCCAGAATACATTGCGGCATAAAGCTTTTGATTATCAGCATTGTTGAGATTCATATGCTGATTGTTTTGAGGACGAACTATTTTTAAAATCCTTCATATTTTTCACTAACACTGATGGATCTCATCATCAAAAATATAAAACATTTCCCATATAATTACAGATTAGATTCTAAATGAGATCAGAGAATCAGATCAATGATTTTAAATTTAAATGCCCAAATTCATCTGATCACATTTTATTTCAGCTACTTTTTTGCAATATAAAATGTATTTTAAAGACACAGTTACAACAGCCAGAGAAAAAGTAATATTCAAAAGTCGAGGGTCAAGAGCCCAACTAAACCAAACACTGATCTCCATGATGGTGAATTCAAACAAAACAATAAATCACCAACATCTAAACCTCTGTTAATTCGCAATAGCTTGTATCCCATATCTTGTATGACAGAAATAAAGTCAATATGGTTAGTAATAAGTGCAGCTGGTAATGCTGTTTGTGGAGTTGTTGAGATCTTGAGAGTTTTAATGTCTTTTATCTTCAGTTGATTTCATCTAAGGCTGTGGCTGAAGTCAGTTGTAGTTCTTGTGTTTCTCTTTCCTTCAGAAATTCTGCTTGTCATCAGCTGTCTTCAATAATTCTCAATCATCACAATTATATTTATGTATATCTGTGGACATCTCAGGTTAAACTTCATGACATTTACCTTTATTTAAGGAAGGAGGCCTGTTTTTTTCAGTAGTCTGAATTTATATTTTTAAGGAAATTTAGCAGTTTTATTAAAAAAAAAAAAAAAATAGTATAATTATTGTTGAATTTTACTGCATTTTCTCTGTAAATATACATTTATTTACCAATTTTGGGAAAAAAAAAAAAAATGACCTGTTTTTTATGCACATCTCATGCTAACATTATAATTTTCTCCATGAAAATACTAATTAAATAAATAATTCTTCCATTTCCATCCTGTTCAAATGAGCAAAACTATTCAAATTTTAACTGTCAAAAATTCAAACTTTTAGGCCCGGCTTTCTCAAGCCTTTTTGTCCTCAGCAATTAGTTCAGTCATTTTATGATCCCGCTCCATATGGAAACCGTTTCACTCTCTGCAGAGACAGTATAAGAAAGAAAAGCAAAGCATTATTTACTTCTCAATGCAACTCTCATCTCATTCTTGTCCAGGTCAGACAGCAATACAGGAAGTGCTTCAGATGTTTTTGCTGTGGACTCAAACCCAACAACATCAAAAGTGTCCAGAAAAAATGTTGAGGACTACAGCATCCATATTCAGGAAATACAGTAAATTACCACTACAACAGAATCATCGCTTTCAGATATTACCGCCAGTCTCAGATTCTGCCTGTAAATTAGCAATTAGCCTAATGTTATACTGGTCTTATTTTATAGCTATTATTTTTGATGTAAATCTTTTAACTTTCTTGACTATTCGTTTTTTGGTGGAGGGTTTGTTGCCTCATTCTTTTAGACCTGCGTGTGATTTATTTTACTCGAGACCCCTAAAGTGATTTGTGTTTTCTTTAGTTCACTGTAGTACTTTAGTTAACTTTAAGAATATTTAGTGTGATGAAGACAGTAAATGTATTTTTTTGCATATTGATATTAATCAGTTAATAATGTATTTTTTTTCCTTTTATTTTATTTTTCTTCAACTTTAATGAGTTTCTATTAAATATAAAGAACATCTAGTAGAATTATACTTTTTACAACAGATGTTTCACCATATATCTTCATATGCTCTACTGGCCACTTCAGAGATTATATGTTCATAATTATGATGATGATAATGTTATCATATAATTAAAGTTTTAATCATAGATATGTTCAATATCCACAAGATATTATTCACATTGCTGAATGATATCACAGATTGCAAATATGGTTTATTGAGTTTACAGGTATGAATATATCTATGTTTAGAAACAGCTTTACATACTTTAACAAGCATAGTTAAAGAGTAACTGAGGAATGATATATTCTTAATATTAATTTCACCACATTGAGACCCTGTAAATGTTTTTATGCGCACACAAAAAATAAACCTACAAATATACAATGAGATTTGAGTGCCCATGAGCTCATTTAATATAAATTATATATACTAACCAATGTCCAATGAAACAAGCACATCTACAATGTTAATTGCAGAACATCTTATAATGACCCACATGGTGTGTAAACACATTGGTCCAATGCCAAAATTATTGTATTCTGTAATGCTAACTATTAAAATATCAAGCTGTTTGACAGGATTTTCACACAATTTTCCTGTTTGAGAGATAAACTTCTGCAGATATTAAGGTTTGGCAGTGCCTTTGGCTGCAGTGTGAGTTAAGATGATCTTAAGAGTCTGATCTGAAACTTTCCCTTTCTTCGATTAATTTTTCATTCCTTATTAACTGCAGGCTTTGTCCAGAATCCAAGTTGCAGATCTTTCATTTCTAATGTCTGGGCAAGCTGGAAAATCTGTTAAAAACGCAGCCCTCAGCCCTGACTGTGATAATATTACTGGTTGTTCGAAAATAGTGAGAGATTATGAGATTATTGCTTATGTATTGCATCATCATGTACTTGAATTATTTGGAACAATTTCACTTTATTACAGAAAACAATTTGATCAAGTTTAGGCGTTCTGAATCTTCCTCCTCCATCTTTTTGATAGAGTTTCAGACCAGACCAGACCTGAAAAACTATAATTATCAATCATAAACAAGTCTTTTCTCCAAATATAAGGGATGATTTTGGGCATTCTCCTTAGCTACATCAACAACAAATAAAATGAAATTATTAAATTTTAGCTCAAATGATGTCAGGCATTCATCTACTCCTTGGTGGATTTGCATCTTTGATGCAAGATGTAAAGTAGCGGGCAGATCTGTGTTTATCTCGTCACAGCAGAATGGAAATAAAGAGATAAGGTGTTTCTCCAACCCAAGGTGAAAATCAAAAGGGTTCAAAGGTTTCACACTCCAAAATGGACATAAATGTAGTGTGAAAGTAATACATACAACATACAACTGTTCACTTTGAATAAGGGAAATTCACACTCAAATCATAAACAGTTCAAATAATATACAAGATCGCAACTAGGATCATAGACGAACTTAGACTCTGGGCCTTTTAAAACCTGACCAAGTATTTGCTGCAAACAAGATTTTACAATATAGTAACAATAGGTTCCTATGAAACTATTCACACTGGGCACAAATATTTGACATTTGACTTCTTTTAATGAAGAGCAGCTTTTGGAGAAACTTTTAAAAGTCTAGTTCAAACAAAGCAAATGTGCGAAGTTGTTAGACGTGACCTTTGTATTCATGTTGGTTTCATACATATAAAAGCATCTTGGCATGTGTTCTGTCTTTGTGTATGAATTTGAATATGAATTTGAATTTGAGCAGGAGGAGATAACAGAATGCGTTTTCTCAGGTAGATGAGCAGATAATTGTCATTTACACTTCTGACTCTCAAATACTTACGTGTCTTCACCCAAAGATCATTTAAAGATAAACTCACATCAGGTAAGACACTCTTGAAATACTTCATATATCAGATGAGAATAAAGTGCTTTAGTGTTACTATCAATCTCGCAGTTGTTTAGTGTTTATTAGCTGTTAGTGAATCGTGTTTCGAGTAATTTAGGCTACATGTTGTGCAGGGGAAATCCTCAGCTGCAGATCATCTAATCTCTGATATTCTTCATGATGATGAAGTATCAGCTTTTCAAAACAACTTTACTGTATCATATGTATGATTTATGTGTTATATTGAGTAATTCGGTTTATGTTCTTAATTTCAAAGGACTTTAATGTTGCAAGGGTTACAGACAGACATGGAGTCAAAATCAAATTGATAGATAATAGACAGAACAGACATCAGTATTCAAGTGAAAACTAAATCACTCTTTTAACACTTGGCACAGTTTTCAGCCTGTGTTGAAAATCTCTGGTGGAACTAACTGCTCTCCCCATCACGGTCTTTAGTTTTGCTTAGGATTACGGTTGCAAAGGGGTGGAAAATGGGAAGTTAATCAGGGTATTTTGATAATATTCCAAGTTGGACACTTAATGAGAATTTACAGGAATTAAAGGGGATTCATTGGAAATTTGAGGTAATTTATACAAACTTTATCATATACAAACATAAACATTTTGTTTGGCCATACACAGAAAAAAAAAAGGGTTTAAAGTTGTACCTTTAGGGGTACAACAGCTTGTCGCTGGGGCAGTATCTTTAAAGGGACATTTTTGTACCTTTTTTACTCCAAAAAGGTACTAATATCAAAGGTGTAAAGTCCAGGTTCACAAAGTAAAAGTTTTTGTTCCAGTCATTTGCTAATTAGCACAGTTTTTCAACCAGGAGGTACACAGCAAAAACTCCAGTGTTAAATTAACTCTCCTGGCAGTATATGTGAGACCATACTCAAGAGTGTTAAAGTGTTAAAAGAAGAGTGTTAAATGAACACTGAAGCAGTTTTAAAGTTAATGAGATAATTAAGTGATTAATTGAGTGATGATTGACCTTTACTGAAGACACCTGATGTTAACAAGCAGAATCAAAGGAGAAAAGCACAATTTTTAAGTCACCATCATGGAGATCAGGGTTTTCTTTAGTTGAGCTCTTGACCATTGACTTTTTAACATTAGATTTTGTTTGGATTGTTGTAACTGAGTTATAACAGCCAGACAAGCAAAGAGAAAAGATGATCAGGTGGTGTTGGTTATGTTTTCACATAATCATTATTTGACCTGAACTCATTTAGATGCATTTTAAGTGCATTTTACTTAAGTAAAATTATCTGCCAGTGTGGTAATAAAAATAATTTTAATTCAAACGGAAAACAATATTATTCGGAGTGTCTATTACTAAGTGCAAATTTACAGTAGCTCCACCCTCCAATGTCACACAAGCTTAAAAACCATATGCGTGATTAATGGCTTCAGTGGTGTAGGCACAGAAAACTAGCTTGCGACGCGATTCACCTGGGTTCGAATCCACCTTAATAGTGGACAAGTAATAATGTGCCCAATGCCCTTTTGCGTAACCCTGTTCCTTCCTGCGGTGCACCCTTGGGAATCCTCCCTGATTATGCCATAACTGGGGGCCTTGACCTGCGTACTTTACCCCCTGTAATGTTTTCAGATCGGGAACACCTTAGGCAGCTGCAGCTCAATGACCCAGTTACGGGGAAACTTCTGCGGATGTTAGAGGGAAAGGATGAGAGTAATGCTGAGGAGTTGTCTCAGTATGTGATCCAGGATGGACTTCTGTACTTTGTAGATAACAAAGTGTCTTGTAATCTTCACCCCATGAAGCGCCTTAAACTGTATGCACCTACGGCTGTTAAAAGGAGTTTGATGGAATATTACCATGATCACCCGATGGCTTGGGGATGACGAAAACGATAGCGAGACTGAAACTTCGATTTTACTGGCCGAAGATGTTGTCTGACACTAAGAAGTACGTCGCCTCCTGTACTGTCTGCCAGTTCACAAAACCAAGCCAGAGGAAACCCGCAGGGTTTATGATTCCCATCCGCCCGCAAAAACCATGGGAGTATACTGGGGTGGACTTCGTAGGGCCTTTACCGCGCACACCCAGCGGAAATGCATACATCCTAGTCTTTGTGGCTATTTTTCGAAATGAGTGGAAGTAAGTGCAGTGAGAGAAGCAACTGCCCAAGTTGCCTCCAGCAAGTTGCTAAGTCAGGTCTTTGCACGTCATGGTGCGCCTACTTATCTGATCTCAGACAGAGGGTCCCCATTCATCAGTGAACTCTTCAAGCATGTACTCACTACCCTGGGGTCGGAACACAGACTTACAACTGCATATCACCCCCAAACGAATGCGACGGAGAGGGTGAATCATTCGCTGAAGACCGCCATCCGTGCTTACGTTGGTAACAAACACACTGCTTGGGATTGTTACCTGCCCCAAATTTGCTTTGCCTTGAGAACTGCACAACACGAAAGCACTGGCCATAGCCCATCCATGTTGCTGTACGGACGAGAATTGAATACTCCTCTTGACATTATCACTCAGCCGAACTGTGATGGTACGGATGAACCTGGTATTCCATACCCAGAAAGCTTGGAGTCATCAATCAGAGAAGCGCATGATCATGCTAGGTCCGTTTTGAGTGAAAGCCATGCCAAAAGGAAGAAGTACTATGATCAGAGACGTCAGTCTGTATCTTACTCTGTGGATGAACTGGTCAGAGTAAAAACTCATCCCCGTTCTGATGCTCTGGCAAACTTCACGGCTAAGCTGTATATACAGGCCCTTATCGTATTACACAAAAGCTGTCAGAAGTGAAATACAGACTCGTTGATGTGAATACAGGAGCAGACTCATGTGTATTTCATGTCGCAAATCTGCTGCCTTTTCGTACCTGGGACCCACTTGTTGAAACCGAGACTGTGCCTGCAGACGGTTCTACTGTCGAAGCAACGGCTGACAGTTCTTTGTTGAATGAAATGCCTGGGAAAACAAGTAGTGGTGCTACTGCCATGAACTTAACAGACCTGCAAATTGAGGATGAATACAGTCGCCCAGTGACAACCAGTGTTCATGATCTCTCAGGAAGTGTGGACAGTGTTGGTTGTTTTCCTGACCTACAGGTTGACTCGGGAACTCAGAACGATGACTTGACTGTTGATGATAATGATCTTGACAGACACCACTATGACTTAAGACCTCGATGTGCACCAAGAATCACCTCAGACTGGTCGACTAACAGGTGGACGAATGTGTACCACACAGACAAACTTGATCTTAAATAGTGTGTTAATGTAAATGTGGGTTCATATGTTTTGTTTGACACTGTGAAGTGCAAAAGGTTTACCACCTTCTGTGTAAAAGAAAAGAGAATTAGCGTAAATGATCAGTCTGTTGACATGTTGTTTGTTATAGTGTTGAACAAAAAGAAAAAATGTAAAAAAAAAAAAAGGAATGTCCCATATTTTGTCTATGGTTGGTTACAGGCTGTTTTCATTTGTTTGAAATATGCTGCTGCAGACTATGTATTTTGGTCCATTTGTACTGTCATGTATGCCAGTATATGCCTTCATACGTACTCCTGTATGGTTCTGTAATTTTGACAACTTTTCATGTGTGGGGTTGTTCAAAGCGATGTTGTACTAAGTTGTGCACGGCTGAGGCCAGCCTTTACCTTCCTGGGGGGGGGATCTGTAACAGCCACCTAAATTATGTTGAATACTGTTCATGACATTAATGTTGATGTGCCTTTAAGATAACTTCTTCAATGGCGTACGTTGTAGTGTGCACGCTGTTCTCATGTGAGCGCGCACGCACAGAGTTGAGAGAGAATGCTCGCATGACGAGAGAGATGACTGTTCTACTGCTGACTGATGTTCCAGTGTAATAATGTTATTTTTCCACTTTGATTCGTAGCGTTTATCAGAGTGCTTTTTTTCCTGTTTATCCTCACTCTTTTACATGTATGTGAAGAGTGTGCTTATTGTGCGACCTATCTATAAAGACTCGTGGGACTACCAGTTCATTTGCCTTGGGTTTTCTTCTCGCCTCCTGTTTTCTGTTTTTCATCTGGGCAGACTTCAAGCCCTCTGGCAGACGTTAGAAAACACAAATGATAGTTGAAATATCAGTGAAAAGATGAGCAGGTCGATATAAAGCAATCTATTTATATTTCACAAAAACTCTGCAGTCTCTCTTTCTTTTCACAAACAAAAGTATAGAGTAGCTTAATGGCGCCACCTTGTGTCTCTAAATGATTATGACTCTCCTCATTTATAAACTCACAAATATAGTGGAATTTTCATGTGTTTGACAGAAAAAGGAAACAAAGTCATGCATCAGTATCTTGGGTAATTTGTTTGTTTTTTCCCCTCTAGACTGTAAAGGAAACTCGTCCTCTGAATTATTTTTTTTTTATAAAGAGAAATTCACCTGAATGACCAAACTGACAATGGCTCCCTCTCTTCATAAAGGTGAATATATATAATAAAGGTGTTCTCATTGCTGCAAAAACATTTATGACATGAACTGCAGTCAGATGATGAATGTTGCTTTCTCAAACTCAAAACTGCAATTCAATCAAATACATTTTCATCAGTTTTTATAGTTTTTTTTTCTTCATATTTCATGACAGGTTATATAAAAGCACAGACTATCATCTCTGTTACACTGTGTAAGTCACTAAGCAGTGTTTTTGCTTGTTTTATTATTATTATTATTATTGTTTGTGTTGTTGTTGTTGTTGTTGTTGTTGTGAAAATAGCACATAAGCAGGCCCAAGTGTTTGTTTAATAAATATTTTGGCTAGTTTTATTATGCATTTCCAATCTGATTAAAACATTTCACCATGTTTCTCCTCCCCAAACTCAACACAGAAGATGTTAAATAAGACTTCATGTTTTGATTAGGCCTGGTGCTTGATGATCTTTGAGATCAGCCGCTCAAACTGAATCACTCTTAATGTGACACACTTCTTTCATCCAGATGATTGAGATTGCATTAATGTTGAACAGCCAAGAGTTTAATAGAGTTCACCTAGAATTTCCTGTTTCAAATATTGTATTTTATGCAATTTGTTGATTAATTTGTATTCATTGTAATTTTTTCAGATGTTTTGGCCTGTATAACTGTCACACAAGAGACAACTGCAGTTGGTAAAGTATAGTGCTGTGGTGTTTTAGCTGTAAATGAGCAGATCTGTAGATTGTTGAGCTTCTGTACAAATGTCCAGTTTTTCTTAGTTCATGTCTGCAGACAATGTAGAAATTAATTTGGACCTGTATTAACATGTCGGGAAATCAGTGTGTTTCTGGTGATTAATAATATTTTTCTACATTTCTGAAGGAAACTGTATGTGAACGGCTGCTAATGTTCTCTTGTATAACTTTTATAAGTTTGTCAGTTCTGCTTCCCCTTTATGGAGTAATTCTGTTAATGGGAAATAAAAATAATTAAAGCTGACTAAAGCTGCACTTCTGAATAGATTTTATAATAATTTATAACAATAATATTTCACTAACAATAACATGTAATGATTTCTTAAAATATTTTTATTACAGCTAATCTGTCTGACCCCTGCTACAACTACGCTGTGCTGGACGAACCATGGCGATCCATCAGTAATACACAAATCTCCAACATGTGTGACAGGCCTGGCACCTGGAGCGGCTGGTATCGTCTCTTCATTAACAACATGAGTGCTCATATCCCAGACACGTGTGTTGCGAGGTATAGCTGTGGCACTCGTGTCCCACTGTGGATACGTGATGGACACCCAACAGTAACAGATGGAGTCGTCACTCGAGATGTCTGCGGCACTTGCCTTGACAATGATTGCTGCTATTACATGCCTTTTCCCATTAAAGTCAAAGCCTGTCCAGACAATTATTATGTCTATGAGCTGGTCAGTCCAAATGGCTGCAATTTTGCATACTGTGCAGGTAATTATATTTACATGAGCTCTTCCCTGCAAACAAGCCTGCACTGGCCCTTTATGGGCTCACTTAAGGCTGCCCGCACAGGGCCCCTGAGAATTTGCTCATTGGCAAAACGTTGGCCCCTTTAGCGCTGGCCCTGCACGGGCAGCCCTCACTTAGCCTCCAGGAAGCCTTAATGCTGTTTTATTGAAAATAAGAAAGTTAGAAGTCACTGTTATGGAGGTAAGCACTTGCTTTAGTTAGGCTCTTGACCGCTTTACTTTAATGTTTCTCTGGCTGCTGTGAGCGTGTGCTTCTGTTATAACCAAAGTTGTGAGAAGAAAAACTGTTCTGATGATTCAGAGATCAGTAAATCATCAGAACAGTTTCACTTCTCGCATCTTTTGCTATAACAAATGTGCTTCAGAAACACACAGTTACAGCAGCCAGAGAAACATTAAAGAAAACAAGGGTCAAGAGCCCAACTAAAGCAAGCGCTTACCTCCATAACGGTGACTTCAAACTTTATTATCTTCAATAAAACAGCATTAAGGCTTCCTGGAGGCTAAGTAAGGGCTTCCTGTGCAAGGCCAGTGTTAATGGGCCAACGTTTTGCCAATGAGCAAATTCTCAGGGGCCCTGCGCTGGCTGCCATAAGTGGGCCCGTAAAGGGCCAGTGCAGGCTTGTTTGCAGGGTTTCTACACATTCATGATATTCCTCTTTCTGTTGTATTTGTAATCACTATTCATCCAAACTTTTAGACACTAGCAGCATTAACACCAGCTCTACAGCTGTCAGACCAGCGCCCATCTCAACTGGTAATGTAACACACTGTGTCTCTGTTTATTTTCTAGTCTGATTAACGTGATGTTCTGAACCAGTGAATATGAGTGAGTGAGTGTGCTTGTGTCAATAGGTGAAGATGTTAGAAATGTAGTTATAGCCGGGTGTGCAGTTTTGTAGAGGCTACCCTTACACAAAGAAAATATATGCTACAATGGCCTGGTCCTGCAGATTTGCCTTGTACAACATTAGGAAGATTAGACCCTTCCTATTGGAGCATTCCACACAAAATCTTGTCCAAACTTTTGTTCTATCCAGACTGGACTATTGTAATGCTCTCTTGACAGGCCTTCCAGCATGCACTGTCAAGCCTCTACAACTGATCCAAAATGCCGCAGCAAGAGTGGTCTTTAACGAGCCAAAGAGAGCGCATATCAAACCTCTCTTCATCAGTTTGCATTGGCTGCCAATAGCCACTCGCATCAAATTCAAGGCTCTAATGTTTGCCTACAGAACAACCACTGGCTCTGCACCACTATACCTAAAGTCACTACTTCAGACTTATGCGCCCTCCAGAAGTTCACGTTCTGCAAGTGAACGTCGCGTTATGGTGCCATCCCAAAGGGGCACAAAATCACTCTCACGGACCTTCCCCTTGTCTGTTCCCTGCTGGTGGAATGACCTGCCTTGCTCTATCAGACTAGCTGAGTCTTTAGCCATTTTCAAAAAAATGCTAAAGACATATCTTTTTCATCAACACTTGCCCCAGTAAATTTGACACGCACTTTTTCTTTTTTTTATTTCTATTCTCTCTCTCCATCTTAAAAAAAATAAATCCTGGCTACGAGAACTTTGCTGGAATAACTGGGACTTGACACGGCACTTGCATATTGTTGCACTGTTGATTTGAATGCTTCTACTACTCTCATTTGTAAGTCGCTTTGGAGAAAAGCGTCTGCTAAATGGCTAAATATAAATGTAATGTAATATATTTCCTTATATGAATGATTAATATCTTAAATGATTTAACAGTATATTAAAATATACAGAATATTATACTGTGTTAATATATTACAATATATTTAATAATACATAAGGAATTGTCGCTTTCATATATTGAAAAATATGTGACAATACATTTACTTATTACAATATATGTAATTTTACATTCAGTAATACACTTCATAATATATAGATGTACATGTGATAAGATATGGTACTGCATGTATATAAACATACTGAACATAATTACTCATGTAATATATACACACAGATCTAGCTTTTTCAATATAATCTGAAGGATTTCTCAAAAGTTGTTCTGATCAAAAAAAAAAAAAAAAATATATATATATATATATATATATATATATATATATATATATATTAGGCACACAGAGACAACAAGAATCAGTGTATGAATCTCAACAACTGATAAACAGATCAACTCTGAACATTAGAAAACAAGCTACTAAAAATTCACATAAAAACAGCAAAAAATAAAATAGTGAGAATAAAAAAAAAAAAATTACTAAGACAATTCAGATCATAATTTATTCATGCAGCAATGCATGATGGGAGCCATGGATGAATTTTGATTGGTGGCACCCAGAATGCACTGCAACATGCTTTTTGATGGTCACCACTGTTGAGATTCACAGGCTGATTCTTGATGTCTGTGTCTCTAAATGAAAAGGGATTTTTTTTTTTTTTTTTAATCAGAATAACTTAAGAAGTCCTTTGGATTATATTGAAAAAGCTGATCTTCTGTTGTAGAATCACAGTGCTGCTGTAATCAATAATGGAAATCTAACTCAGAGATTGAGTAAAATAACGATTACGTGAAAACATAACCAGCACCACCTGATCACCTTTTCTCTTTGCTTGGCTGTTACAACTCAATTACAATAGACCAAACAAAATCTAATATTAAAAAAATCAAGGGACAAGAGCCCAACTAAAGCAAACCCTGATCTCCATGATGGTGGCTTAAAAAAGTTGGTTATTATTGTAAAAATTGTGATTTTCTCCTTTGGTGATTCTGCTTGTTAACAGATCACCTTCCTGACACATTTACTGTGTTAAAATCATAACACAATGCATGTGTCAAAATTAACACAAGTGTTGTCCCAAAACACAAGCACTGATGTGTGAGTGATGTTTTTTGACTGGACTTGACAAAGAGACCATTGCAAATTTGATCTTCATGTTCAGAAGTAGCACAGGTGTTTTATTTGTTGTTGTTGTTGTTGTTGTTTTCCTCTTTCCTTTAATAATGAGATAATTAATGACTTAATTATCTCATTAACTTCCCTCTTGAATGGTCTTGGTCTCAGTGACTCAGTGAATATTTTTTTAACACATTTAAAAATCATTGACTCAGTGAATGTGTCAGAATTAACACAACAAGTGTTGTCCCTAAACTCACACACTGATGTGTAAGAATTTAACACAGTTTGAGTCAGTTTTAACACATCCTTTCTAAGAGTGCAGCAGGTGTTTGAATGATTGAAAGAATGTTTCAGGAACATCATACTAACCTTTAAATAACATTCTACTAACATTAAGGAAACTGGTTTTTATGTTCTTGAAATGTTACAAATCAACGTTCCTAGAATTTTGAATTTTAAATCAAAATTAAGTTGAAAGAACGTTCGAGGAACATCATACCTTATAAAAAACGTTCCTCTAACGTCAAGAAAACTGGACGTTTTTTACATTCCCAGAACCAACACTGAATATTTAGAGAACGTTCTTATAACAAAATTCTGTCAGCTGGGATGTCAGGAAAGTGTGTTTCTGGTGATTATTAAAATTTTTCTACATTTTTGAAGGAAACTGTATGTGAACGGCTGCTAATGTTCACTTGTATAACTCAAGTTTGGCAGTTCTGCTTCCCCTTAATGGAGTAATTCTGTTAATGGGAAATAAAAATTGATAGAAATAGATAGAAATGACTAAAGCTGGATAAATTTTATGATAATTTATGACAATAACATTTTATTAACAATAACGTGTAATGATTTCTTAAAATATTTTACAGCTAATCTCTCTGGCCCCTGCTACAACTACACTGTGCTGGACAATCCATGGAGATCCATCAATAATACAGATAACTCCAACATATGTGACCAGTCCGTCTCCTGGAGCGGCTGGTATCGTCTCTTCATTAACAACACGAGCGCTCATATCCCAGACAAGTGTTTTTTTCGGGGGCGTTGTGGCACTGGTATCCCACTGTGGATACGTGGTGGACACCCAACAGTAACAGATGGAGTCGTCACTCGAGATGTCTGCGGTAGCATTATCAGTTACTGCTGCTATTTTGGGTCTTTTCCCATTAAAGTCAAAGCCTGTCCAGGCAATTATTATGTCTATGAGCTGGTTAGTCCAACTTTATGCAATTCAGCATACTGTGCAGGTAATAATATTCACATGAGCTCTTTCTACACATTCATGATATTTGTGTTTCTGTTCATTAATCACTATTCATACAAACTTTCAGACACTGGCAGCATTAACACCAGCTCTACAGCTGTCACTCCAGCGCCCATCTCAACTGGTAATGTAACACACTGAGTCTCTGTTTATTTCCTGGCCTGATGAATCTGTTGAATGTGATGATCTGAACCAGTGAATATGAGTGTGTGAGTGAGTGTGCTTGTGTCAGTAGGCGAAGATGTTAGAAATGTAGTTAAAGCTGGGTGTGCAGTTTTGTAGAGGCTTCTTTTACGTAAAGAAAATATATTTACTGGACATTTGTGTGTGTGTGTGTGTGTGTGTGTGTGTGTGTGTATATATATATATATATATTAAATGATTTAATGGTATATTGAAAATATACAGATTTTTTTTTATGTTAATATATTACAATATATTGAATTATACATGAGGAATTGCCTCTTTCATATATAGTGAAAAATGTGACAATATATTTACTTATATATTACAATATTTGTAATTTTACTTTCAGTAATACACTTCATAATATATAGATTTACATGTGATATGGTACTGCATGTATATAAACATATTGAACATATATTTACACATATAGAAAAATATAACATATTTCAAATATTTTAAAATGATTTACATTATATATGTTTCATATTTTCATATATAACTAGTTAACAATAGCACAAGCACACCTGTATGTACTGAAATATTTAGCAAAGAGTCTATCACTGTGCTGAAGAGTATCCATTACACTGTAAAAAAAACTGTCCTGTGAATTTACAGTAAAATACTGGCAAAAAAGTTGCCAATAATTTACTGTTAATTTTACAGTTCTTTACCGTAATCTACATTACAGTATGTTGCTGTAAAAATACCATGCACTCAATTATAACTTGAGTCAGCTAATTTCATTTGCAGAAACCGACTGCCTTAAATTGTCTGACTGCCATTTAAATTCTAATATTTTAAAACTAATATTTATAACTATATGATCATATAATTCACTTGAACTTATTTCATTTGAGTCCACTAAAAAAGAATATTACTAAAGTAAAAATAACCAAATTAAACAAAATCATTGGTAACACTTTATTTTAGGGTCTTTTAACTAGTTGCTTATTAGGATGCATATTACTAGAATATTGGCTATTTATTAGTACTTATTAAGCACATATTAATGCCTTATTCTGCATAACCTTATTCTACATTCTTAATCCTACCCAATACCTAAACTTAACAACTTACTAACTATTATGTGTTCCCTATACTAAAGTGTTACCAAATCATTAAAACCAGAAACATCAAATCAGCTTAAATCTCTTGCAGATAACTGCTGACTAACAACAGCACATGCGCAATTAACCCTAAAAAGGGCAAGACCATAAAGAGACATCAGAAAATTAATTTATTGCTATTTTCCATCTTCTTAGGACAAAAATAATACGATTCCATGATTTTTTTAAAAACATGACTCTTATTTTTGATTTTAATGTTTGTATCATCCACGTCACATTGCCCATTTGGGGTTATAAATCCATTGAAAACAGAATGCTTGTTTGGCAATGCATATTACAACATTTTAGCCACATTTTAAAAACCAATTTATTCTCTCATAACTTAAACTAAACATTCACAGCAAAATCCCCAGTGTTAAATTAAAGGATTAGTTCACTTTCATATAAAATTTTCCTGATAATTTTCTCACCCCCATGTCATCCAAGATGTCCATGTCTTTCTTTCTTCAGTCGAAAAGAAATTAAGGTTTTTGATGAAAACATTCCAGGGTTATTCTCCTTATAATGGACTTCAATGGCCTCCAAACGGTTGAAGGTCAAAATTATAGTTTCAGTGCAGCTTCAAAGGGCTTTAAACGATACCAGACGAGGAATAAGGGTCTTATCTACGATCGGTCATTTTCGAAAAAAATGTAAATGTATATGCTTTTAAATGTATATGCCTATTCAACTTACGGAACGAACGCAGCGCCAGTTACATCAACAAAAGTTCTTATTGAGAATTAACAGATGTTTAGATGTTAATGTTTTAATGAAAGTTTAGTTTGAAGTCACCATGATGGTGAAAAGCATTTCCTTTAGTTGGGCTCTTTATTTATTAACATTCATTTTTTTCTGGCTGCTCCAACTTTGTGTTTGTAGAGCACATTTGTTATGGCCAGAGAAACTATGATCTGGGCTGCATTTCCCAAAACTGTTGTAAACCAAAGTTGATCAATTTAGGTTTACAATGCTTTGGGAAGCACAGTCATAACGGTTGTTTTTATGATGACATTTTCATTGTGAAATGAAAGTAGACTGTGTAAAACAAGTTTTTCAGCAAAGTTTTGGTCGTAATGATAATTTATAGGGCCTAGAAATCTGCGTATTAAATATTATACAGCATTATACAATATATTCATAAATAGGTATTATACTTATTGTTCAACAGAATTTTACAAAGAATGTTTAGTTTAAGTTATGAGAGAATAAATGTTTAAAAAATTTGGCTATAATGTTGTAATACGCATTGCCAAACAAGCATTCTGTTTTCAATGGATTTATACCCCCCAAACGGGCAACGTGACGTGGGTGATACAAACATTTACAGACTAATTATGAAAAATGTAAAAATTAAATTTATAAAATTTCAACATAAACGTAATAAGTTAACACTCAACAACAACTTTTTAAACATGTAAGTCCCCTCCAAATATTGTAAATATGTGAAAACTTTTATCAGAAGGTTAGTAGATTTCCCACTACAGGGGGTCATGCTGTTTTTAAATGCTGCCCGTAAGCTAAACAAAAAATTTATGAACAAAGTCAATATATCTAAATATTCGACATTTAAACTTTTAAATGTCACCATTGTTGAGATTCATATTCTGATTGTTGATGTCTGTGTGTGTCTAAGTCATGCAGTGTCTTATGCACTACATGACTTCAATATTCTTCTAAATAACTGAAACATTGTTGGATCTCATGCTTTTAAATCACAGACGTAGTATAATCAATAAATATAAATTACCCACGAAATCAAAGATTAAACACAGAAAGAAATCAGTGAATTAGACAAGTCCAAGATGATTATAGCATCATCACAACAGCCAAAAATCCTGATCAACTTCATGGTCATAACCATCGTGGTGACCAGTGTCTGTTTTAGTTGAGCTCTTAACTCTTTAACGTTAGCTTTCTTTGGCTGTTGTAACTGAGTGTTTATAAAACACATTTGTTAAGGCAGGAAAAAACCAACAGAAAGTTGATCAGGATTTTTGGCTATTGTGATGATGCAGTAGTCGTCTTGGACTTGTCTAATTCATATGAATCTCAACAATGGTGACATTCAAATGTTTAATATCGCAATGCATGCTGGGTGCCAGCATAGTACAAAACTCCCAGCATGCACTGCAGCATGAATAAATTATGCAGCTGAATGATCTTTTTTATTGCCACCATTGTTGAGATTGATGTGCTGATTTTTGATATGTGTGTCTAAATAATGCTGCAGCTGTTTTTTGTGCATGGTGTTTAAAAAAAAGAAAATCTTTTTAACTGATTGTTGTTGGAACTCTTGCTGTAGCTTCATAGTGGTGATAATGTAAAATCTTAGTCTGTTAATAATGTAACACAAGAGATTAAACACAGTAGAATTCAAAGAATCAAGAGATTATGTGATGACTCAATGATTTTTTTTTCCACATTTGTTTTTGTCATAACAAATGTGGCTTGCAAAAATAACTTAAGCAGCCAGAGAAGAAAAAAAAAAAAAAAAAACATTTTCGATAAAACATCAACATCTAAACTTCTGTTAATTCTCAATAAGATCTTCTGTAGAAATAAAGTTAAACTGGTCAGTAATAAGTGTAGTAATGTGTAATGGCTGAAGACAGTTGTAGTTCTTGTGTTTCTGCTTGTTTTTTTTTTTCGTTCTTGTTCCTCTTTTCAGTGATTCTGCTTGTTAACAGCAGGTGTTCATCATTAATGCTCAATCATCTTTTACATATTAACTTAATTTTCTCACTGCAACACCGCATCAATTTTACTTTTACTCTTTGTAGTGTGGACACTAGAGGATGTTCCTGTGGGGTTTAAAGGGTTAAAGGTGTAAGATGAAAAATACACACCCACAAAATGTATTTTAACAGTAACAAACTGTAAGTTAAAAAAAACTGTTATATACTGGCAACACTGTTGCCAGTAGTTTACTGTAAAAGTGAGTTTTTCGTGGGTCACCATTGTGCTGAAGAGTAGAGCCTGTGCTTAAGTTCAGGAGAAGATCAAGAAACATTGATGATGTGCTCCATGTTGTTTTATTTAACAGATGGTGACTGTGTAGTTGCTGATGCAGTGAAGATCTTTTTGTTTAAAATGTTTTTAGTGAACTTTAATGAAATAAGTTCGTAGTAACAATATGTTAACATTATTAGCATATCATAAATATTAGTTTAATGAATTTAAAGCAGTTGGTTCCTGCAAATGAAATGAGTTAAGTTTTAATTTAGTGCATGGCATCTTTACAGTAACATACTGTAGATTACAGTAAATAACTGTACAATCAACAGTAAATTACTGGCAACACTGTTTCAAATTTTACTGTAAAAAAGACTGGCAAGGTCTAACTGTACGTTTTTAGCGGTCGTGAAGTAATTACTTATATAAAATAATTCCCAAAACAAGAGAGTATGCGATTTCTGCCAAAAGCTTGTTTTGTCCTATTTGAAATCATTAAATCATCTTAAAGTGCCCTTGGATGTTTACTGAGGCCTCTGGTACGGTTTTATAGTAATTCTAGCCACAGTGAAGTAATTCGATTTTATGAAAAAGTATTATATTATTTTTTAAGCAATACTTTTTTTAATGTTTTCACAACAGCTTATCCCTCTATTGACCCCTGCTACAAATACACTGTGCTGGATGAACCATGGAGAGCCAACAGCAGTCAACCATCAAACTCCTACAAGTGTGACCAGTTTGTCTTCTGGAGCGGCTGGTATCGTCTTTTCATTAACAACATGAGTGCTCAGATCCCAGACACGTGTGTTGAGGAGTATAGCTGTGGCACTCGTGTCCCACTGTGGATACGTAATGGACACCCAACAGTTGAGGATGGAGTCGTCACTCGAGATGTCTGCGGTCACGCTTACAATTACTGCTGCTATTATGGGTCTTATCCCATTAAAGTAAAAGCCTGTCCAGACAATTATTATGTCTATAAGCTGGTTCAAACTACTGACTGCAGTTATGCATATTGTGCAGGTAATTATGTTTACATTATGTTTGCAACTCTTATGCCCAATAATTTTCACGCCCTGCGCCACGTCGTTTGAATAACAAATGCATTTGCGCCCATTTGCGCGCCCATGGGCGTGCTGGTCTGAAAACGAAGTGTGTTCAGGCGCGTTGTTGGCGCGTTACTATTTTGAGGCAACTGAAAATGACTGCGCCACTGACCAACTGAAACCTGGTCTAAAGTCAATGGCGCAATATATATATATTTTTTTGTTATTTAACCTCTTAACTGTCACAGTCCCCCTGGCGGGACACCTCCCAGCCAGCACACCCATGTAGGCCCCACATGGGTTAGCCCAGATCTCTGTCTTTATCTTTTAGGTCCACACTCTTCAGTGTGCACACTACAGGCTGTTAAATGTAACACTGAATCAGTGTTGGAGTTAATGAGATAATTAAGTGATAACGAGCAGAATCACCGAAGGACAGAGGAACAACAAGAACTACGACTTCAGCCACAGCCTTAGATGAAATCAACTGAAGATAAAAGACATTAAATCTCTGAAGATCTGATTAAACAACTCCACAAACAGCATTACCAGCTTCACTTATTACTAACCAGATTGACTTTATTTCTGACATACATCTACAAAAGTTGTTATTGAGAATTAACAGAGGTTTAGATGTTGATGATTTGTTGAAAATAATAGTTTGGTTTGATGTCACCATTATCGAGGTCAGTCTTTGCTTTAGTTAGGCAGTTTTACACTTGACTTTTTAAGTGTTAGTTTTTCTCTGGTTGTTATAGCTGTTTGTTATAACGTTAAAGCCAAGAAACAATGTGATCAGCTGCTGTTTGATGATAAGAATATTCTCATCATGTTGTGACAGCTCACTGATTTAATGACTGGAGTTTTATATGAGCAAAATCTTAAGTTTGTGTTGGATCTTTTCTAGAAACACAACAATAAAAACGGTTTTAATCAGAAAAGCTGAATGAGTTTTACAACACGTTGTACATTAAACTCTTTAAAACTCTGGCAAAACTTCCCCACACACAGACTTCTAGAATCAGTGTATGAATCTCAACAATGGTGACATGCTTCATGCCACAATGCGTTCTAGGTGCATCATGCAAAACTCATCCGTGGCCCCCAGAATGCATTGCAGCCTTAAGCATGTCACCATTGTTGAGATTCATAGGCTGATTCTTGATGTATGTTTGTGAGTAAACCTCACCGTAGATAAGAGTGCTTAGTGTACAATCTTTTTTAAAACTCATTCAGATTTCCTGATTAAGACTGTGTTGGATCTTTACGTAAATCACAATAAAACAATGTTAATAAGATCAGTGAATTAAGCCACTACACAACAATTATGTGCATACCATTAAGCAGCCACAGCGTCTGATTGTTTTCTCTTGCTTTTCTTGCTATAACAAACTCAGTTACAGCAGCCAGAGAAACTCTGACATTACAAAGACAAGTCAAACTACCCAACTAAAGTAAACACTGATTACCATGATGGTGACATAAAAAACAAACAAATTTCAATAAAAAAAATCAACAACAAAAAAACTCTCTCTCTTAATTCTCAATAAGAGCTTCTGTAGACGTATAACAGATTTAAAGTCAATCTGGTTAGTATTAAGTGAAGCTGGTAATGCTGTATATGGAGTTGTTTAATCCTCATCTGCTGAGATCTGAGTTGTAGTTCTTGAGTTTCGATTTTTCTGTTCTTGTTGTTTCTCTTTCCTCCGTTGATTCCTTGTGAAAAGCAGCTATCTTTAATAATGCTTAATCATCACTTAATTAATTACATAATTATCTTATTAACTCCAACACTGATTCAGTGTTACATTTAACAGCCTGTAGTGTGCACACTGAAGAGTGTTCATTTCATCTGGGCTAAACCATGTGGAGAACTACGTGGGTGTGCTGACTGGGAGGCGTCCCGCCAGCGGGATCGTGACAGTTAAGAGGTTAAAGAGCACATTAGTAATATACCCCATATGTGAGTGCACAACGCGCGTATACACTCTGCTTGTTACACACACGGACACGCAGCAGCACACAAACATGCCAAATATTAAAAATAAAAGGAGTACAATGTAAAATATTATTATTGTGTGCATAAAGAAATGCTTTGGTGGAATCCGGCTTCCCAGCTAACAAAATTTTGCTATAAGAACGTTCTCTAAATATTCAGTGTTGGTTCTGGAAACATTAAAAAACGTCGGTAACACTTTAGTATAGGGAACACAAATAAACTATTAACTACGACTTTTCCCTCAATAAACTCCTAATTTACCACTTATTAATAGTTAGTAAGGTAGTTGTTAAGTTTAGGTATTGGGTAGGATTAAGAATGTAGAATAAGGTCATGCAGAATAAGGCATTAATATGTGCTTAATAAGTACTAATAAATAGCCAATATTCTAGTAATATGCATGCAAATAAGCAACTAGTTAAAAGACCCTACAATAAAGTGTTACCAAACCGTCCAGTGTTCTTGACGTTAGAGGAACGTTTTTATAAGGTATAATGTTCCTCAAACATTCTTTCAACTTAATTTTGATTTAAAATTTAACATTGTAGGAACATTGATTTGTAACATTCCAAGAACATAAAATGTACAGTTTCCTTAATGTTAGTAGAATGTTATTTAAAGGTTAGTATGATGTTCCTGAAACATTCTTTCAATCATTCAAACACCTGCTGTGAACAAGCACTGGAAGAAAGAGAAATAAAAACACAAACTAACTTTCTTCAGCCACAGCCTTAGATGAACTGAAGATAAAAGACATTAAATCTCTGAAGATCTGATTAAACAACTCCACAAACAGCATTACCAGCTTCACTTATTACTAACCAGACTGACTTTATCTCTTCTTTCTCTTATTTCTGTCATTCATCTACAGCAGTTCTTATTGAGAATTAACAGAAGTTTAGATGTTTCGTTTGAGGTCACCATCATGGAGATTGGTGGTTGCTTTGGTTGAGCTTTTGACCCCGGACTGTTATGGAGTTGCTTTTTTATCAGCAATTGCAGATGTTTTCAGAAAAATGAAATGAAAATTGATAAAGCAAATCAATATGTCTGTCTTAATAACAGACAAATGATTGTATTAAAGTGGTTTAAACAATTTTTAACCCACTTGTGGCAGAAATAAAGTCTATCTGGTTAGTAATAAGTGAAGCGGGTAATGCTGTTTGTGGAGTTGTTTAATCTTGAGAGATTTTATGTCTTTTATCTTCAGTTCATCTAAGGCTGTGGCTGAAGAAAGTTGTAGTTTGTGTTCTTATTTCTCTTTCTTTCAGTGCTTGTTCACAGCAGGTGTTTGAATGATTGAAAGAATGTTTCAGGAACATCATACTAACCTTTAAATAACATTCTACTAACATTAAGGAAACTGAACATTTTCATGTTCTTGGAATGTTACAAATCAACGTTCCTAGAATGTTGAATTTTAGATCAAAATTAAGTTGAAAGAACATTTGAGGAACATTATACCTTATAAAAACGTTCCTGTAATGTCAAGAAAACTGGACGTTTTTAATGTTCCCAGAACCAACACTGAATATTTAGAGAACGTTCTTATAACAAAATTCTGTTAGCTGGGTTGTCCCGTAGATGGTCTGTTCACGCGCTTTAACCTTGCGCATGAGCAGATCCGTTTCCTCGCTAGAGAAGAGTTCAGGTTTTCTGCTTGCAAATTCCGCCATTTAAATAGCGAATCCACCATGGCACAAGCGCAACTGGCTTTTAAAGAGAATGGGAGATGAGACTCTGGTTTATTGCACGTTTCATCCAAAACACACCCATTACCAGTGTTGGGGTAATGCATTACAAGTAACTTGAGTTACGTAATCAGATTATTTTTTTCAAGTAACTCGTAAAGTAACAAATTACTTTTTCAATTTACAACAAAATATCTAAGTTACTTTTTCAACTTTATTGACTGACAGCTCTCCTGTCTCCATGTTGAGAGAAATAGGGAAAGTGCAGAGGTGTTGTGTGCGCTGTGTGAACATGATGGTTATTGTAGTTCTAGACTAAATGTGAACATGCATTTACCCATCTCACTTAAAGGGCTTGGGTTTACTCAAAATGAATAAAAACAATTAAATGCAATCTCAGAATTTTATGCAAACCTTTAATAATTAGATTTATTAAATTACACAAATATACTTTATGTATTTAATCTCACTTTATTAACCAATATCTTTGCTGCTGACCTTCAGTGATCCAATTCAACCATACTACTTTAGATTAGATTTAGAAATAAGACTGTTTAACTTCCTTCTCCTGTATCCTATTCTTCTTTAATCCAGAATGGCATCAAAGGTGAAAGGTTTTTTTGAGCTGTTCCTTTTATTGGACAGGTGTAAATATGCATTTCCTTCAACCTGAGGCTTATTTATTTCACTTTTGGTGTGAAAGGGCCTTAACATTTGCCAAAAATAGACCTTTTTTTGTTGTCATTAAAAAACAAGCAAGCAAGCCCAGCCCAGGTGAGAAAAAGTAACGCAAAAGTAATGTAACACATAAAAAGTAACTACTGTAAGTAACGCAATTTGTTTTTTAAAGAGTAACGTATCCAGCTAACAGAATTTCGTTATAACAACGTTCTCTAAATATTCAGTGTTGGTTCTGGGAATGTAAAAAAAAATTGTACTAACCAGACTGACTTTATTTCTGTCACACGTCTACAGAAGTTCGTCGTTTGAGGTCACCATCATGGAGATCAGCATTTGCTTTAGTTTAGCTCTTGAAAATCGACTTTTGTTGAGTTGCTTCTTTAACAGCAATTGCAGGTGTTTTCAGACAACATTTCTACATTGATAAAACAGATCAACATGTTTGTTTTAATAACAGACAAATGACATTAAAGTGGTTTAAACAACAGATTGTTCTGTAGTTTCGCTTACTTTTGGAAGTGAAGTATTACATGAGAAGGAAACAATAAACTCAACTGATGTGATAAAAATCATTTGTAACACTGAAGTCGTACCCAAAACTATTTAGAAATTAAATACGACACACTTAGACATCAGCACTCATCATACAAACCTCAACAATGGTGACAATAAAAAATAAAAAAAAACAATTCAGCTGCAATGCATGCTGGGAACCATGAATGTGTTTTGTATGCTGGCATGAAGCATGTCACCATTGTTGTGTTTCATATGCCGATTGTTGATGTGAGTGTATGAATGACATAAAACATGTTTTAAACAAAGTTAACAATGATAAACAACGATAGTGTTATTTATACACTCACAGACATCAACTTTCAGCTTCAAAAACACAACAATGGTGCTACAAATAATGATTTTCATATTGGTTGAGGTTTACACTTTTCAAGAACATTTCATTTTCTTAAGCCAGCAATTACAGAAATGTTTTAAATGGTTTTAAAAGTATTTTAAACCACTTTAATGCAGCCATTTGTCTGTTATTAAAGCAAACATGTTGATTTGCTTTATTAATGCAAAAAACGTTTTCTGAAAACACCTGCAATTGCTGATAAAGAAGCGACTCAACAGAAGTCAAGGGTCAAGAGCTCAACTAAAGCAAACACTGATCTCCATGATGGTGACCTCAAACTAAACATTTTCAATAAGACATCAACATCTAAACCTCTGATAATTCTCAATAAGAACTTCTGTAGACGTGTGACAGAAATAAAGTCAGTCTGGTTAGTAATAAGTGAAGCTGGTAATGCTGTTTGTGGAGTTGTTTAATCAGATCTTCAGAGATTTAATGTCTTTTATCTTCAGTTCATATAAGGCTGTGGCTGAAGAAAGTTGTTTGTGTTATTTCTCTTTCTTTCAGTGCTTGTTCACAGCAGGTGTTTGAATGATTGAAAGAATGTTTCAGGAACGTCATACTAACCTTTAAATAACATTCTACTAACATTAAGGAATTTTTATGTTTTTGAAATGTTACAAATCAACATTCCTAGAATGTTGAATTTTAAATCAAAATTAAGTTGAAAGAACGTTTGAGGAACATCATACCTTATAAAAAACGTTCCTCTAACATCAAGAAAACTGGATGTTTTTTACGTTCCCAGAACCAACACTGAATATTTAGAGAACGTTCTTATAACAAAATTCTGTTAGCTGGGAATGCATTACTTTTAAAAGTAACTTTCCCCAACACTGCCCATTACTCATTAAGAGAATAGGGACAGCCCTTTTAGACCATGCACCTGGCGCGCTGACCACTTTTCCCATCCTTAAACTAGCAAAAGTGGATTCGGACACACCCTAAGTGCACTTGCACCGTGTGCTTTAGACCATGTGCTTAGATCGTTAAAATATGGCCCTTAGTTTTGTTTGTGTCTTTGTTCATTGGTATTCATCAGTCATTATTTTTTCAGTTGTTACTAACATCAGCAGCACCGTTACAACAGTCACACCACAGACAACCTCAGCTGGTAATGTAGTCTGATGTTTCCTCTGATGGATTGTGTTTTAGTGGATGTTTGTGGATCTGTAGAATTGAACAGGTGTGTGAGTGTGTTTGTGTTTAAAGGTATAAACTTGGGGAAAAAGACTGTGAAATGTGCAATAAAATTTTGCAGTTTATTGTCTTCATGCTGATTTCTGTCATTGCAGGTATAAATATAAAACTGCAGGAAGGATGCACCGTAAGTTGAGTTTCTGAAATTGAAGTTGTAGAGTTGGACTCACAGCTCCTATCAAAAATAGACCAAACTAGAGCAGTGCAATACATTCTAGATGTGTAATGTGAAATATGAATGTGCTTTTCTATAAATTGCTGATGGCTTTGCGGTCCATATAAGCTGTGAAAGTTCAGCATATACCCAAGCCATTTAAGAGAATGAGTTTGTGGACACTCTAATTAATTAACACTATAAATTACTATAAATTAAAATAAAGCTTACATAATAAAATGTTGGAAATATGTAACTGTCCATTATTTATTTATTTGCCAAACCACCGTAATTTTCTGCAGTTACGGAGGCTTTTGGATATGCAGGTCCACAACAGCTCTGGAGCCTATACTCTCTGTTATGAGAATAATCATCATTGTTCTGCGTTCTCATTGGTCTGCTGGCAAATGAGGGATTTTAGTTTAGTTAGTTAGATTTAAACGTCATGTATAGATATGACCACATATTGTCATTATTTCTGTTACAAACATAAACTTGTGTTCTAGTACTTCTGTGACAAATGTTTAATAGTTTTGTTCGGATATACAGGTAAACACTGTCTACGGTAGCGAGCAAATAGCAGCTTTTGAAAGTAACTAGATGCTTAAAAATAAAGATCTTCATCTTTTCACCAATAGGTGGCCACAAATGTTTAAAAAATGTCATTGAATTATTAATTTAAGAGATTCATTCAAAAACACTATCTGTGTCTCATTTCAGAGGCACTCAGCATAACCGGTAAAAGAAGTCACCACTCACACATCAAAATCATCAAATTCTTCTCAATTGTGATTTCAGAATCTGCCTTCTATAGGATGTTTTCAAAATCTTCTTGATCAGATCGAGAACATTACAGCTCAAGAGCTTCCTGTGGATGTAAGTCTTCAAGAGAAAAAATGATCAAATAAAATGTAATTATCAGTTACATAATGACTGACATCACAGTTCTGATTAATTGGCTGTCTTGATATTTACATGTTCAGTAATTGTATTTTTCTGATCAATTAGAATGTGACCAACCTTTTGAATATGGTGCTCAATGCTTCAAAGATTTTACAGTCATCATCATCATCAGTCAGCCAAGCTGAACTCGCCTCCTATGGAAACCGTGTGTTATTAATCAACGAGAAACTCATCTCTACATTGGTGAAGCCGACAAACACAAGTGACAATGTCAGTTTTGCTCTTGCTGCTATAGGTGAGTGGAGACACAATTATTATTGATGATGAAACTGAGATATGATGTCAGGGAGTTTATATATTTGTTTATTTGGATCCCCATTAGCCACTACTTAGATACTCTTCCTGGGGTCCCTGCAAGTCAATATACAAAAATACATTAATCAACAACAATAAAGTCAATAAAACATACAAACCCAAAATTCATTCCGAATATCAAAATTAACAATTTACTATATATTGTGCCATTAAATATTCCTTTAAAGATTTTTTAAAATGCACTTTACATGTTAAAAAATATACTGTAATATCCGATAGTAAATCATTCAATATCTTCATTCCTCCACACATTACAGTCCGTTGCTTTGCATTAGTTTTTGAAACAGGAAGTAAAAAAACATCCCTTTGATGCATGTCTGGTGTTAAGCGTATGGCTAGTACTGCTACAGTTGACAATTAGGAAATAGTGTTACGTATATCTGCGTAAATTATTTTTTAAGCCTTTAGGTGGCGTTGTGGGGGGGAATCCTCAATCTGTGGAAGCAGAGTGACGTCATCGGGGATTTCGCATAAATAGGCGTTGGCGGCAACAATGGCTCTCATCGCTTCTCTGGAGCGATTTAGTTTTTATTTCGTTAGTTTAATTTGCATTTTTGTGCTTTTGTTGCTCTATTTTACATGTGTTTTTCTTTGTGATTATTTTCTTATATTATTTAATTGGTAACGGGTAGTGGATTTAATTATTAGTTCACTGTTTGTTGATTTAGTAAGCATAGCGAGGGAAGCAGAGGCCCGGAAGACTCACCTGTTTTATTTTGTCGGGAGTCAGGTAAGAACTGCTGGTGAGAGCATCTGTAGATAGGCGTTCTTTGTTTCCCTAGCTGCTCTACCTGTTTACTGATATTTCTTTTGTTATTATTTGTTAGATCATGTTTGTAAATATTATTTGTGATTTATTATATATTGTTTATTGACTGTTTGAGTTGTCTTTTGTTATTATAAGTAAATGAAGGCGACTGGCGTCTTAAAAAACTGCAACAAGTGTCTGTGACTCATTTATGTGGTCGGTCCGTGTCCATTATTTGATTTATTTAATTTAACGAGCTGTTATTTTGGTCATGGGCCGTAACAATAGACACAGAAATATTTCATATAAAACAAAGCAGGGAAATAATCGTCCTATCCTTCACCAGTGGCCAACCTAAAGTTTTGTGCATTCTTATCATAGGCGTAATTTGCGGGTGGGACATGTCCCCACCACTTTTTGCCAGGGCCGACATTGTCCCCACCACTTTTTGAAACATCTCGCGGCACAGATGTATACTAATACAAAAGAAACATCTCTAGTTGATTAGCAATTCATTCGTTTGTGTTAAATAATAGGCGATCTGGCGCTGGGACGTGTTGTTTTTGAAATCATTTTGAGTGCTCGCTGCCGCTGTTATCAGTAGTGCAACAGTGTTCTCTTGGCGCTCGTGCACAGTGCGCAGTCTTCACACGAACGAACGCTTCAATCTATCGCTTAACGCTGTTGCGGCTGAGACTCTATCCGGTGAAATCACAAAACAAAATGCACATAAACGTGTCCCTGCTCTTGATATACAATCCCTGATGAAAATCTTTGGTTTTAATGAGAAAAAAATAAAATATGACACGAGGGCGGATTAGAACCCAGAACCTCTGGCACACTGAACAAAAGTTCTACCCCCGGTCAATCAGGACAATCTAATTCAAAATGCGGATCCACGTATTTATTGGCTAATGTAAATACTCTTGAGACTAACAGTATATTGTATTATAGTAGTTGTAAGGGCAAAACGCGAAAGTATCATATTAAACATGAGGTCTTCGTCAAATTTTGCGCATTATTGTAATGATACAATTACACACACACACCCACATTCCTGTCCCACCCACTTTTTAAAACAAAGTTACGCCACTGATTCGTATTATATATGTGAATAAGCCCATAGTTTTGTTTGTGAGTATCAGATGCGCTCCTGGTTGATATATTTTCTTTGATCAATAAGAACCATTGTTTGCACAATTTGAGAAATGCAATGTTTTGACCACTTCTAATATAACTCCAAGAAGTCTTATTTCCTCTACCTGTTCAATAGGCACGCTCTTTACAGACAGATTTAACTGTGGTTTGAATTTAACTTTAAAATTTGATCCAAATATAATGCTTTTAGTTTTTATCAAATTTAGAACCAACTCATTATTCCATACCCACTTTATAACCGATTGTAATTCCTCATCCAGAGTAGCAGACAATTGCTCAATTGATGTTGCTGGTAAATATAATGTTGTATCATCTGCATGCATGACTGTCCTTGCACACTTTAAAACAAAATCATTGGTAAAAAATAGAAAATAATAATGGTCCCAAACAACTTCCTTGAGGCACACCACATTGCAGCTCTTTCACCTCTGAATAACTTCCATTATGAAATACACATTGCCCCCTATTAGACAGATCACTTTTAAACCAATGCAAATTACGAGGAGTCAATTTGTAACATTTCAATTTGTCCAGCAATAATTTATGATCCAATACATCAAAAGCTGAGCTAAAATCTAACAATACTGCTCCTACTAAGTTATTGTCATCAATCTGTGATAAGGAATCATCCGTCATTTGTGTTAATGCTGTTCTTGTTGAATATCCCTCTTGATGCTGAAAATCAAAGAGTAAATTATTCTCCTTAAAGAAGAATTTAATCTGCTCACAAACTATCATTTCCAATACTTTGTTAAGGACTGGTAGCAAACGTATTGGTCGACTATTAGCACCATTAAAACCCAGTGCTGCATTTTTCTGTAAAGGAATAAACTTTGCTTCTTTCCAAAATAAAGAAAAAAATCATTTTTCAATACTTATATTAAAGATGTGGCAAACAGGTTTGGCTAAACAGCTGTCCGCTAATTTCACAAGGCGACCGTCCAAGTTATTTATCCCCGCTGGTTTATCTGTTTATAGTTGACAATTTTTGTTCCACTTGTTTTATATTTACCTTGTTCAATTCAAAACAGAGGGATGGCTTATCAACTATTTTTTTTTTTCAATTAAACTTTCATTTGATGGAATATTAACAGACAACATTTCTTTTAGTTTATCAACCTTATTTATATAAAAAAAAAAAAAAAATCATTAAAATAATTTGCAATTTGATATGATTTATTTAAAAATGAATATAGTCTAGAAAGCAGTGGTGGATCACCAGTGATGGACAACAATGAAAAATGCAGTTGCAGCAAGTATATAATTGTGTAAAAGTATAAATATATAAAAGTATATAATCTAACCTTTGACCTCTCAAATTACCTAAATGTTAATAGTGCTTATATTTACATTGTCATTTAACAGATTAAATCAACAAGTGATTAAATCAATAACATTTGATGTTACAAAACATTGTTTTAAAGTAATTGGATGAAATAGTCATTTTATTTATTTGTTTGTCTTTTATTGTACTTTTTTTCATTTCATACATTTTTTATTTGCACATTTGTGAATCCACTTTAATTTTAAAAATCATAACTGCTTATTTTCTAAATCAGAGGTTGAAGTCTTCATGGTTGGACCACAGGTTACCTTAGATAAAATCCCTCGACTTGACACGACAAATTCTTCTGTGGACATTGATCTCATTGGGATCGCCAAGAACAACAATGAAACAAGTATGTGAGATGTTTTAATAAACATTTTTTAGAAGATATATCACTAAACCACATTTACCAGGGGTTTTTCATTGTGTTTCTTCTGTTTCTGTCAGGATCAGCTGCTGTGGGTTTCATGAGCTACAACACAATGGAGAATCTACTGAAGCCCGACTTCTTCAACACATCAAATGACACGATTAAAACCATGATGTCCACTGTGATCTCAGCTACTCTTCCCAAAACCACCAACACTAAACTCACCAAACCAGTCAACTTCACCCTCAAACACATCAGAGTGAGAGACTGAAATGTGTTTTTGACCAACCTGAGAACTGATGAACATCTGAAAACATCTAATATTCAGTCTTGTAATATTTTCTGCGTGTTTTTTCTTCATTTTACAGGAGTTTGACCCCAACGGTTCTCTGTCCTGTGTGTACTGGAATATCAGCGAGTGGATTGTAGATGGTTGTTCTGTTTTAAAGACCAACAGCAACTACACTGTGTGTTCCTGTGTTCATCTGTCGACATTCGCTCTCATCATGCAAACCAGCAGACCACCAGAGGTACGAGAACATGTCAGACAGGTGAGATTTACACCATGATGGAATGGTGTGTCTCAGGCCTGATACCAGAAGATTGGTGGAATAGTCTACCAACAGACTAGTTAATTAGTGAGGTGTTGTGATGTTTATTTATTTTTTATTATTATTTTTTGTGCAAAGATTTTAAGTGGATAAATTTAAAGAATTTACTTTTTAGTGTGCTTTGGTATGCTGTTACAGCCTACAGTTAGCTCTGTAAACACTCAGAGACGTTTCAAGACAAGTTAAAGACAAAAAACACTTTGGTGATAAAAAGAGCCATTTACTGGAATTTGTCTCACACATTCTTGTTTTGATGTTTTCTCAGAGCGACACACAGTTGGATCTGTTGAATTTGGTGTGTGTGATCGTGGGGCTGGTGTTCTTCAGTTTGTCCCTGTTGACCTTTGCCCTTTGTCAGTGGAGGCCTGGAGTGAATAATGTGGCTCGAATCAACATCTGCATCAGTCTTCTGCTGGCTCACCTTCTGTTCCTGCTCACACAACAGTTCCTGAGCCTCATACGCCGTCAGCAGGTGAGAATGATGAAGGAGCCCTACAGCTCAGCACAGTCTCACTGAGAATCATCATAACCGTCTCTCTTGGTCTCCAGGTGTTGTGTGCCGTGATATCAGGTGTGCTGCACTTCCTCTTTCTCTCCGGCTTTGTGTGGATGTTCATTGAAGCTGTGCTGCTCTTCATCTGTGTGAAGAACCTATCACAGATCAGCTCCAAAAAGAGGGAGGTGCTTAGCACTGGATTCCTGTGTGTGATTGGATATACGGTTGCTCTGGTTGTGGTGGGCGTGTCTGCTGGGTTGGTTCCTGATGGCTACGGCAGCGAACAGTGAGTTTAGTTTGAGTGGCTCAGTGATCAACATGTTCATCCATGTTTGTTCATTGATATATTTTTTTTCTGTATCTTCCTCCAAACAGCTGCTGGATTAAAAGGGATAAAGGCTATTTATGGAGTTTTCTGGGACCTGTTTGTGTCATAATAACAGTAAGCACCTTTCTTATCATGACTTTATATTATATTTATATTAAAATCAGTGATTAATGATTAATTACTGTTTTTTATCTTACTGTGCAGTTAAACATGATTCTCTTCATCTGCATCACCATCAGTCTGAACTCAACTTTGAAAAATCTGAATGCTGAAGTTTCACAGATGAAACAAACCAAGTAACACACATTATGATTTGATCACTCCATAGAAAAATATATGCAGTCAATAAAGACACATTATCTCTCTGTTTCTCTGCAGGACTATGACATTTAAAACTCTGGCTCAGTTTGTGGTTCTTGGTTGCTCCTGGATTCTGGGTTTCTTCACTAATGGCAGTAAGGAGCTGGAGATCATCTTCCTGATCTTGAACTCCCAGCAGGGAACCTTCATCTTCCTGGTCTATTGTGTCCTCAATAATGAGGTCAGACATCACTACAGACAGTCTACTACCAGAAAATCATCTCTCACCTACTTTATATTAAGTTCATTTTTCATTTCTTATACATTTATCTTCTAAAATTAACCAGAAACTTTCTTTATGCAATACAATATTAATTGATTTTGAAATATAACCTGGACATTTTCAGATTTTTTTAACCAGGTTAAAATAATCTCTCATCTCATTCTTGTCCAGGTCAGGCAGCAGTACAGGAAGTTCTTTAAATGTCTTTGCTGTGAACTAAAACCGAACACCATTAACTGTTTCCCCAAGAAACGCTGAGGACTACACCGTCCAAATTCATGAGAGGAAGTGCCATTATTATAAAAGTGATTCTATCACTACTTTGATGTTATAGTCTTAGCTACAAATTTCAGTTAACATGCTATACATTTACAGCTGTCAATACTCTTATGTGAATCTATAAATTTTTTTAAGTGCAACATTTCGTTGGTGGAGGAACTGCCATGATTTTAAGAACAATGTATACTGGAGTGATTTATACTTTCAATACATTCATAAATTAAGAAGATAAAAAAGTAATTGTTTTTGACTTTATAGTGTTTTATTAAAGCAGTGTGATAACTGTAACATTTCAAATCCTTTTTTCTTTTAAACAATCTTTTTACAACTCTTTAAAGGGGACCTATTATGCAAAATTCACTTTTATAAGGTGTTTGAACACAGATGTCCCAGATAGCAAGCAACCATCGAAATAATGTTAAATCAATGTTAATGTGTCAACGTTAACCGAACTGAATAAACATCACTTTTGCACCTGCAATTAATGTTGAAAAAATGTTGACATTTCAAAAAAAAAAAAAAAAAATCGGTGGCAATGGCATTGAATCAATGTTACAATGTGATGCATCATGCTTGCACTCTCAAAAAATGAAACACAACAACTACAACTGACTTAAAGCCACACAGCCTGAAATCAACTGAAGATAAAAGAAGACAATAAATCTCTCAAGATCTCAGCAGAGGATGATTAAACAACTCCAAAGAGAGCATTACCAGCTTCATTTATTACTAACCAGTTTGACTTTATTTCTGCCATTCATCTACATAAGTTCTTTTTTGAGAATTAACAGAGGTTTAGATGTTGATGTTTTATTTAAAATATTTCATTTAGTCAGGTAGTTTGACTCTTGGCTTTTTATGTGAGTTTGTGGTCTTTGTAACAGTGTCAAACTGCCCTACTAAAGAAAATACTGATCACCACAATGGTGACCAAAGTGTGACATTTTCAATAAAACATCAACATCTAAACCTCTGTTAATTCTCAAAAAGAACTTCCGCTGAGATCTTGAGAGATTTATTGTCTTTTATTTCAAGTTGATTTCAGGCTGTGTGGCTTTAACTCAGTTGTAGTTTCATTTTCTGAGAGTGCAAGAATGATGTTGAATCAACACCACATAGTAACATTGATTCAATGCCATTACCATTGATTTTTTTTTGTTTGTTTTGTTGATCTTTTAACATTAATTGTGGGTGCAAAAGTGATATTGATTCAATGTGGTTAACATTGACACATTAACATTGATTTAACATTATTTCGATGGTTGCTTGCTATCTGGGGTGTGTCCACAGTGTGTGTAAACAACCAGCCTATAAAAGTAAAAATCCACCCACTCCCTTTTTTATAATCTCCATAAATCAAAAACAGTCTCTCCAAATGCACAGTTCCAGATTTCCCCCTACTCTTATGTAAGAGGAGGGATACCATGCCCATGACTGGTGACGATCTGCCCTGTTAGCATAGATACCACACTGAGTGAGCCGCAGCAGTCCGCCATTTCTGTTTCCTCGCTGTAGCAGCTGTAAATGTTAAATGTCTGCGCCAAAAAAAAACATTACAACGCTGGATTTGCACAAAAGATTAACATGACGAGTTGAATCAAATTGACTCCACAACAGCTACATACATTTTTCCACTAACCTTTCAGAAACATCCAGTTGCTTTCTAAAAGTTGTAACTTCTTCCTGAGTCTCTCCATCAGTGTCCGACTCTGGTTCGAACATGTACAACCTGAATTCCAGAAATGTTGGGACGTTTTTTAAATTTGAATAAAATGTTAACTAAAAGACTTTCAAATCACATGAGCCAATATTTTATTCACAATAGAACATGGATAACATAACAAATGTTTAAACAGAGAAATTTTACACTTATCCACTAAATGAGCTCATTTCAAATTTGATGCCTGCTACAGGTCTCAAAAAAGTTGGCACGGGGGCAACAAAATACAAAGAGAGTAACATTCAGCTGGGAGAACATCTAGCAACTAATTAAGTTAATTGATATCAGGTCTGTAACATGATTAGCTATAAAAGGGATGTCTTAGAGAGGCAGAGTCTCTCAGAAGTAAAGAGCTGTGAAAGAGTGCGTAAAAAGATGGAATACTTTAAAAACAATGTTCCTCAACGTCAAATTGCAAAGGCTTTGCAAATCTCATCATCTACAGTGCATAACATCATAAAAAGATTCAGAGAAACTGGAGAAATCTCTGTGCATAAGGGACAAGGCCGAAGAACTTTATTAGATGCTCGTGGTCTTTGAGCCCTCAGACGACACTCATCACTCACCTCGATGCCCAGACATCTTCAAACTGTTTTGAAAAGAAGAGATGCTACACCATGGTAAACATGCCCCCGTCCCAACTATTTTGAGACCTGTAGCAGGCATCAAATTTGAAATGAGCTCATTTTGTGCATAAAATTGTAAAATTTCTCAGTTTAAACATTTATGTTATCTATGTTCTATTGTGAATAAAATATTGGCTCATGTGATTTGAAAGTCTTTTAGTTTTCATTTTATTCAAATTTAAAAAAAACATTTCCGGAATTCGGGTTGTAAAAGGCTGAACACCGCTACTGACAGTTTCTGACATTTTGGCTGCGTGAGATTCTCCAGTTTTGTTCATAGGCGGAGTTTTTTCTTTTTGCGCTTGGGGGGGCACCTACCGACAGCTCATAACACACAGTATCTGACAATCCAAGTTTAGCTATTGCCTTTATGCAAAAGATTTAAAAGGGAAAAAGTATGTAACAAGAGAAAAAAAACAAAACAGAAGTGTCCCACAGAATTTGTGAATCAACAAATTCAATTTCACAATTCAAAACAATTAGTAACATCAATTACCTGTAAGAAAAAAAAAAAAATACCATTTTATTTTGTATGAGAAATGAACCACAATATCAGTAGTTTGAATCTTTTATAATTTTCATTTTATTTACAAATTTGTCATCTAGCTGACTTTGTTTGAGCTTTTGAGTTTCTGACCATATAACTTCTGCATCAAGTGCTGTTTCACGTTCTTAGAAGTCGGAGGATCCGAGCACGGAACACTTTGGGTCACCACTATATTGGAAATAACGTGGCATTCCTAAATGGTCACATTAGACCATATTAGAAGAAAAGGTACAGGCTGCTTTCACAGAAAGACATCCCTGAGGTGTCCAAAGGATCAGACTGCTTATAGAAAACTATGTTATTGTAGCCCCGCACATTACAACATACTCTACTGTCCATCGTTAGAATAAGTAAACTTAGATGTGTGTAGTTCACAACAAAACGCTGGCCAAGAGGTCGCAGCTGGAGACTTTCTGCTGGACTTGACCCAAAGGAAACATGGATTCAAAATGTACATGACACAGACAAATAAACCAGTCTAGTCCAGCTATGTTTTGATTCAGATAGTCTCTCATTGGCAGTACATTACAGAATAACAGTTCAACAATTTCAGCAGCTCGGGGGCTCGTTATTGGGGTGAACTCAAATATTCATCCTTTAAATACCATGAAACCAAAAATTCCCAATGGCAACTGCTCCAGCATTGTAGTATACACAGCTCAAGAAGCTGGCAAAACGCTTGCAATAGTGTCCTTGGCACTCTGGCTCAATCTTTCAGGAAACTTGACCTCGTATTCGACAATCAAGTCCCCACGGCGATCTGGGGATTTCGGAAGAGGAAGACCTTCCCCGCTGACACGCCGTTTCATCCCGGGACGAACAATGTCTTGAGTTGTTAAGTTGACCGTGCGATCATCCAGTGTCGGAACGTTAACCGTGCAACCACAAAGTGCCTGAGAAAGTAGAAAAGAACGGGATTAGAAAAATACAAAAAGAGTAAAAAAGTAAACAAACACTTAAAATAAGAACCTGTCTTACCTCTTTGAGTGTAATTTTTGCAGGATAAATTATGTCCGATCCGTCTCGTCTGTACACTGGATGTGGCTTATCCTTCACCACAAACACCACATCTGCGGGGATATTTGTTGGCGTCTCATCACCTTCTTTGGGGAAAGTAATCTTGGTTCCTTCTTTCCAGCCTTTCTTCACTTCCACTGTAAGGATCTTGTCCTCAGAGCGTGTCGTTCTTCCGTCAGGATTCAGACGCTTGCGGGAGATCTTCATCTTCTTGGTGCAGCCAGTCAACACTTCTTCTAGACTGACCCTCAGGTCGTGGGTCACTGGAGGGTCCTGTTTTTTCTCCAGTCTCCCACCGTGACCTCGTGTGTTAAAGGAGCGTGGGAAACCGCCCATGCCACCCATGCCAAAACTAGCAAATGGGTCATCAGTATCCATATTCTCATCCATGCCACCGTTACGGCCAAAAACGTGTTCAAAAGGGCTTCGCCCTCCGAAAAACTCTGCAAACATTGCATGAGGATCACCTTGGAATGTGTAGGTGAAATTACCACCGCCTCCTCCACCGCCAGGGATGCCTCCCTTCAGTCCTGCACATGGTAAACAAAGAGGTCACATATTTCAGAATTGTAAGGTGTTGTATATAAAATTATAGAAAATGTATAAATACTGAACCAAGGGACCAAATGTACTTTTTACTAATACTGAGAATTTATTTATTTATTTTATTTTTTTGTATGGAACTGTTCATTACCTTGATCAACCAACTACATTGTTCCTAACTGAAATTCACTGCAACTGAACTTTTATGCATCATTAATACTATTAGTTATTATAGTTTAAATCAGGGCCATAACCACCATAGACACTGAGGGGGACAGGAAGTCCTGATGGGAGGACAAAGTTTTAAAAGTTAAATTTTTGGCTGGTCAGCTTCAGCGGTCTAACAGCACTCGTCAATGTCAAAATGTTTGAGATGACCAATCAAATCAAAGAAGGCGGGGCTTACTGTTCACAGAAGATGAGTGCGAATACCAATCAAAGTCCCTTTCAACGCAACGCTTTAGTTTTTGCAGTGAAAGAGTGCATGGTAGGGTGTAAGTAGATGTAAATATAGACCGCCAAGACCGCCTTCCGTATTCAACGTATGAAGAAAGTGTAAAACTCTTGCAGTTAAAAAAGCTTACGCTATATCCTACACCTTCCCTATTCAACTTGCGTAAAAAGTGTAACTGACTCGTCACCAGTTTACACTTTCTTCGTAACTTGAATACGGAAGGCGGTCTGGTGGAAGCTAGATATTTTACTTTATAACGTGTTCAGTATGGATTTTTGTTTTTTACACAAACATCGCTCCACTTTAGAAGGCCTTTATTAACCCCTCGGAGCTGTGTGGAGTACACGTTTATGATGGATGGATGTGGATGGATGGATGCACTTTCTTCAACTCATACTCGTTCATACTCTGTTCACTGCCATTATAAAGCTCGGGTGCGTCAGGATATTTATTAATATTTCTCCGATTGTGTTCATCAGAAAGAAGAAAGTCATATACACCTAGGATGGCTTGAGGGTGAGTAAAGCTTGGGCTAATTTTCATTTCATCTACTAGTCCTTTAAATTGATTACTTCATAACTACAATAGACCTGGACCATTCTTATTTCTTTTTCTTTACTCTCTGAAATCCCTTTTAATCGTTTAATTCCTTATAAAATAAAAATACCAATAGCATCCCCTCCCCCACGTAAAAAAATAAATAAATAAAAATACAAATAAATAAATAAAAACATTGCTCAAGACATGGTTATGGTCTTGGTTTAAATTATACTTAATATTTTACCTTTTTATTCCTCAAAAATATTCTAGAGTTGTGTAAAAAATTCTAGAAGGGGACAACCCTAGCCCTAGGCCAGACTGGCAAGAGAAGCTTGATGAACAACACTGAACATGCACAGAACTGCTGACAGCACTCCGCCTTTTTCTACCACGTGACCATCAGAATCTTCCAGCAAGCACAACATTCCAGAACGCGCCGCTCAAATAGCCAATCAGAATGCATCATCACACATCAGATCTATTTAACGTAATTGTACAAAGCTGAAGTTTATTAACCTTTTAGATTCACTAGGTTGATTTTCTCGACCTAAAACGCAAAAGTTATGTAGCTATACATACGTGAATGCTGTCATCATCAACTAATCCAGTCAGTGATCTCATTTAAACACTAGATAATCTCTAAACACAATTGTTTAACATTTGAACGAAATTATTTAAAACTAAATGCTAAAAGTGTCTCTTAATTCATCCTCATCTCAGTGTCATTAAGCAGAGCAACAATTAGAGCCGTACGAAACATTATTTTACTCACCTTCTTCGCCAAACTTGTCATAAATGTCTTTCTTTTTCGGGTCACTCAACACGTCGTATGCCTCCGCGATCTCCTTGAACTTTTCCTCGGCGTTGGACGACTTGTTTTTGTCCGGATGGTATTTGAGCGCTTGTTTGCGATAAGCTTTCTTGATCTCATCATCAGATGCGCCTTTCTGAATCCCCAAAACACTATAATAATCTTTCCCCATCTTCACCATTGAGCGTTTATTTTCTTTAAGTAGATATTCTCCAAAAATGAAACAGCGGTTTCAGACCAGTCCTGCTTGCGTTGCGGTGTTTTTCAGTTGAGTTCGGTTCGCATCAACTTGATAAATTAATTAGCAAATAGGTCTCAGGATAAATTTATTGCAGAGCTGTTGTCTCATCCACCTGCGGTTTTTATGCCCTGCCTCGCTGCGGCACGTCCCTATTTGAAACCGTGAGGAAAGTTCGAGAAATGTCTCAAAGTGTCTGGTTGTTTCCACACCCGAACCACGTGAATATGCTGCTCCACCCAAAGACCTGCAGGACACCGATGAAACCGAAACTAAACTAAACTAAACTAAAATAAACTGAAATAAAATAAAATAAAATAAAATAAAACAGATGACTTTCACAAATACGAAACTATGGCAATGGAATACACAAATGTAAACACGCATGTGTACGTCATAATGGACGCTTTTCGTCTTAGTAAGTCGCGCATTTGCATAATCTATTTACAGTTCTGACCGAGTGACCTACTAAATCCATTCTTCAGTTAGTGCGTTTTTTTTTTTTGTTTTTTTGCATTGTTCTAATTTTTAAAGATAGGACATATATGAAAATATATTTTTTATTTATTTTATTTGAATAAATTGTAATTTATTTTATTATAATTCTAATTTATTTTATTTATTATAAACATCTCTTTTTCTTACGTTTTCCTATTATAAAATTTTAATAAATTTATTGAGTTATATGAATGTTTCTGTTTTTTCTTTTTAAATTTCCTCTCTGTAATAATCTATATGTATAAAAAGAAATTAAAAATTAGGCCTTCTAATATAAACTCGAACCTATTTTAAATTAGCTTGGTATTTTACATACAATCTGTAATTGTTTTATAACAAAGAATCGTTGTTTTCAAAATACTGCTGTCACAAGCATGTTTTCGCCTCACATCACCACTAGGCGGCGCTTAATGTTTGTTTAACGCTTCTTGTGTGTAGTCGGATTCCGATTGGTTACTAGGTCAAAAAGGCGGCTCTGATGCGTTTCACCAATGACAAGATCGAGCGTAGGTCTTCGTATTTGTTGGAAAACGCTCAGCGCTCAATGCTCATTGGATGTGCAACATCTTCCGTTCCTCTTGATTGGACTTCGTGCTTGTCTCTCACCTTGCTGGGATAAGCCATTCAAACTGCAACAATGAAGCATTACGAGGTAAGATATTGTTACTGATTTTCAGAGTTCTCATTTTATAGGCGTGTATGTCTCAGTTGATGCTATTGAGATGAGGAAATGATCATGCTGTATTAAAATGAATGAACTACACACGTTATAAAGACATTACTGAGGTTGCAGATTAGAGAACACCCTATGTGACAAGCACCTCGGCCTAATAGGAAATAATTGCTTGGTATGTAGAATTATTAATCGGACAAGAACACACACGCATTCTGTTAGGTCACAGATTATGCATACTGGATCTGAAGTCGAAATGGGAGATGTAGTTTGCATTAAATGCTCGCCTCGACCCAGAGAGTCATACCTCATCTCAGCAGACTCTGAAACAACCCCTGTCCCATATTACGACACAGTATGTGTAATAGGAATATCGCTTGCAACATAAGAGGTGGTTGTTGCAATTAAATTAATCCTCGAGATAGGCCTAAGTATAAAATATCAATGGCTTTTCACAAACGAAATGTAGTTTTGAGTACCTCGTGTGCACTTGACTGACTAGTGATTTGACGTCACTTGTATTCACTAGTGGTTTGGTGTTTCAATAAACGCAAGTTGTAATTTCTGACCTAAAACAAAGGTGCTGTGACAGGACGGTGAGTATTCACTTAGTAAGTGTGTTCATGTGGGACTCCATCGTAGAGAATTAAGTCAAATCTTAGCTCTCCATAAACCCGGAAGTACTTGGATGTTTCTGTGTGAATTTACTATTTGTGCACATTAAACCTGACCAATGAAGAACCGTAGTCTTTAAGGATATTTTACATGTTGATGTAACACTTTGGCACACATTGAACATGTAGGACATGTTCGGTCAAAGTCTTGTTGATAAAACTGACATAAGCAATGTTCTATGATGTCCACAAGAGGACGCCAAATGTTTTGAAGATCTCTCAGGGACATAAAACATATGATTCATCGTATTAAGTAACTAATAAATCAAGAAAGAATCAAAGAGGCGAACAAAACTAACATAACAACACATAAGATCAATAAGAGATACATTCGTGTTTGTTAATGTCGATGTTGAGCGCGCGGAAGCCACTCACGTGCTTTTCTTTGGACAGTTTAACGGTCGCTCCTGCTGTCTCCTGTGTGGAGTGTTTCTGTAGTTCGACTCAAAGTAAACTTTAAAGTAATATTGGTTATGTTCCTCGCAGTTCTCATTCAGTTGGGGTTTCTCTCAGTGGGAGTGGGGTTTTCCTCCAGTGTCATCTGCTCATGCCCTTTCAAGTTATTAATAATCTCTCTTCCTCCTCCCTAAAATAGTGCGGCTCCGAACAGCGCGCGCTACCCGATAAACCAATGAAAATCAGGGTAATTTTTCACCGCAAAATTTTGAAAAGGAAGCCTATTTTTGTAGAATTTTTTTTTTTTTAAATGATAACATTTATTTATTCTGATTTTATATTTGATGAATATAATAAAAATATTATTATTTTTTAATTATTGCACATAATTACGATAAAAAAAAAAATAAAAAAAAAACAGAATCATAATTTCAAATAGCCAGAATGGGAGATTTGCTTAATTGTCATGGAAATAATGTGGAAATAATAAATATATATATTTTTCCTTTTGATTATTTTTTATTTTATTTATTTAATTATTGTTTAAATATGACCAGGGCCCAGTTACATTAAGACTAGTCTTATAAGTTAGTCATTTTTTTTTCTTCTTCTTTAAATTTGTGCCTGACTTTTTAAAGTCAGTTACAAAAAATGTACATTGGCCTAATTTGATACAGAAAAAAACATTGTTGGGGGAAGTTACTTTTAAAAGTAATCCCTTACAATATTGCATTACTCCCTAAAAAAAATGTAACAAATTGCATTAGTTACTTTTTATGGATGCATTACATTACTTTTGCGTTACTTATTTTCACCTGGGCTGGGCTGTTTGTTTGTTTTAACAACAACAACAACAAAAGTTCTATTTTTGGCAAATGTAAAGGCCTTTTCACACCAAAAGTGAAATTAATAAGATTCAGGCTGATTACAAATGTGACGTTTTTCTAAAGTCATTTTTGCTTATTAGTATGGTTGAATTGGATCATCGAAGGTCAGCAGCGAAGATATTTTGTTGTAAATATAAAAATAATGTGTTACTTTACTAGTTACTTGAAAAAAGTAATCTGATTACGTAACTCAAGTTACTTGTAATGCATTACCCCAACACTGCTAGTGGGTCATACTAGATCTTAAGACACTGTCTTAACATAATGGCTATGTTTATGTAAACATATTTTTATGAGAATAACCTTTACATCATCATTATACTGGCAGATATACCCCAGCACAATGGTGCAGACCTAAAGTCTTAATACTGTAATGGTTCTGGTCTCTAGATAAGAGCATGGCTGGGCTCTGTTGCATTCGTGTGTGTGTTCATGTGTGCATCCATAAGGCAAGTTATAATTAGCACATATTGGGATGACTGGAGAGGGGTCACGTTTCCTCTGGAGGTTCAGAGGAAAAAAGAGAATTGGGTGCATGTGAGTGAGAGAAAGAGATAAAAGTTTTGTTTAATTGTTTGTGCATGTGTTTTTAGAAGGGCTGTGGGCCAAATGTACAAGTATAAATGAAGAAGAGGGTGACAACAACATAGAGGAAGGGGAGGGTTGAGTTAAAGCGAGAGAGAGAGGGAGAGAGAGAGAGAGAGAGAGAGGGGTGGGGGCTCAGACAGACAGATTTATTTCCACAGCTGACAGTAAAGCTCATGCTTTCCAGAAAGTCCTGCACTCGTTTCTGGAGGTGAGAGAGGGGATAAGAGAGGAAAGAAGTTTAAAAACTCAGAGAAAGTGGATAAAAAAAGCAGACAATATGGATGCCTTGGCTTTAGAGGCCACTCAGCCCAAAAAGGCTCAGAACGGGGCCATGCTGGCAGCACCCGGGCTTCCCACCCCAGCCAAACGCAAACCTGCTAAAAAGACTAAGAAAGCTGTTGTCTTTTTCGAGGTGGAGATTCTGGATGCCAAGACGAAGGACAAGCTCTGCTTCCTGGACAAGGTAGGAAAGACCTTCATTTGGATATTTGACATCCTGTATGCATTACCCCATCTAAAACCATTTTAAACAACATGATCTCATGCATAATTATGCACATGCACATTTTACAACCTCATGCTGCAGCAGTGTTATATCATTAATACACTATTATAATAATAATTATTATTATTTTAAAAATTATTATATTATAACTATTATCATTTTATATTTTTTAATTAATTTTTTATATTTTCTCTTTTCATTTTCATTTTAAAGTTTTAGTAATTTAGTTGTGTTTTGGTCAGTTGTATTAGTTTTGTTTTGTTTTTTTAAAATGTGTGTATAGTTTTTCTGAACTTCTATTACAGTAGTACCCCAACTTAAACTACACAAAAATTAGAAATGTTGCCTTGGCACCTAACTGAAAAAAAAAAGTTTTGTTTATTAATATTATATTTCAGTTAACATTTACTTTAAGAAACAAAAATGTTTTTTGATGGTTTTAGTTTTAGTTAACGATAATAACCCTGCACAGCAAAGCAATTTACGAACTGCAAAAAAAACACTAAAATACTATAAAATGTGAGAATAACTCAATGGAAAACGGCAACCAATCTGTTATAAACTTTGCCTTAGAATTTCAATTCCAAATCAGTGTTATTTTTCAACTACCCAATTATAGATGCTACCTTGTGACCATTAGCTTCAGTCAATTCACTTTCCATTTACTCTTGATTATTTTCAAATGAATGAACACATTTTTCCCAATGTAAAATGTGAAGTTCTCATCCCTACAATGGTGCTATCTATAGAAAATGTCCTGGCCGTGCGCTGTGCGCTCAGGGTTGTGGTTTACTCTTGCATAGAGCTGTACCTCTGGCTTGAGGTCTTGCTGTAGTCGTCCCTGTAAGGAGGTGCCGTAATGAGGCCTCTAGAATGTCAGGAGCCGCGCTGCCGGATTATCGAGGATTGCACTCGTATGTCCTTGGATTAACTGCCGCTTCCCCTGTGATGTCACTGGCTACTGGTGTTGTGATGTCACAGAGGAATGCTAGCCTGCGATGATGACGTCATACGTACAAGGCAGAAAGAAATGACCAGCTCAGGAAGATGCTTTAATACAGACTGTTTTAATATATACTAATCACAGAGAATGACATTGAGTTTACTCAGGGTGCTTCAAAGGGTACTTTCAATGCTAAAAATAAATAAATAAATAATAATATGTTGGTATGTTGGTAAAGCCTTGCATGAGAGCGGCGAGCACCAAGGTTGTTTTTGATCCTTAAAGGTGCAGTAAGCGATTTCTAAGAATCATTGTTGAACACTGTTGATATTTGAAATCAACCCAGACAAACACTTCATTGCTTCACCCCCAAAATGCACAGTGCAAGAGTGGGTGTCTCTTTACCATAGCAGAAGTGAAGCAAAATAATGCTTCATGAAAAATGAAGTGAAAATGACGAGGAAGAACAAAAAATGAACATACAGTACACAAGTATATACAAGCAGGAGTTCATTGTTAGTCGGCAGCACCACATACTCACAACCAATGTTCCCATATGGAGCAGAAACATGGAAACCTTGGCTTCTGTTTTCAGGCCTTCCTGCTTCAGTCTCTCCAGTGCTGGAAAGCTTTTCTAATATTACCTCGGGTCCTAAAGCTCTTGCCTGATCATAACCCTTTCAGTGACATTCCTCTAACCTTTTCTCTTTTGTAATGACATCTCTCTTTCTACAGTCTTTCTTCAAATCTCCCTCTTGCTCACACTCTCCCCTCCCCCATCTTGACACACCCCCTACAGCTGATTGGCTCACTCTCTCTCCTCCCCCATCTTGAGTGGACACACCCCCTACTGCTGATTAGCTACAAGAGTTTTTCAAAAATCGCTTACTGCACCTTTAACACTGTGAAACAGAATTACAGACATTTCTTAAGCAGGAGTGTCATATTGCAGTGGTTTTCATGATAAATACATCTTTGACCATATTCATTACTGCACTGAGGTCTTGCATGTTCATTAAGTTTTTGGAGTATATAAGATCGTGTCGGTTGGAGAAAGAGGGGGAATCATTGGCATTGTGGTTTTGGAATAGCAGTTAATGTCTCAAATTCAATTATTCCTGCTTTCAATTGGTTTCACATTCAGTAGTTATTTTGATATACTGACAGAACATGCACAAACATTAGATCAAGCAGTTTCTTGGAGGAATTGTTGAGGCGGAAGATGTCTAAAATCTCCCAGCAGTTTGTTAAACTCAGACCTTTGGGTCTTTTGTGAGATCTGGTCAGCTGGTCATGTTTGTGTTCGTGGGTCTGTTTGTTTGGTGTTTTGTTTGTCTCTCAGAACAGCTGCTGTAATAAAGTCATGTCGCTTGGGGATTGTAGCTAAATTTACCCCTCATTTCAGACACACACTCTAACATTTGTATGATTGGCAGGTTGAGCCCAATGCCACTATCGGGGAAATCAAGTCCATGTTCCACAAGAGTCGTGAGTATAAATGAATTCACTCAGCTTTAACTTCCATTTCAAAGTTTGGGACTAGTAAGAAAGACATTTATAATGTTACAAAAGATTTCAATTTTAAATAAATTATGGGGAAAAAACACTTCCATGCTTTCCACATGTTATTAAACAACACAACCGTTGTCCGCTGTTACAGTAATCAGAAATGTTTCTTGAGCAGCAAATCAGCGTATTAGACACTGAAGACTGGAGTAATGATGCTAAAAATTCAGCTTTGATCACAGGAATAAATTACTTTAACATATTTTACAATAGAAAACAGTTATTTTAGAGTATAATAATATTTCACAATATTACTGTTTTACTGTATTTTTAATCACATAAATGCAGCTTTTGTGAGCAGAAGAGATTCCTTTAAAAAACAATACCAACCCCAAACTTTTGAAAGGTAGTGTAAGTTTAAAATGTGTATTTTACTGTGCTGTAATTGTTTTCTTGTATTTTCCATGTTTGTTTCAGACCCTCAGTGGTATCCGGCCCGACAGTCCATTCGTTTGGATCCCAGTACGTATTGAACTTTTGTTCAACATGACTCCATTATCTCGACTGACTGATTGGACCTTAGATCTGTGTCTGCTGACATTTACTGTTAGCATGATAAGAGATTCATGCTGTCAAAGCTCTTGCAGACTGTTTCTGGGTATTATATAAGTTGTCTGTGGTGTAGGTTTAAATAAGATTTACACCAAAATCAATATTAGGTTTTTACCTGACGGTACTAGATACTGTTTTTGGAGCAAACTGCTTAAGTTAAGCTGGAACCTGGTTAAGTTAAGCCAAACATTGTACTGTTCTTTAAGGGGTTAAATATAAAGGATAGATTCTGTTGTTACATTTCCATTGTACATCTATGAAGGCTTCTATTAGTAGACATTTGCTGATGCATTATGGGCTTGTGGTGCAGAGGGGAAGTCTTTGAAGGATGAGGACGTGCTGCAGCACCTTCCTGTGGGAACCACTGCAACCTTCTACTTCAGAGACCTGGGAGCCCAGATCAGCTGGGTCACGGTGAGAGACCACACACACACACACACACACACACAGGTTTGTTTTTGTGAATTGTGAGGACATTCCATAGGCGTAATGGTTTTTATACTGTACAAACCGTATTTTCTATCGCCCTACACTACCCCTACCCCTAAACCTACCCATCACAGGAAACTGCATGTTTTTACTTTCTCAAAAAAACTCATTCTGTATGATTTATAAGCCTTTTGAAAAATGGGGACATGGGGTAATGTCCTCATAAGTCACCCTCTCCTTGTAATACCTATGTCATACCCATGTCATTATACAAATTTGTGTCCTGATATGTCACAAAAACGTGCACACACACACTGTGCAAATGAGCTCATACCATAGATGTTAGTCAGGGTAGCCCCATATTTAATTTTTGACAGGAGTGAAAATGAGGCTGTGAGGGACAGAATACAGTGCGTTCAATGGATTGTACTGTTGTTTAACAACAAACCAACTGTTCAGCTGACAAAACATTCAGTTGACAAAAACTCCATAAAAGTTTAAAAAGTTGAGAAAATGACGAGGACAACCTTTACGCCGTGTTTTAACCAGACACGATGTGATAAGATTCCAGCAACAAGCAATTTGTCTGTCCACATCAGACTACAAGACATGACAAAATCAATCAAAAAGCACAGCCAATCAGAAGAGTGTGGGCGGAGTCTCTCTGCAAAGCACACTGCACTCGCAGCCAAATGGATAAGTACATAATCGACTTCATAAATATTACACCATTTTAACATTATTAAAAATACATACCGAGTGACTGATACAATCTTCGTCATAAAATAGACTTGTTCACATTGAGGTCACAGTTTGAACGTTCTTGGTTCATTTATTTTCAAGATCTGAGGTGAATTATTCATTGTCGCTTTCATTATGGCTATAAAGGTCACGCAAAATGATATTAAAACTTGCATTAAATTCAAAAGCACATAATCTGTACTTGAAATCATCATTGTCATACTCTGTATGTTCTTGTTCCAGCCGCGACTCTAAGTCTATCCCTCACAGCTTAGCTTTCATCCGCATTTAATTTAATATAGCGTCTAACCTGACTTAGGCAAGATTTCGTCTGTCTGTTCATGTAAACCTCAGCCAGAGCTCAGAGTCTACTAATGTTTTAATTTCACTCGATTATGTGCATTTATATGTGCTTATGTGAGTGTTTGTGTGGCTGTGTGTTAATCTGTCTCTCTTAACTGGCCCGTTTAGTGTCTGTCACATTATCTCTGTGAGAGCATGAGATATTTATAACCTGGAAACGTGAACGTGTTTCCCAACAGCTGAGGAACTCAGCTCATGAACGTGTTATAATGCTTATGTACTGTCGCTCTCTCTCTCTCTCTTAGGTGTTTCTGACGGAGTACGCCGGCCCTCTGCTGATTTATCTGATGTTTTACTTCCGAGTCCCGTTTATTTATGCACCTAAATATGACTTCACCACCAGCAAACACTGGGTCGTACAGTAAGTCTTAATGCCACAGCAACAAATGCACAAGAAAATGCTTTTAATTTCACAGTTGACATTTGAGCATTTACTGTGTCATAAAAATAAAGAAACATCTTTGATCCGCTCCATGCAAATGTTAATATCCATACAAGTGTCTATTTCTGTGACATTTTGCCACAGTAAAAGCTTCAGAGGGCTGATGGGTAATTCAGTGTTTTGTTGTTGTAGTTTGGCATGTATGTGTCATTCCTTCCACTACGTTAAGAGACTGTTGGAAACATTGTTCGTCCATCGCTTCTCGCACGGGACTATGCCGCTCCGCAACATCTTCAAGGTGAGATATACGACTTCCTAAAGGACACACACACACATATGCATGTGGTTTGTATATGTTGAATTCATGAGTGACATTTAAGTGATTTCCTCATGATGTATGTAAATATATTTGCATACTAGATGCATGCAAATGTTTAATGTGAAATTCAGTCATATTGCATAATAAAGATGTCATCTTTCTTCAGATGTGGTATGCATCATTCAGGAAATTATTTATATGATTGATTCATGTTAATCGATTAATCTTTATTTCTCTCTGAGCACACATCCTGCACTGGGCTTATACTATACATAATAATAAGAATAATAGATAGATATTTCTAAGAAACAGCCACTGTGGAAACTGCTGGAGCTGGGAATGACTCTTACTGAAACTAGCAATTGTTCCAAGTGTGAGCATGTCAAGACACGACTACGATGGAGAGAAACAGAGATCATATGTTTTTGAATATACCAGAAATAGAAACTTTTAGGATTCACATTCAGCCACCCAGTGGCTTTTTAATTTATGCAGTTAATAATAGTCTGCTCTGATTGGTCAGCTGGTCCAGTCTGTTGTGATTGGCCTACTCTGCTCTGATGGAGACTATAGACTGGCATTATGCAAATTTTTTACATGTAGGTTGGTGCAGGAACCAACACTGGAAAAATACTGCCTTCACGTGCTACCAGAATTACCATAATTACGAGTTTCCTAGTTGAAAATTGGACATGAACCCCCTCTAGAGTCGTATTTACCACTGGGAAGCTCAGGGATAATTTTGAAACCAAATTTTTCTGAGTTGTGCGTCCTATAAACTTTAATAAAGAGTACCAGTCACAGCAGCAATCGTTCTCCTCTCCACCATGGTTAATTTTTTCCACAGCTACATGGTCTTGTCAGTAAAATAGTGCATATGAATAATCATTTGAAGAATATTGTTTGTTTTATACACAGTGGAAATAGCCTGTATTTGACCGAAATTCCAGAATCGTCAGCAACCTATCTAGGTAGCGCTGTAAATGACTTTTTATTACTTTAATAAGATTTTCCCCTCAAAAAAGGGAAGAATAAATCTGGTGTCCTCCATAATTCCTGTTCTTTCCGACAACAAAGCACTTGAATGTGACGAGCTCGTAATCATTTAGAAGTAGGAAATTTTCGATAGCAGGTGAAGGAAACGTTACTGACGACTCGTTTCAGCAGTTCAGAATCGGTTCTTTCTTTTGGGAGAAAATAACTCGATTTATCTGCACTGTCTTTGAAACTTTGCAGACCTACATTCACACATAAACAGCTATATTACACACTATATCAAAGGGAACATCTGAAAAAGCATAATAGGGTCATTTTAATAAATTGTCAATCTTCCTGTTCAGCCTGTCATAGTAATATCTTTAGATATTATCGGACTTTTGCAGTAATATTAAATCATGTCATTGTGTGTTTTTGCAGAACTGCACATACTACTGGGGATTTGCAGCTTGGATGGCTTATTACATCAACCACCCGCTGTACACGCCACCCAGTGAGTCCTTACTAACCACTTTTGGCTTCACGAACTGCTTCCTGCTTTTTTGTTTTTGCATTTATTTATAAATTACACTGGCATTATCTGGTGGTGTCATTTCTGATGTCAGCAGATAATTGAAATGTGTGTTCAGCTTCACGGCTCACGCTCTTGTTTGCATTACAGCCTATGGAGAACAGCAGATCAGACTGGCCCTCATCGTGTTCCTGGTAAGATCAGCTCTTATACAGTATCAGTGTGATACAGTATATCCGTGTCATAATATCCATGATGAAACTGATCTCGGGTCAGAGCTCAAGACTAATGATCTTTTTATGGCCACAGTTCTGTCAGATCGGAAACTTCTCCATCCATATTGCCCTGAGAAATCTCAGACCACCAGGTGAGATCCCATGCTTAAATTCTGGTTTAGATATACACTTTCTGTAACAGATTTACTTGGCATTTTTTTTATCTGTTACTTGGCTCATTATTGGATCAAGACTGCCAAAAGTAAAGATTTTTTTTTCTTCTGCAGGATCTAAGACCAGGAAGATCCCGTACCCGACTAAAAACCCCTTTACCTGGATCTTCCTGCTGGTCTCTTGCCCCAACTACACTTATGAGGTCAGGAAGTTCTCCGCTCAGATGCCCACATTCAACTCAGATGCCTGAATCTGCCGTTTTATTTACAACTGTGCTGATTTGGCATTGTTTTGTGTGCTGATGCACACTTATAGTTAGGTTCGCGTGGTTCGTTTGGTCTGGACCCAAAAAAAAAAAAAAAACATTTAGTCTTGGTCTGCTTAGCGTTCAGATTGGCATTTTTATCACCGAACCAAAAGATACCGAACCTAAAGGCACAGGGATACGTTCACAACCTGATTGGTCGGCGTTTATATTGCCTATTTTGAGATGGAACTTACCGAACATCCAAAACAATGCTGTGCGCTGAGATAAATATGTTCGTTGTATGTGTGAACATATGATGGTATTTTGACCAGCTGAGAATTCGTGAAGAGCTTATAAAATGTGTAAAGGAGTCAAAACAGCGGCAGGAATCCCTCCGTCACACACTGCTGCGAGAGACTGTTCTGACACCTGTACCGAACTGTGATGGGAAACATCATGACTATGACGAGGAAAAAAATGATATGTTTGAGTATTCTGTCCTTTTTAGGGTCTCATCTTCCTGTTTTGGTCCATGTTGTGTTCATATATCATTCGAACCACACCAGAGTTCGTTTGGAAGTGGACCGAGACTCCTCTTTTCAGGGCTTTTTGAACCGCACTAAGTGTATGTTCACATTTGGCATGTTTGGTTTGATTAAAACGAACCCTGGTGTGATTGCTCTGTTAGTGCGGTTCATTTGAACGTGTGAACGCTGCCATCCGAACCCTGGTGCGCACCAAACAAGCAGACTGAGACCGCTGAAAAGATGGGTCTCGGTCCGCTTCCAAACGAACTCTGGTGCAGTTCGAATGATATATGAACGCAACACGGACCAAAGACATGTAAACGAACAAAAACAGGAAGATGAGACCCTAAAAAGGACTGCATGCTCTGCACGCATATCGTTTTTCCTCATAGTCGCGAGTTTGCCCATCACAGGCATCAGACGCCTGTCATATGCAGGCTACGCACACACAACAAGAGCATTTATCTCAGCACACAGCATTGTTTTGGATGTTCGGTAAGTTCCGTCTCAAAATAGGCAATACGTCATAAAATCCGATCAATCCGGTTTTGAACGTATCCCTATGCCTTTCGGTTCAGCGATTAAAATTGCCAATCTGAATGCTAATCGGACCAGAACTAAGGGTGTGTTCACACTTGTAGTTCGGTTCATTTGGTCCGGACCAAAAAATAAAATAAAAAAAATTTAGTCCTGGTCCGATTAGCATTCAGATTGGCAATTTTATCACCGAACCAAAAGATACTGAACCTAAAGGCACAGGGATACGTTCATAACCTGATTGGATTTTATGACGTATTGCCTATTTTGAGACGGAACTTACCGAACATCCAAAACAACCCAGACAGCAACATAGTGTGGCCCAGATCCGGCCCACATCTGGTACATGTGGATTACACGTGGACCAGATGTGGGCCCGGATCTGGCCCGACACTATGTTGCTGTCAGGGAATGCTGTGTCCTGAGATGAATGCTCTTGTTGTGTGTGCGTAGCCTGCATATGATGGTATTTTGGCCAGCTGGGAACTCGTGAAGAGCTTATAAAATGTGTAAAGGAGTCAAAACAGCGGCGGGAATCCCTCCATCACACACACAAACGATCTGCTGCGTGGAGACTCGTCTGATGCCTGTGATGGGCAAACTCGCGACTATGACGAGAAAAACCGATATGTGTGAGGATTCTGTCCTTTTTAGGGTCTCATCTTCCTGTTTTTTGGTTCGTTTACATGTATTTGGGCTGTGTTGCGTTCATATATCATTCGAACCGCACCAGAGTACATTTGGAAGCGGACCAGGACCCATCTTTTCAGTGGTCTCGGTCCGCTTGTTTGGTGCGCACCAGGGTTCGGATGGCAGCGTTCACACATGCTCAAATGAACCGCACTGACAGAGCAATCACACCACGGTTCGTTTTAATCGAACCAAACATGCCAAGTGTGAACACAAGGGTGAAGCTCACGAAAAACATCAGGAAACACCTCAAATCTTAAGACAATAATGGCATTACATGAATGCAATCTACCATTATGATATTTTTGCATTGTGAAAAATCATATGAATTATTTTATGTGAATAATTATTGTAATGATGACACCCTCCTCTGCCAAAATTTGTCATTACTGTTATGTGTAGTTTATTTTATTCATTTGTACTGATTTTTTTTTTTTACTTATTACATTTATATATTTTTTCTGCATTATAGTAATGAAAATAATTAAAAATTACTAATGATTCAGGGAGAAATGTGCTCAACTATCATGAAAATAACACCACAATGCAAAACGATCTTGAATGTCCCAAAAATATTATTATTTTCATTAAGCAAACCCTTTTTTCCCTTTAATCATTTGGGTGAACGTCACAAGGAAATGTCCTTGTCATATTTCACCCCAAAACCCTCAGTGACTTTAATGATGTGTGGATTGTGGCTGAAGTATGTTCTGTATAATGAACTGAATTTCCTCTGGTCTGTTTGTGAACGCAGTTGGGATCGTGGCTGGGGTTCACGCTGATGACCCAGTGTCTGCCCGTGGCGTTCTTCACCCTGGTGGGCTTCATTCAGATGACCGTGTGGGCGAAAGGAAAACACCGCAGCTACCTGAAGGAGTTCCGCGACTATCCCACGCTCCGCTCTCCCATCCTTCCCTTCATCCTGTAGGACAGTCACGCAGTATTCCTCTCGTCTTTTTAACCATTCTTCTCTCGTCCTTCCTATCGTCTCTCTTTTATACTGCATAGTCTGCCTCCATTCGTTTTACATCCGGCATTTGTTCACTGCTTATCTCTTAAAACGGACTGATTCTGAAGAATAATAAAGTCTACTCAGATCCAGAACCTCGAAAGCTTCATTCTAATGTCTCAATATCGCCCCCTATGGGTTGGATGATATCTTTATCATCATGAAAACTGTCAAGAGCATGTCCAGATCATAATTCTATCAAAATCAAGGAGAAAGAAGTAACTAATATTTTGCACAAAGACAATAGAGCACATGTTAAGACCATAATTGACATTTTCATAATTAAGCATGCCATGAATTGTGAAAACATTTTTTTGAAGTACAATTGTAAGTATATAACGCAGTAATAAAATTGTGTCTGGTCAATGTGATTTATTTTGTATTGTATTACTGAATATATATTGCATTACATTTATGAAAATTTGGAGAGAAAAGAGCATACTTGTCATGAATACAAAATCTTTAATGGGTCATTTACTTTATGCAAAATATTTTTTTCCCCAAGACCTGGACGTTTCTTCATTAGATTCCCCTCGTCTAGTATTTAACATCTATAGAAGCTTTGAGGGAAACTGGTCAAACATGTATTTAGTTTTTCCCCTTCTGTATCTTGTTTGTGCTCCATTACTGGGAGTCATTCTGTATTTTGAGTGCACTACATGCTAATGATCTCTGATATGCACTGACAATGTGACAGTTGTGACCTCAGTAAAGATGTTTAGTTCTGCTTTAATTCATTGTGATGATCTCAAAACACTAACAGGAGGACCTGAAGTATCCGGTCAAAGACCATCGACTGTATTCATCCCTGTAGAGACGAGTTTCCTTCAGACACGCCACACTGTATGTGATTATTAGTACATATGAAGCTAAAGGTAACTTGGCGCAAACTGCAGATGTTAGATCTGTTTTGTTGACCTAACAATTTATATAAAAGACGAAAAAAAGAACTTGTCTTGTGATTTGTCCAAATATTTACAAATGGTAATGTGCAGTGTAATTCAAGAAAAGTGTGTAACATTTTATTATATTCTGCAAGACTGGTTGTGCAACTTACGAGTTTCTAGATAAAAGTCTGCTCATGTGCATCTCTGTGTGTGTTAAGACAATGATCCATTCTGTTGAGCTCACAAGATAATCTTTATTATTATTGAGAGAGCTATTTATATACACAGAAACAGGAAAAAATGATGGAGAAATGAATGAAGGCGGGATATTTATGCTGCATTCGCCTCGATCCTCTTCTTCCTCAAGTTCAGTCTTCTCTCTCGCTCATACTCTTTCATCCTCATCACATAACTGCAAAGAACAAAAGAAACCCAATAAGACAACAGTGTTTTAAGAAATACACCAATACATATTTTAAGCAAGCAAAAATATATATATACCCAGACAGCAACATAATGTCGGCCCAGATCCGGCTCACATCTGGTCCGTGTGTAATCCACATGTATCAGATGTGGGCCGGATCTGGGCCACATTATGTTGCTCTCTGGGTATATATGTTTTTGCATGACTGGTGATCGCCACAGTATGAAATGTGCTTCACATACACAAAAATAAATGTTCTTTATTGGCATTGATGATTCCATGAAGAACATCTAACATCCATGGAACCTTTTTAATTGCAGAAAAATTTCTTGAATTTAAAAAAAAAAAAGGTTCTTCAGATTATTTCAATGTTCTTGACACTAAGAAAAAAGAAATGTTTCTTTTAAGAAGTGTTCACTGAAAGGTTCTTTGGGATTTATGTCATCACTGACCTTTATTTTTAAAAGCACTATTTAACTTTTTGAGTCAATACACCATCAATCCTTCTTCCAAAACATGTTTTTGTCTTACTAAGTGATTCACTAAGGTAAGCCATTACCAATTATAAATGTGTATATTTTAGACCAGGCAGGATGCTTTTTGTGTGAAATTGCGTACATATGTCACTCGCACGTGTCTCTCGTCATATCCGTACGTATATTTTTGTAAAAGTTTTTCCTCCGTTTAAAAAAAAAAAAAAAAGTGTCCACACAAGCACGGTTTTAAAAAAATTCTCTGTCCACATGAAAACGCAAAAACACGCTATGAAGCACTGTCAAAAGCCATGTTGGCCAATCAGAAGCCTGGAAAAATGTTTATTACCAGTTCCGGTAGGCTAACAACATTGACATTTTATTAAGCATTTTATTACTATTACTATTATTATTATTATTAATTCCATAAACCAGAACAATACAATGAGACATTAATTCAAAGTATTGCATTCTGACGCATCTGTTCCACAATATAATGGGAGAACTGTGCATGTATCTGTATACATGTGATAAGCCCTGTTAGCACAGTTATTAGCAGCAATATTTTGGCTACGTCCGTCATTGCACAGAGTCACGTAAACAAAGCGGCGCACAATCTGACGTCAAACAAAGGAGATAACAGAGCACACTCCGATATGACTGGCCAAAATCTTCGGTTTCACCGTCTACATGACAACGCTGTAACTGGAGTTTTCTAAAAATCTTCACCCTGGCAGAAGTTTTCAAAAAAGTTCGGTTTCAGTGACCGGTTACTGCATTTGCTTGTGGACTAACGGCCAAACCACATAGAAAAAGCTGCGGTTTTGAAAATACCCGTGTTCGTGTGGACAGGGCCTAAATCTCCAGTCTCCACAGAATCACCCGTTTCGAAAAAACGCCAAACAGGGGAGAGTCTTCTGGCAAAAGGAGAACGTGACAGAGCTCGTAATAAAACAAGAATCAACATTGGCTTGGCTTTTCGGAGATGGCGAGAACTGAGGGATTTGAAATGTTGTAAAAGCGTTTTTATTACTCAACAGGTGAGTAAGGTATTTTATTAAACATAAATTGACATATCTATCTCTCTAAGAGAGTTCATTGTTAAGCATTATCTATTGTGAAGGGTCATTTCATTATGGTTGTTGTAGCGCTGGAATTTATTTTCAAGGAAGTACCGTGTCTATTAATGGCTAAAGCTACAGTAACATCTTCAGCTAGTCAGCTTGAGATCCTTTCCATCTAAACTGGTTATATCTTTTGATAGTGAATGTTTTCTGAGCAGTTGGATAGCCATATTCATCATGTGCAATGTCACACAGAACCAAAGCACAACCAAAACAATGTTCTTTCACAAAATGCGTGCAGTTTTGTTTTGACTGCTGGAGGGCCAAAAGTTACACAGTGGACCTTTAAGAGTCTATAATGATTTACTTAGTAACAATTGTAGGCCATTCGACATTTAAAACAGAGGACTTCAGTAATAAAGGTATTTAAATAATTATAAAAAAAATGAAAAGTTGCAAAAACAGCTTCGGGGTTTTTTTCGTATGCAGTTAATGACCAATTATAATAAAGTTTTTAAGACATATTTTTGTATTCAGGGTAATGCTAAAATGTTTTAAATGCTACTCTTCTAAATTAATCTAGCAGGAATGTCAATTTAGTGTGAGCAGCAGATAACAGAATTACTTTTGGAACCAAATTAACTTTCAAAGGCAGATTTTTCATGCCTGAGGATCCTGCATCAAACTGCTGATTTAAAATCAATTAAAAACAGTCTTAAATGGACTGCCTGCATCTATAATACGTGTACGTCTACAAATACGTGTTAGTACAGACTGATTGAGAAGAGCGTTTCTTACTCCTGGTGTTCACAGTAGTCCCAGTCATGTCTCTCATGTTTGCAGGCCAAGAAGTTTGGGAAGTTGTCTCTCTTGCACTTCATGAGTTTGAGCAGGTAGTGTGCGCAGTAATCGCGCTGCTCCACCGGCAGCATCGCCAGGTTCATCTGCTCCTGCGTCGCCACCATTACTGAGAGGAGCACAACGCAAACAATTTGAGCTTCACAATAAAATAAAATAGACAATCTATAATGATATGTTAAGTTCATTCTTACAGTCGGTTTTATTACATGACAGAAAAGTGAACAAGATATGACAGATCAGCATTACTTGGAGTCAAAGGGGAAAAAAGTTTGAAACCCTTCACATATATAATATATATATATATATATAAAATTTATCTGAATAACTTTAATTGTTTTCAGAATTGACATTTATGGTGATTCTATTGTTCTCCTCATTTGTAAGTCACTTTGGATTAAAAAAAAAGCATCTGCTAAATGATTAAATGATTCTAAGCTATTTAAATACATGCTTTAAAAAAAAAAAAAAAAAAAACGATTTAAATGAAATCAAATAAATGCAAATGGCTAATAAACTACATTTGAGTGCAGAAATCGTACCCGTTTCATTTATGTATGAGTATGACTGATAAACATGCATCACATTACACTGATTCTTGAGATAAGGGACAAAACATGTTTTAGAAGTTAACTTTTATTATTTAACAATACATTATTTTTAAACTGATATATTTTGTAGACAAAGGTCTCAGCTAATGAACCATGTAAGGGAAATGTTTTTTCTAAAAATGTTTAAAAAAAAAAAAAAAAAAAAAAGATTCACTTCAACTCCGTCAGACGCATTAAAAAGCATGATATTTTAAATTGATCCACCCAACAACAGTGTAAAGTCTTCAGTTATGTAATAATGGTGTTCGGTAAAGGAGCTAGTTAAAAAAATAAATTCTCAAATTTTTGGGGGGGGGTTAGGGCTATTATGTACAATCCGGTTCCTAAATTCCTTAATTATCTACCCTCCTTTTTAATATTAAAGATATAACTAATGTTCTTAGGTATATCAGACATGATGTCATGTAGTTTAGTTGATGTTTTAATATTTTAACACAATGAACTGAAAAAAGAATAAGACATTTCTTTCAAAATTAACAAAAACCTTCACCTGACGGTGTTAAAAACTGACAGAGTTGACAAATACTGACGGTGTTGACAAATATTGACGGAGTTGACAAACACTGACGGAGTTGACAAACACTGACGGAGTTGACAAACACTGACGGAGTTGACAAACACTGACAGAGTTGACAAATTCTGATGGTGTTGACAAACACTGACGGAGTTGGAAAAAACTGCCGGAGTTGACAAAGCTCCAGCTGGGGCCAAATATACAGTATATGTAAACAGAATCATGAAACATCATTAGAAGATTTCCCCATATGCAAACAACATTAAATCACATTATATAGACTTTTTGAGAGCACTTGTCAACCATGACGGAGTTGACAAAACTGAACATTTTTCACCTTAACCGCATGTTGTAATATGGAGCAATTTTGTTTTCTTTCTCAGTTGTAGCTGCCTTAATAAACATATCAAAAATGGCAAGATTTATCCCACAACTATTTACAGAAACTATTACACCAGGATGACGGAGTTGACATTTTAAAGCTGTGAACGCAGAGACCTCAACATTGTTTGTATAAAATATTAAAAAAAATATAAAACTTCCAGGATTATGTTTCCTACTGTGAGATCCACAATGAGCAGGAAATAGTAAGTGCTCTTCAGAGTTAAAGATGACCGTGACATTGCCTGATTTATTCAGAATTATAAAAAAATCTGCCAGAGTTGACACAAAGTGAGGACACAACTTTGATAGCCATTTTTTTATGGAATATATAATTCAAGATGAAGACTTACTTTTTGTATTGTTTGATATATTATAGAGCTCTGCCTTTCAAATTAAATTCATATTTCAGAATTTGTTGCCTTTTTAAACACTGTTTGGCAGTTTTACATTGTGAACTCATGCTGAGGACAGGCTAAATTACATGTATTTTCCAAGTTTAGAGCATGTATTTAAATACTAACAAAATTATTTAAAAATAAAAGCAATGAATGTCCTGAATATCCAGATTTTCTTTAGATGTAACTTTTTAAGTATTTTTATTTTAAAGAATTTATTTATTTTTAACATAAAGACGGCTTTTGTGTGTAGGACATGTTTTGTCCCTTATCTCAAGAGTCAGTGATTAGATTATTAGTTTATATTAAAAGGTATTGTGTTTTGGGGAACAATGTTCTTTAGTCAACTCTACATGAATTTGAGTTATAATGACACCAGCCCTACAAAAACTCAGGTCATAACTCATAAATAAACAGACATTTTGGCATATTTTGGCAGGAGCCTCTGGATTGGACCTGAGGTTCAAAGTCAATCTGGGGACCTAAAGACTCGCGGTTCATATTTAGAGACTTGATTAAGTCTGACGGGGACGGATAATGTCTGAAATGCGCTGATGAAGTGTATTTGAGCGGTTTTATGTCACCTCTCTCCTTCCGCTCCGCGAAGCCCAGATTCGGGTCATATGCAGACGGCTTCTGCGGGTCTGGCGCCGCGTCTCTTTCCGTGATATAACTCCGCACGAGATGAGAACCCATTCTGAACGCAGTATATCACCACCGACAGCAAAAACTGTTTAACGTCCAACTACAGAGAATAATAATTCCGCTTATAATGCAGAAAGCAAATCAATTCTGCACACTGGCAGTCGGTCACCTCCAGAAACCATCTGAAGTTTCCGGTCTGCGCAGGAAATAAACACGCGCAACGAGTAACACACTCCTGAACGTCCTCTACACTAATGATACCGTTCCGCCTCAAGATCTCCCTAAAGGCTGTCAAAAATTAACTCAAAAATCAACAAAATCAATCCCTGATGTTGCTGCTTTCATAACACACGTACGTCACATAAACGTGGACGTTATGTTCCTGTTTACATATCAACATAACATACAATTTTTTTGCCCCCTTCATTAATAAAATGCAACAAAAGCGCAATCAGTTAATATTTGATTTTTTTTTTCAGTCACTGAGAGACAGTTATTAATCAGGACATCTACTGAGATGGGCTTTTATACAAACAAACTCGTTATTCTATACACAAAGGTATCTTAATAAAATTGACATCTTAATTGTTTACTTGACGAGCTAACTTTCAATGCTTCAGAAATTTCAATTCATTTCTAAGTCCAAGAAGTGACAGGAAGCCCGCCACAGAAATTCAAAAACTAACGGTCAGTAAACTCGATCTACTTCTTTTCTAGTATTCATGCATGTATTTATGATTCTTAAAAGATCAGGCTAGTTAACCAGAATGTTAATTAGTGGAAACGAGAAGAATATTTTGCTTATTGGTAGACTTAAATGGGCAAATTTGTTTTGTGGTAAAAATTTGGGCAGCTAATCCCTTACGACAAAAAAAAAAAAAAAAAAAAAAAAACATAGTTAAACTATGGGTTTTTTGTAGCAAAACCATGGTTAATTTTTGCCATGGAATAACTATGCTTTTTTGTTTGTTTGTTTTTTTGTTTTGTTTTTCAAAGTAAAACCATGGTTATTTTTCGTAAAGGACATTTTCTTAGCCTAGTTAAGTTAATTGAACGTTTAAACAAAGTTGAGTTTACTGTCTTGTTTTGAAAATATATATATATATATATATATATATAATATTGACATTATGGTGACATTTAAGACCCTGATCAAACACAACTGAACCTAACTGAGATCTTCTGAAGCACTTGATAATTACAGACAGTTGTGTTGTATCAGGGACAGAATTGGATGGATCTGAATTCTGCAGGTAGGCAACCTGGATTGGGAACAAGAGTGGGCACCCCTGAATTAGTGGTTTCTACAGCCAGAGGGGTTTAATTAAATTTCCTTTATTAATGTCAGACACACATTCACATCAACACATGTATTTAACAACATCATTTTAAAATTTAATGTGAATAATAGGCATTAAATTGAATATTTCTGAGATTTTTTTAGCAGACCTAAAAGAGATCATAATCTCTTACTTATAAATCTCTTACTTACTATAATCCCTGTCAGAATGGGAAAAAACATAAAGATATGGTTGTTTTTCACTATTAAAAATCATAATGTGCAGATTCCAGTAGCAAGTGAGTTTCATCTCTTCTCTCCCTGTTGCACACACCAGGTGTTGGGCTGGTTGAGGATTGTTGACCTTGATCACTGATAGAGATCATCATCTCCATCATTTCTGAAATGACCCCCAGAGCCTTGGCCTGACCCTTGACCTCCACCTGACTGAGCTGCTGTAGGAAACCTGAAGATGAGTCAAAGAATGAAAGAGATTGAGGTATGAAGTGGCATGAGGTACCTTTGATTTGTGTTTGTTTGTTTGAGTACCTGAAGTTCCCGAATCCACGGCTCTGCTGTAGAGTCTGAGCAAACATCTCATACTTCCGTATGTCATTATCACTAACAGACCGACGAGCAAATCTCATGGCTTCCTCAAAATGATCCTTCCTGATCTCAGGCACCGGGTCATAATCATCATCCTGGAAACAGTTATGAAGGTATAAAGCACAGGTATGAATCATGTTTCTTTTTTCAGAGTATATTACACTCTAAACCAGGGGTCAGCAACCTATGGCACTATGAGGGGTAATCACTGGGTAATCACTGGCAAGCAAGAGAGGTGTATGTATTTCATTCAGATAAAGTGCCTCGTACCTGCATACAGATCTACATTTTAAGGTAATCATTCCTCATAGTAACACACCCTGTTTTTATTAAGTTAGGAGTTATAAATGCTATTAAAATGTGAGAATTAAACTGCGCAAGTCAATGAAAGCGCGCAGCTCTGATAAACCATTAGCGTGACCATTGCACATCACGCGCACACATCTGACAGCTTGTTCGGCTGTATGTAGTCAATGCTATACATTTCGGAGATTTTCAACCAAGTACATTGAGTCCTATTAAACACACACACACACACACACACACACACACACATCAAAATGACTGTGATACATGTGGAAACTCTGTTCATGCGTACCTGGTCACTTCATGTGTTTTCTCTGATCGGATAGCTATCCAATTGTGAAAAGACCGAAAGAGAGGGCTTTTTTTTTTTTTAATTTCAGTTGAAACTAGACAAAATGCATCTAGTTGTTGAAGCCACAAATATAAATTTTACTCCTCCTAAAATGGTAAATCTAAACATGTGAGAGCGTGTTATAACGGCTTCCGGTACCCAGATATGACAGAGCTACTGCAGCACACATTGCAGCAGATGAGAAGATGACCATTTCTTCAGCAAGCCGTCGTGCAAACTGACGCAAATGAAACTGAAAGTTCAGCGTCACATCCTGAAGCTCAACACACGGTCTTCATTAAAAGTAGTGACTCTAAATGATCTTACCAGTGCTGATGGTGCTTTCTCTCCAATTGCAGTCTTTGATCTTGAAATTGGCTGATGATAAATAAAATGAAGCTGCTTTCTTTGACGTTATATTTTAATATGGTGTGGGAATTGAGGATTAGATTCAGATTCATTTTGTGAAGACACAAATATGTTGGTAAGTGTAAATAGAACAGTTTTAACAAAACGGATAGCTATCCGATCAGTAAAAACACATGAATGACCAGGTGTAAATAGGCCCACTGGAAATTTTGAAACCAATTTTATGAAAAATTGCTTCAGAAATATTTAAGGTTCTGCACTATTTCTGCACAGAATCCTGAAAAAAAAAAACCCTCCAGAATCCTGGAAAAGAATCTCCAGAATTCTTTTTTTCCAGAATCCTGGAAAAAAACACTTTCACTTCATTATAAAAAGGTTACCGACCCCTGCTCTAAACACAGTAAAAATCACAATATGGCTGATCTTTTGACCATATCCGATTTTTTGGCCAGTGTGTTTACATTCACTTTAGACGCGACTGGTATCCGATATCTGTGTTTACATTAATTCCTGCCCAAAATGATTGTCATTGATGCACGTCGGGTTTTGAATGGCCGTGCTATTAAAATTATTTATATATTTCACATTGGGTGGTCAAGTCATGATTACCTGCCAGAATGGATAAGTTAACAGCTGTCAGTGTCATGGATGTTTTGCAGCACGAAATCTGACTGAACGAATATAGACTGGAAAATAAAGGTAATTTGTGTTTGTTATTTTATCTACAGACGTTAGATCTAGAATTCTGAAGTGAAATAAAGTAGCAGGTAAGATTACATTTATTTGAATAAATTTGAATATAATGATAACGAGAGAGAGAGTGAGCGAGGGAGAGAGTAGCCTACACAGTGAAGCTTTTGGTTTATTAAAAACAAACAAAAAACAAACACGGCGGCCTCTTTTAAATGAACCGGGCAGAGGTTGAAATTCAGCTGCTGAATGTGTGTGTGCATGTGCGTGCAATTTCTTTCTAGGAAAAAATAGATTGACATAAAGTTCCCACCTCAATAATAAAGCTGCGAATTTTTAGTGCGAGTGCATACAGGCACATCTGCTTCATAATACAACATTAAAGCTACCTTTTAGTGAGCAAACGTGCCGCCCTCGCCTTGTGGGGGCTTGGAATTCCAAGAGGAATCGGAAATGCGTGTTTAGACATAGGTCGCATGTCCAGAGATCGGATATGTATCTGATTTAAAACCACGTTTGGAAGTGGCTCAGATCGGATGCGAAAAAAGCGTATCTCGTGCGGATTTTTGTGTTTACACGTGTGCAACAAATTCCGATCTGTGTCAGTTGTGAGCAAAAAATCAGATTTTTTGTGCCAGTGTAAACACAGCCTATAAGACACACTAAAGCGGAGGGGTCTGATTTATCATAAACGAGAATGGTCTGCTCAACCTGAGACAAAAGACACAAGGGATTGGTCAGAATGACCATCTAGTTTGACATTTGATTAGTGAGGGTGACTAGTTTATCTGTGTTTTTTAGCAACAGTACTGTAAGTTGCTAAAAAAGAAATTTCCTAAATTGTTTGTTAAGATTGTTTCACTAAAATATTTAAAATTAGCAATAAAATCTGACATCAATTTTGCTTCTTCAGTTTAAATCACTCTCAAAATTGGTACTTTTCCTTACTGGCACAGTCTGTGCACATGCACATTCTAGAGTAAACAAATGCAAAAATATTCTTTTAACAAACAATACACATTTTCATTTCTACAGTCGCCATATTCATTGTGTGTGTTCTTCTTTATCCATGTGTGTTTTTCATGTAGTTTTGCTTTGTTGGTGGCCAGTCCCAAGTCTAGCTATGAAAGAGTTAGGGAACCAGGACTTCTCTCTATATATAAATTTGTGTTCAGCACACACGGCTGTACACCATAGAGCAGTGGCTTTCTCATTCACATACGCACTAACCATAGCGGTCTCTTTCCTGGCTTGCCGCTGTCTCTCAGCACGGATCTCTGCCTCTATAGCTTCTCTGATAGCAAGCTTACAGGCCCTCTGACAGATCTCAGTCAGGTCTGCTCCTGAGAAACCCTCTGTTATCCGGGACAGATATGCCAGGTCTACGTCCTGAGATGAACACAAAGAAACACACAGTTAGAGGGTGGTTTCGTGTGGAGATGCGTGTATATATGTGTGTGTGAATGACCTTAGCGACTGGAGACTTGCGGAGGTTGGCACGTAGGATGGCAGAGCGGGAGGCCATGTCAGGGAGAGGGATGTAAATCAGCTGATCCAAGCGACCAGGTCTCAGGATTGCAGGATCTATGATATCAGGCCTAGAGTGACAGACAGGATTAGACTCTCAGCACATCCCTTCCTCACTTTATCCACTGCCAACAAATATAAACAAGTTTTTTTTTTACCTGTTGGTGGCGCCAATGATAAAGACGTTCTTCTTGTCACTCATCCCATCCATTTCTGTCAAGATCTGGTTGATGACCCTGTCAGCCGCACCTCCTGCATCTCCAGCTCCGCCCCCTCGTGATTTAGCAATAGAGTCCAGCTCGTCAAAGAACAGAATGCACGGGGCCGCCTGCCGGGCCTGTTACCACAACACAAGCAACATGTGATACAGTTATAACAGTTTGAACACACTTATACTTTCTAAATGGGTTTCAGAATGCTTTATGAGTGGAACATTAAAACCACATTTTGAGTTAACAGGCTAAAACACATTTGGCCACATTGCAGTTATAATGTAAAGAATAATGTGTCTGAATACCACTCAAAACTTCACAGTTGTGGTGAGATTGTTTTGTATTAACATGATGTAAAAGTGACATAGTAGATTATATGCACTACCATTCAAAATTTGGGGTCATTTTATGATTTTTTTTAAAGTGACATTTATAATGTTACAGAGGATTTCTATTTCAAAGAAATGCTGTTATTTTGAACTTTCTATTCTATCAGAGAATCCTGGAAAAACACTTCCATCCTTTCCATACTTCATAAAACAACACAACCCTTTTCAACTGTTATAATAATCAGAAATGTTTCTTGACAAAACAACTTTTACAATTATGTTTTACAAGCTCAGTGCGCAACATCTCCTTAATCTCCTTCTTAAGTGCATGATGAGGTACGACAATATCAAAGAAATCTGCAATCAATAAAAAATCATTACGGCACTTATCAAATTGGTCATGTGTGGGCGCAATCGTAAATTTGACGTCATCACGCAACCTACACTAAACCCCAGGCAAACAATAAGTTGAATAATACTTAAATCGACCCATTTTACTGATGAAAAAATGACAGTTTTGAAATTTTGTCTGAGAAAAAAATAGGACGAGCCCCCAGTTTCATGTTACACCCTGTCTAGGTCAAAGGATGTAACATTAAAAAAGCGAAACAATAAGGTATTTTATGGAAAATATGAAATAAAATGTGATTGATTTATAATACAATTGGGGATTTAGCTTCAGGAGGTGACAGAGCCGAAATAACAAAAAAAATAACTAATTTTTATATACCTCATATTGCCCTTATCCACAAAATAACAGAAAATACAACAACTTCCCTAACTCCCTAATCCAAAAACAGGCAATAAAGTTTAAACGAAAAAAAAAAAAAAAAGGCATCTGTCTCCCTACCTCCAAAATTACTATATACAATTATATACAAGTATAAGAGCTAACAAATCTGTACAGGGGTAATCTGGAATCGAGGTCGGTAAACAGGCGGTAGTCAATATCACAAATATGGTGGTTCACAGGAAACAAACAACTCTCTCAATCAAACACTCGAATGCAACAGTCTTACTAATACACTCTGGAACTAACTAGTAAAGTCAGGCAAGGAAAGCACAGAGAGTGAGCACAAGGCTAATGAAAGAAGTGATGAAGGATGCTTTTATAAACATCCAGGAGTCAGCTGACCAAGCAGGGCGTGACACCGATTAGACTGCAGGAACCAATCCGGTCTTCTTCCTGAACAGAACAAATACAAACACCTCCCACAACAGAAGAGAACACAGAAACGGTTCATATGGGAAGCAAAAAGCCTCAAATCATCATATTAGAATGATTTCTGAAGGATCATGTGACACTGAAGACTGGTGTAATGATGCTGAAAATTCAGCTTTGATCACAGGAATAAATTACATTTTACAATATATTCACATAGAAAAGAGTTATTTTAAATTGTAGTCATATTTCACAATATTACCATTTCTGACTGTATTTTTGATCAAATAAAGACTCTTACTCTTCTTTCAAAAACATAAAATTCTTACTGACCCCAAACCTTTGAACAATAGTGCATGTAGTCAGTTCTTCTCTTGAATAATCACAATTGGCCACAGGAAACACATTTGAGAGGCATGAAGGATGTTAAAACCACATGTAAAACAGAGCCGTACTCTTTGACAGCCATTTGCTCACCTTATCAAACACATCTCTGACGTTTGCCTCTGATTCACCAAACCACATGGTGAGCATCTCTGGGCCTGCACTCAATACAAAACATGGAGCAGATTACACACACAGATATACACTTACCCAGCCTATGCTTTTTCACTGTTTTCTCACACGCGTACCTTTAATGGACACAAAGTTGGCCTGGCACTCGTTGGCAATGGCTTTAGCTAGAAGGGTTTTGCCACAACCAGGTGGACCATAGAATAGAACGCCTCGAGACGGAGTCATGCCAAACTTCAGAAATTTATCAGGATACTCCACAGGATACTTACCAGAGAGAGAGAGAGAAAGTGAGCAGAAGAAACTGAATCGCTTCATATCTGTTTGTATGTGTGTGTATGTTTGTGGTTTACCTGCACAAGCTCCTGTAACTCTCGCTTCACCTCATCAAGTCCTCCAATGTCCTCCCAGTTTACCTGAGGAACCTCCACTAAAGTCTCCCTCAGGGCAGATGGGTTACTCTGACTTAGAGCCCACTGGAAGAGACAAAAAACAATAGGTATAGAACTGCGGTACATCTATGGAGCCCCTAAATGGACATGACAATTGAAAAACATACGAGACGGGAAGATAAATTATGTTTTAATGCTTGCAAAAGTATTGCTTTCCCCCCGAGAATATTTTCATTCGCTCACAAAAAGCATTGAAATACAATTTTTTTTCTCCCATTTATTTATTTATTTTTCTTACCATCACCATGTCCCTTTAGTGGCTTTGTATGGAAGCTTGTTTCCGCCAAGGAATAAAAAGTAAAAAAGGTAATTGCAACTTTTTATCTCACAATTATGACATTTTTCTCACAATTGCAAGTTTACATCTCGCAATTTTGCCTCTTTTTTTTAATCAGAATTGCGTGATATAAACTCGCAATTGTGAGATATGAAGTCAGAATTGCGGGATTTAAACTTGCAATTGCGAGTTTATATCTTGTAATTCTGACTTTGTAACTCGCAATTGCAAGTTTATATCACGCAATTCTGAGAGATGCAAACTCGCAATTGCGAGAAAAAAAAACTTTTTTATTTTTTATTCAGTGGCAGAAACAAGCTTCCATAGCTTCGTGCTATATATATCCCTCACAGCTTCATTTTTAGTTGGTTAAAGTAAATTTATTATTTTTTCTCATTTTGTCTAATTTGATTTCTCCCAAAGAATTTTAGCAGAAATATCTGATACAAAGTTGATACTTAAATACAACATCAAGATCTCCATTATGTCTCTGGATCAATAAAAGAACAACGTCTGAGTAACAAATTTGTCCTCTGGTATAGAATATTGTGTCAGAGTGTGAATGTTGAAGCTGACCTTGAAGTCATCCATGGTGACGGCCAGTGAGTTGAGAAGGTCTGCATCGATACTGTCGTCCTCCAGATCAATTAAGGTCATCTTTTTGCGGATGGCCTGCAGCGCTGCCTCTGAACATAGAGCGGCCACATCTGCTCCCACGTGCCCATGTGTTTCAGTGGCGATCTATCATAAACAGAAACACACAGTTTCAGAAATATCTGACATGAATTAGACACTCCTTCACTCTCTCATTCTCACCTGCTCCAGGTCCACATCTTCAGATAGTTTCATGTTCTTGGTGTGAATCTGTAAAATCTCCAGCCTGCCGGTGGAATCAGGGATGCCAATGTCAATCTCTCGATCAAAACGACCTGCACAAAGGAGCCAATGAAACACTTACAACTGACCTTTCTGTATATTTTGGGCCATTCATTTGTTGATGCGACTCTGTCAACTTGACTGTCCCTTATATGTGCATATGTGTATGTTCGCACCAAAGCGCCGAAGAGCGGGATCCACGCTGTTGGGTCTGTTTGTGGCTGCCATGACCACAACATGAACGCGTTGTTTCAGGCCATCCATTAGGGTGAGCAGCTGAGAGACGATCCTCCGCTCAACCTCACCGTGAGTCTACAAACATGACATAACCATCAAACCAATGACAAACATCAGACTGTACACAGTTACATAACATACCTGTCTCTTTCTCTTCTCCTTACCTTCTCTCGTTTCGGAGCGATTGCATCCAGCTCATCGATGAAGATGATAGCAGGGGCATTTTTTTCGGCTTCCTCGAAAGCTTTTCTCAGGTTGCTCTCAGACTCACCTGCCAGTTTGCTCATAATTTCAGGACCTGCAATACAAAAGCAACAACATAAAGCGGAAATGCACCACCAAAAGAGCCCTGGAAATACATCAAAGGCCGCAACCATGTCTTGAACATTGGGGGGGACCATGATTTTTTTTTTTCCCCAGGGATTTTTTTTTTATTTATTATTATTAAAAGAAATTAAATAATTAAAAGATTAAACAGGATTTCAAGGATTAGTTCACTTCTGAATGACAATTCCCTGATAATTTACTCACCCCCATGTCATCCCCAAGATGTTTATGTTTTTCTTTCTTCAGTTGAAAAGAAATTAAGGTTTTTGAGGAAAACATTTCAGGATTTTTCTCCATATAGTGGACTTCAGTGGGGTTCAACGGGTTGAAGGTCCAAATTACAGTTTCAGTGCAGCTTCAAAGAGCCCTACACAATCCCAGACGAGGAATAAGGGTCTTATCTAGCGAAACGATCGGCCATTTTCTAAAAAAAATAAAACATTTGTATACTTTTTAACCATAAATGCTCATCCTGCACTGCTCTGCGCTGTGCTACGCATTACGTAATCACGTTGGAAAGGTCACGCGTGACGTAGGCGGAAGTACTGATCCAGTGTCTACAAAGCGAACGTGCAAAGATTAAGCCAAATGCTGTTTACAAAAAAAAAAGGTAAAACAACGATATCGGACAATTTTGAAGTTGGAGGAGAAAATTAGATGAAGTTTTTCGCCCTACCGCGGTACTTCCACCTACGTCACGCGTGACCTTTCATAATGCGTAGCGCATCGCAGAGCAGTGCAAGACGAGCATTTGTGGTTAAAGTATATAAATTTTCATTTTTTTTTTTAGAAAATGACAGATCGTTTCGCTAGATTAGACTCTTATTCCTTGTCTGGGATCATGTAGAGCTCTTTGAAGCTGCATTGAAACTGCAATTTGGACCTTCAACCCGTTGAACCCCACTGAAGTCCACTATATGGAGAAGAATCCTGGAATGTTTTCCTCAAAAACCTTAATTTCTTTTCCACTGAAGAAAGAAAGACATAAACATCTTGGATGACATGGGGGTGAACTAATCCTTTAAGGTAATAACGAAAAATAAATAAGAACAGTAAAAGTTCCAGGTCTATTGTAGTTATTAAGTAATCAATTTAAACTTTTTTTTTTTTTTTAAATATTCACTCTTATTTATGTCTGATATGTCCAAAAGAAAAAAAAAAAAAACTGTAAGTAAAAATAAGTTTTAAACCTTTTTTTGTCATCCTAACAATAAACAGAGCGGTGCATAATGGAGTACAGCAGAGCAGAATCAATAATATCAAATATTGGCCATTTCTAATTATTGGTGGTTACAGCCCTGATACAATATTTGGCACAATGACAAACAAGTAGATCATATTGTATCCAGAACAAAATCGTTTGTCACAAGGATCATATGTTTAGCTTTCAAGGTAAATACATTTCTGTCATGAGTGTTTGGCATGGTAATTGATATGATAATGCTGATATGTTTTGACCTGGCAGAATAGATCTGCTACACTGCTGCTGCAGAGCAAGTACGGGACTTACTACTGCCAATACATTCATGACACACTGCTGTGAGCAAGACATGAAAGACTATGCACAAGCGTACATGAATTACCCATAGCCCTATATACAGGTGGAGCTGGGGAAGGTGGAGGGTTTCTGAAAGCACGCTGCACTGCTGTAGCAAATGCTGACCAGAATTTGAAGGTAGAGCAGCGAGCTCATTGGCTTCTAATACAGTGGCAACCAATCAGCTGTGCCCTATATAGAGAATGATGTGATTGCAAGCAGATTTTTCAGCATGCGCCATCTAGAGTTTCATGACAGAACTTTGTATGAATATTTATACAGCAATTTATACAATACAGATTGATTCAAAGCAGCTTCACTGTAAATAATCAATAATGCAAGCCATAAAATATGAGACAAATTTAAATTCTGCTGTAAAGCAGCTATAAAAAGACAATCGTCATTATTCCGCTCGTCAATTCAGTGTTGATTCAGTTTAGTTCAATAACTTCATTGTTCATCAATTATGAAATGAGTTTAATTCAGCTATAAGCAGCTCTACAGAAGACAAAAGTGTCAACATTCAGCTCAAGTCAGTTCAAGTTTTGTTCTCATTTAATAGTGTCAGTGCAGTAAAATGAATAATATTACTAAATATTAAGTGTCTTTTATTGTTCACAGTTCCCGTTCCAGACTGTGGTTTTCAAGTGTGTGTTTGTACCATTGATAAGAAAGAAGAAAGCTCCCGTCTCATTGGCTACAGCACGAGCCACCAGCGTCTTGCCCGTGCCGGGTGGGCCGTACAGCAGAATCCCCCTCGGAGGCTGAGGAACGACAGTGAATTGGTGTTTGTGTGTGGACAGATATTTTGTTAGATGCGTGTAGTGATTCTTGCCTTCACTCCGATGGCTTTGAACAGGCCGGGGTGTCTGAGAGGCAGCTCCACCATCTCTTTAATCTGTGCCAGCTGTTTACGACAACCCCCGATGTCATCATATCCGATGTCATTCAGACTCTCCTCCTCATCCTGACACCGTCAACATACGGCATCATGACGTGGCGCTGACGTTAAAATGGAGAAACTGTACAGGTATGATGAAATCACACTTACCTCTCGTTTGATTGGTTCTCCCTCACAGTGGATAATAGTATCCGGGGCAACAATGCAGTGTGGGGAGGGGTCGGTTTCTACCACTTTAAACTCCACTGCTCTCATGCCTCCTCTGACCAGAAAAATATCACCTTCAGAAAGTGTAAAAACAAACTCCGTTATCAATTTTGGTGCATAATGAAATATGTTGTGTAGACCAGCGGGTGTGTAGTAAACTAGTCCATATCTGTTGCATTGTTGTTATTCTTAACAAAACTGAAACTATTAAAAATCATTTTTGTTAATTGAAAAAAAGCTGTAATAAAATAAAATATAAATATCTGAGCTAATCAGAATAAAATAAGTTAAAGTACTAAAACTGATAATCGCCTAAAAAAAATCACTTAAAAATAAATAGAAATATTAAAAAATAATAAAAGGCATAAAATTACAAACTAAAATGAAAACTGAAAATATAAAAATAAAAGCTTTAATCAAAGTATTAATAAATACTACAATATTATAAAAAAAATAATGGTAAAATACACTGTAAACCTGAATAAGTTGGCAAAACTCAAAAAAATTGAGGTAATCAGTTACATTATATTTTTTTAAATTAAGAAATTCAATGTTTAAGTAAGTAGAACTGGAACTTTTTTTAAAAGATTTTATTTGCTCAACTTGAAAATTTTGAGTAAGTTAATTCATACATTTAACTTAAAATTGTCATGTAATCTCAATTTATATATTTTTAGTAGAGGAAATGTAGCTATAATTAGGTAATTCAGCAAATGCTAATTGGTAACACAATGCTTTAATAACATTAGCATAGCATAGATGCTTATAGATGTTATTGCTGAAAGAGTATGGCATTTAACATAATCTCAAACCTTTGACCTTTTCTCAAACTAAGCTCATGTTCCACTCGTCACCATGATGGTAACCCCCCCAAAAAAACCCACATAACAGAAGCTCTGGGATAGCAAAGCATGAAACACTACTAAATCCCTCACTTATCTTGCACAAAAAAAAAAACATTATATAACACGTAATTTTAGCATTTATTCTCCCTTTGGCAAAGCATGCTGGGAAATAGAAATCCTAGCCCAGTTTCAGGTAAATTTAAGTTTGTCTAAATTAAAAGAAACAAGTTCATAAAACTCAAAACAAATTAAACATTTCAGATTACTTAAAATGTGCCAGTATCGGGAACTGAAAAGAAAAAGAAAGTTCTAAATACTCATAAAAGTTTATTTGATTTAACTAATTTGCTTACTTTGAGTTTGCCCTACTCAAACCAATTAATTATTTTGAGCATTCAGGTTTACAGTGCAATAATACTTTAAAAAAAAAATACAATATATTTTACTATAAAAAATATGTTGTGATTATTGGCATTGATTGAAATCTATGCCTGCTTGCCTGATAAACAAAATCGAAGTTCCTCACTAAATCGGCAGTGATGGATTCGATGGATTAATCGTTTTTCCAAAATTGTTTTGGTAAATAGCAGGCAAAATAATGATGTTGCAAACATTAGTACAAAATCCTGGCTTATCATCTAATCCTTACCTAAACCTGATTCTTATCTTAAACCCAGCTGTCCAAATGTCAATCTAAAGCTTAAAGTTGATCCAAAACAAACACTCAATCCCCCAGTTTCATAGACAAGGCTTAAACCTAGACTAAAATGCATGTTTGAGCTGTTTTAACTGAAAGCAACTTGTACTGACAGATCTTAAAATATGTCAGTGCCATTGTTTTGTCTCAAGATGCACACCAGTAATGTTTATAGAAGCTATTTAAATGCCCTAATTGAACTAAGGCCTAATCCTGGCTTGAACTAAGGCCTAATCCTGGCTTAATCTAAGCCCTGTCTGTGAAACCAGGCCAATAATATCAAACCTAACCCAAATGCAAACTCTAAATTTCAGCACACTGAATGAGCTTGTGTACCTTTGTGAACAGGTCGGTAGGCCTCCAGAAAATACGGCTTCAGAAAAACATCGAACAGGTTGCCCGTCAGCCCCTCAATAGTGTCGTCAATGGGTAGAACATGGACGCGCTTCCCATATTTCACATCTGGACAGGCGTGGATACTATACACAGACATTTATGTGAGTACCACAGGAGATGTTGCAGATGTGATTTCCTAACAACAGCTAAGTTTTAAATAAACGTATTTAATGATTTTGCTGGGAAATGAGACGACAGTAAAGCCTGATGTCATCACCGCACACCTGATGACATCACCGAGGCGCACACGCAGGTTGTTGCGGGTGACCCTGTTCATGCGCACGCGCTCATTGCTACACGTTTCGTCTGTGAGAACGATGCAGACCGTCTGTTTTCGTTTCCGACCGCGCAACACCACGGTGTCTCCGCGGAACATCTGCAGCTCCTCCATTTTAACCTGTAACACACACATACTCTTGAAAACTAAAGGTTCATTATTGGCATCAGTGGAATCTTTCCATTGCACAAAACATTCTTTATAGAGAAAAGAAAAAAAATGGTTCTTTTAAGAACTGTTTACTGAAAGGTCCTTTGGGAAACCCAATGGTTCTGTGGCATCGCTGAGAAAAACAAAAACCCTTTTTATAACTTTCATTTTTAAAGGATTAGTTCACTTCAGAATTAAAATTTCCTAATAATTTACTCACCCCCATGTCATCCAAGATGTTCATGTCTTTCTTTCTTCAGTCAAAAAGATATTAAGGTTTTTGAGGAAAACATTCCAGGATTTTTCTCCATATAGTGGACTTCACTGGGGTTCAACGGGTTGAAGGTCCAAATGTCAGTTTCAGTGCAGCTTCAAAGAGCTCTACACGATCCCAGACGAGGAATAAGGGTCTTATCTAGAGAAACGATCGGTCATTTTCTAAAAAAAAATAAAAATTATATACTTTTGAAAGTAAAGGAAAGGTCACGCGTGACGTAAGCGGAAGTACCACGTTTGGGGCGGAAAAACTCCATCTCATTTTCTCCTCCAACTTCAAAATCCTCTGACATCATTGTTCGCTTTGTAGACACTGGATCCGTTCTTCCGCCTACGTCACGCGTGACCTTTCCAATATGATTACGTAATGCGTGGCACATCGCAGAGCAGTGCAAGATGAGCATTTGTGGTTCAAAAGTATATAATTTTTTTTTTTTTTTTTTAGAAAATGACCGATCGTTTCTCTAGATAAGACCCTTATTCCTCATCTGGGATTGTGTAGAGCTCTTTGAAGCTGCACTGAAACTGACATTTGGACCTTCAACCCGTTGAACCTGAAAGGGGTGGATTCTGGAATCCACTGCCACTTCAATATATATCTTCTAAGTTATTAATCAACATTTATCTTTCTGTTAAATTATTTGAATGGCTTCTTCAACGTATGTTAAAGCATTTATTTTCCTTTTCAAACACTAGAAAATAATTTTGAATGTTGTCTGTACCTCTCACTGAGAGAAAAGAACATGTTATCAGTATGTTTTGGGAAAGTTTCCTGCTCAGAGCAGAGCTCAGATCAACTTCAACCTTGAAGAAGCTGCGACTCATGTGTATCTGTGTATGTGCGCGTCCTTTGTACTGGTGGACAACTGGCACTGTGCTTGAGACCAGCAGATGCCATGTCATGAACCCAAAAGGACATCCAGTACCTAAATCCAGGGTCCCCTCGTCAGCATCGTGACGAATGTGTCCATGTCCATGTGTGGAAGATTACCAAATTTGTCTATTTTTCATAGCCAATCAGAATCATTCAACCTGAAGTAATGACGTAGTTAGTGGACTCTGTTAGAGGATAATTGTTATGGAAATGTGAATGTACGCGGAGCGGCCTACGAACTCCATGTGAGACTTGAAGCTGGCTTCTGCTGATGAAACTGCAAACTATTCTTCAGTAAAATGTTCTTCAATTTAATATTTTTTTAAACTCTGACTCTGGGTCTTTATTCAACATATCTGGTCTTTTGGGTCTTTAACTGTAAAATTCCCCTACAAACCCCAGTGAAGTCCACTATATGGAGAAAAAACCTGGAATGTTTTCCTCAAAAACCTTCATTTCTTTTCGACTGAAGAAAGACGTGAACATCTTGGATGACATGGTGAGTAAATTATCAGGAAATATTAATTCTGAAGTGAACTAATCCTTGAAGAGTGCAGGCATATGCATGGACATGTTTGGAAAACCTGTTTGAAACAATTTTTTTGCATTTCAGTTTGGTGCTGCTAGTGGTGTATTAATAACACACTGCAGTTTCATCATCATTCAACCACAACCAGTGTTGGGGAGTAACTAGTTACATGTAACGGAGGTTCATAATTTAATTACAAATTAAATGTAATTCTAATCTGTGAGAGTTACTGAGAAAAAATGTGTAATTAAATTACAGTTATTTATGAAAATGTTAACGATTACAAAGGGGGTTTCATCTGAATGTTTTCAGATGAGGATATGTTTAATAATAAAAATTTGTATTTAACCTCAGAACGATCTCAAAGTAAAAAGAGGTGCTAAAGTCTAATTATGTGGCTGTGCTTTAAAATGTAATTATTATAATCTTAATTCAAGTGATGAAGGATTTTGAAAGTCTGACAGTAATCAGTGTTGAGTACTACTGTAAGGTTAACCCTGCCTGGTTTAAATGTTTGAAAAATGATTAACAGTTGAAAACATTTGTTAGAAATTTAGAAAAGTAATCAAATGTTACACTACTTTAATAAAGTAATTGAAATAGTTACACTACTTATTACATTTTCAATAGGGTAACTTGTAATCTGTAACCTATTACATTTCCAAAGTAACACTGACCACAACCACACACACAGAAAATACACATTACCTGTGATAAACACACAATACTGTTGTCCTCATTGGTGGCTTCATCCACAACGAGTCGATTCGGTCGAATCTTCTGCTTCAGAATAGCAGTGGAGAAATCCTCCGACTTCGGACTGTTCAACACACACACACACACACATATTATAACAGTTCACAATCCAATTTTCCACAACATTAATAATACACAGTGAAGTACATGCATGTTTCTTTACGAAAGCCAAGTCAGCACATGTGTAAAAGCCTACTGCTGTTGTTTTGCTCAATCTTTCTTCAGAATCAGCAATATTGAAAATCGCTGTATATATATATATATTACAGTAGACTGCACAATAATATTACACTAAACAGCACAGAAGAGTTACAATAGACTGCATAAAATGTCACTTATAGAAATAATATTCATACTCATGAACTTCCAGAAACTGACAGAAATAGAGTATCATTCAAGCATTTTGAATGCTAAAGTGAATTTGTGGGAAAGGTTTCAGTTAGAAAACATTATAACAGATCAATGGTTCATGTACATTCAAATATAAAACAACTGAAAAAAAAAAAAAAAATGCAGTGCATTGGTCCATTTCAAGATTCAAGCCATTTTATAGTCTTAACTGTGAGTTTTAATGAGAATGAAACATAAAAAACAGTTATTGATTGCACTAATGTGAATACAAACACACACACACATAGACTGCTGTCCTGGTCTCCTGTTTCTTCATGTGACACTGGTCTGTTTTTAGAGCAAAGTTATGTCTACTGCCAAGATCAAACTACCCAGACAAACAAACACATATACACACACATTACTTTTCATGATCAAATCTATAATGAATCAGCTGTAAAAGATGCTTACAAACACTAACACTCTACAAAGTACTGAAATATTTAACTAAAGATTGAGTTTTTAGAAGAATCTTACATATGCAGTATAAACAAACAAACACACACCGAACCCAAAGCTCAGCGGTTATACTCACTCTGAGGCTCCAGCGGCGGGCATGGTAGAGCAGGCTGGTAGAGCTGTTTGTCAGAGGAAAAGAGCCTGTTCTGGGGCCGAGACGATCAGAAATCAGCCTATCCTTATCCTAGAGGTCAGAAATCCAGGTCTAGTCTGTAGTCCTCAGTTCAGTGCAATGCGGTACAAAGTGTGACGCTCTGACTGCAGGCTCCATGCCTAGAAAATGTGTTTGTGTGGCACGTCTGAAACCCATCCCCTCACATATAAATAAGATTCTCCCATGTTACATGCACATGTACATAAACTGAATAATTGTGAAAATATTTCAGAGTATTCCTTTGTTTTTGAATGTGTTTGCCCTGTTTTTTTTTTCCGCCCGGGCATCGTGTTTTCCACCCAGCTCATTCCAGACATTCCTCTCCTTCATCTAACAAACAATACACACACAAGATTCATAAACTTCGATTCAGTCATATGGAATGTCATTTTTAATGCAAGTAATCAAAAAGCTTTCAGTTTTATTTTCATTACAAAACAACAGAGATAAACAGAAGCAGCAAGAAGACAAGAAACAATTGCTGTTCAGTTCGATCAGCCTAAGGCTGAAGTTCCTCAAAATGAACTGAACATTAAAGTGTTAACGTTGGAAAGAGCACAATGAAGAAACACTTGGATATTCAATGATTTGCACAAAGATTGGACAATGCATTAGTCACTATCACAGCATCTACATTCATCAAGGCGGATGCTGGTCGCTTGTGTTGTAACTTATGGCTGACGGTACACATAATACATAATAACCCTGATGACATTTACAATTGGTTCCCAGACTGAACATTTTGGCATCTATGCCACCCTCTGCTGGCAAACCCTTGAATATTACATCTCAACTGTTGTAGCTTCTCGTAACGTCTAAAATGAGTTCTCTCCTTTGTGTCATGTGGCATTTCTATAAGTACCTTTCTAAAGGTTTGTTGACATTCTTCTTGGTTAATAAGTCAGACTAGAAAAGAGGTTCGTCATGGAGGCGTGATCAACATTGCAATGAGTTCCAGCTTTTTATGTTACAAGTGGTCTTAAGACAACATTAGACCGTAAATCAACCTAAGAACCTCTGCGCATTTTAGACAGGGAGTTATAAACGTCATAAAAACGAAGATATTATTTTATAAACAAACATACAAAGAAATAAATAAATTGACAGTTTGAGGAATTTGAGGTGCTACAATTGTCAGGCGAAACAAAGGTTTCTGTAATCTGAAATCAGATTGACCTATTGCACAGAGCAAACTCATTCAGGGTTTCTTCACAATGGAAATGTACCTGCCTTAAGTGACAGAATCAGTAACAGTCCCATTTACAAGTGTGATGGATCCATCTGTATGTGCAATTAGTTTAATGATGCAAAAGTCACTGGAGCTAAAGAGCAGGTAAACCAACATGTTAGCAATTCAGTGTGTCCCATTTCCACATCCGAGTCCCTTCCATTGTTATTTGATTGTTTTACATGTCCAGTTGCATTCCAAAAGTTGTAACTTCTTCCTGAGTCTCTCCATCAGTGTCCGACTTCGGTTTGAACAATGTAAGGCTGAACACCGTTACTGACAATCCTCATTTTAGCTGCGTGAGATTCTCCAGCTTTGTTGTTGTTGAGCAACCGAAGTGCGAGCCGTTAAAGCTCCACCCTCTTTTGGGAAGTGGGCGGGAGCAGCAGCTCATTTGCATTTAAAGGGACACACAAAAATTATGTGTTTTTGCTCACACCCAAATAGGGACAAATTTGACAAGCTATAATAAATGATCTGTGGGGTATTTTGAGCTGAAACTTCACAGACACATTCTGGGGACACCAGAGACTTATATTACATCTTGCGAAAGCGGCATAATAGGTCCCCTTTAAATGGATCCTTCCACTGTTATTTGATTGTTTTACACATTTTTTTTCTCAGTTCCTATAATATTCAACAATAGTGATATCTGATGAGCTGAAATATATATATTTTACAAACCGTGAAGTTCAAGAGCTGCATGGCTTCAGGGCTCTCTGAGGAATTCAGACACATTCTACAACTGCTGGTGAAGGAATATCTTCATTGCTTCGCAACTTGGACTTCACCTCAAAAATGGAATGATATTTACAAAAGTTAAGCTCCGTCATCAATGGTGATATTCCACGTGTGGGGCCACAATGATATGGCTGGCAAATCCAAGATTAAAGGAGTCAAAGTCACTTGCAGGCTTTAAAGGGAAATCCTCTGTGAGATGAGCCCACTTGATTGTGTGCAGGAGATCTGCATAATCCTACAAGTCTTTGCGGAGATAATGATGCAAGACGCATGAATACTGGGAGGAACATTATATGTTAAAGTTCTGTTTTAGAATGTCAGGCAAAAAAAGAATACAGTCCATCACTGAAGGAAGACATTATCAGTGTCACTGCAAAAGTGTTACAAGAACAAATATCCGATCAGAATTTACTTCTCTCAAACTGTAACCAGACAGTTTTTTAAACATTGGAGGACATTTTTAACAAAAAGTTACTGTGCACTGTGGAAACCATCCAGCCTTTATTTGGTTTCATGGGCAATATTGAAACCAATTAGGTCTTTAAAAAAAGATGTTCTGCCCTCTACTGGGCTGAAGAAGTTCTGCAGAAAAAAACTCCACTTGATGAAATGAATTCAGGGTCAAATGTCACAATCCAAACAGTGGTATCCATCAGAGAAGCATTAACTGCACAGATCCACAAGTCCTTCCAAACAAAGGGTGACATTTCTTAAAAAAGAAACTCTTTTCAGTCTTCTTTGTCCCAAAACCTCTCCATGCTTCTTTTTCTGTTTAGTTCCAACAGCCATTTGAAAAAATATATACATTTGTATGTGCGACTATGCGTGCGAAGTGAGCAAGAACTGTTTCTGTCCAGGAATTTCTTAATGTTTTTAAGAACGTGGGTTATGGGACTAGTAAATATTGTTTGGTAAATGTACATGCGAGTTACTTTATCATGTGCAATCGCTTAATATATATACAAACACAAGTGTGTGTGTCTGTATCAGCAGAAAGCTTCATCATCTTGGAAATGGGTCCTCTGCAGAACCTTCACGTGTCTTTCATAGATCTTTAGGGCGGGACCAAGTCTGATTGACAGGCCTGTCAGCACATCATTCCTCTGCATTAGAAGGAGGGACTTCCCGTCGATCTCCTGTCAGGGACACAGATTCAGTCTTTAAGTCTAGAGACGTATGCCTACTTAACTTTTCAAGGTTAATATAGTTGAGTTCAGCGTACCTGTGTCCTGAAGGCGAGCGCCTGCTCCGGAAACCCAGCCGCGGTGAAGTAGCTGGCCACGTCTGCTACAGTCCAGTCCACCGGGCTCATGCCACTTGTCTCCGACTTCACAAAGCCACCTCTGAGACAGCACAGAAAATATGAACGGATATGTATTCATATAAAGAAATGTATGCTGAAGAAAATTTAATATCATGACTCAATGTCAACCCTGAATCTTCAGACAGTTTTCGTTTCTTTCATTATGATTCACTTCTATGATTCTGTTAGAAGGTCAGTTGGTATTTTACAGAGACTGCTGTTCTTTTTTTTCCGCCAAACAAAGCCTTTTATCTATGCTCTTCCTTCAGTCTGTTTTTTGTATGATACTCACATTCCTTCATTCATCCCTCGTTCTTCAGCTGCTCCCGGTGAGGCAGAGGGAGTCAGCAGACATGACGACACTCCCACTTCCAGCTTAAAGCCTGGATGTGATGGGCAAACAACACACACACAGCTATATAAAACAGAAATACACCCAAAATAACACAACACATACAATCACAATACAATAACACAGAACAACACAACTATTTAAACACAAATACATGAAGAGTAACACACCTATTTAGAAAAAAATGCACACAGAATAAAATACTGTATGAAAACAGAATAGTATCACATATAACAACACTAATAAACATCTATATAAAAACAGAATACTTTCCAAAGTTTGGGGTCAGTAAATTCTTTAAGTCTCTTAATAAAAAATACAGTAAAACTGTAATTCTGTGAAATGTTATTACAATTTAAAATAACTTTTCTATTGCCCCATTGTTTTCTGTTTTCCATTACTCCAGTCTTCAGTGTCACATGATCCTTCAGAAATCACTCTTAATATGCTGATTTTATGCTCAAGGAACATTAATGTTTGTTAATAATTCTTATTATGTAATAATAATCCTTATTATCAATGTTATATTCATATTTTTTGTGGAAACCATGATACATTTATAAGGTGCTTTTCTTTCTACGCATTTCTTTGAAATATAAATCTTCCGTAACATTATGAAATGTCACTTTGAGCAATTAATGCAACTTTGCTGAATAATATAATTAATTTATTTGAGAAAATGTTCACATAAAAACCAAATGCACACAAAATAACTACATAAATGATAGAATAACAACACGCAACTGTATGAAAACAAAAGTATTACACACACAACATAAAAACACAGAATGACATCACACAACTATATTAAAAAACAAACAACAGAATAGCAAAATACACACAGCTATATCCATAAACACTCAAACATGCAGACTGACAATAACTGGCACAAAGATATTAACACAAACACACACACAAAATACAGGACACACAGAGATATGAATACACTCAATCAGAAAGTCTCCAAAACTTGTTCTAACAACTTACAGTTTCTTACAGGCATTGATGATGGAGCCTTTACAGTCTCTGACATCACATTCACCTGATCCTAAATGTGAAAGAGGGAGAAAAATAGAGTGATTTACTCAGTAAGACTACATTAAACAATAGGAAAAGGGGAAATGACAGACAGCAGAATAAAAAGATTTTAAAAGTGAAGAATGTAATCTCTATGAAAGCTTGTTTCTGCCACTAAATGAAAAAATAAAAAAGATAATTGCGACTTTTTATCTCACAATTCTGACTTTTTTTCTCAGAATTGCAAGTTTAAACACAATTGCAAGTTATAAAGTCAGAATTGCGTGTTATAAAGTCAGAATTGCATGTTATAAAGTCAGAATTGAGAGATATAAAGTCAGAATTGTAAGATATAGTCATAATTGTGTTAGTCAGAATTGTGAGATATAAAGTCAGAATTGAAAACGTCCGTCTTTTTTCCCTCACAATTGCACATTATACCACGCAATTGCGTTTAGAGTTTATCTCTCAATTCTGACTTTATATCTCGCAATTCTGACTTTATATCTCGCAATTATGACTTTATATCTCGCAATATGATATAAACTCGCAACTGTGAGAAAAAGTCATAATTGTGAGATATAAAGTCATAATTGCGTGATATTAAGTCAGAATTGAGAGCTATAAAGTCAGAATTGAGTTATAAAGTCAGAATTGTGAGATATAAAGTCAGAATTGAAAACGTCCGTCTTTTTTCCCCTCACAATTGCACATTATACCACGCAATTGCGTTTAGAGTTTATATCTCAATTCTGACTTTATATCTCGCAATTCTGAAAAAAAGTCAGAATTGTGAGATATAAACTCGCAACTGTGATAAAAAAATGTCATAATTGTGAGGCAAAAAGTCGCAATTACCTTTTTTATTTTTTATTTCATGGCGGAAACAAGCTGCCATAAATCTCAGTGGTACTAATAGCACCAAAGAGAATCAGAAAAACACTTATATTGACATGTCAGTACAAGTACAAGCACAACCACACTCTTTATACTCTACAGGATAAAGTCAACCTACGAATGGCTTACATATCTCCGCACATTAAACAGGGATAGGAGAACGTTAAAAACTCAGATGTTGAAACCTTCAAGGTTTTAAGTAAACTTTGTACTGCCTGTCATTACCTCCATGCTGGGATGTAGCTGATCAGACGTTTCTGCGTTTTTCTCAGTACCAGCATCCTCAGGCTCAACAGACATTGTTTGCTCTGAAAAGGTGTGTGAGAGAGAGAGAGAGAGAGAGAGAGAGAGAGAGAGAGAGAGAGAGAGAGAGAGACAGAGAGAGAGAAAAAGAAAGTGGTTTTAATGCTATCGTTTCTGGTTATGACACAAGATTTCAAACTGAGATAAAGACATGAGATATAGACATTTGTCACATATCTGCGGGGTGCCCATGTCTGTATTCATTCACAGATTCCTTCAGCGCTGCACTAAAGACCTACAAATCTCACATCACACACACACACAAGCAGAGTTTGCACTGAATTCCAGCACCTGACAGAAGCACCGTTTGGGAAATTGGTGTTAGAAGCCGTGGGACAATTATTTTTGTTTAACTTGGCTACCACATAGAGCAGCAAACGAAAATATTCCATAAAAAAGCCAAAACAATGCATACAACAATACCTTCCACATGCACTTCATAAGCATCTCACACAGTGAACACCTTTGCTTCAGCTAGAAACAATTCAGCATCTTCAACTGTAATGTCATCTGGGAAAAGTCATATTCACTTAACGCATTACTTTTAAAGGGGGACACTACACTGTTTTTTCATGCACCTGTCAATTTTGAGATTTTGCACTTTTTGGCTTTTCATAAAGTGTTTTTTTGGACGGGAGGAAAGAAAATATCCAAAATACACTTTTAAGTATATATTTTATAGCACTTTATCTATTTGCGTCTGTAGATTTCAATGACAGTAAATATCTTTAAAGGCCGTTTTCTCATAATGTTTTCAGAAATCTCCACTTCAGCAGAACTTACATACACCATACTTTATTTTTATTCATGTCTATTTTCTGAAGGATTTTACAGAGGGATTTGTTGATATATAATTTTCCTGATTTTATACATTTCATTCCTAAAAAAATTGTGAAAATTATTTTTTTTTCTGGCTGTTGACAGTATTTTCCGATTTATGGAGTGATAAAAATATATATCTAAAATTCCCTCTGTAAAAATCTTTGACTTTAATATAAAAAAAAAAAAAAAAAAAAAGAATTTTGAATCTGACTTCATCCAGTATTCAGATTTTGTTCTAGAAATGTATGCAAATTAGCACATATATAATTAGATAACGCCTCATTTGCATATTTAAACATAACATTTCAGAAAACTTGTAATACAAAAAATGTTTGCAATTCTTAATGTAATCAATTATGGTGGGGAAGTATGGTGATACCTATTAGTTAATTTTTTTACCCTATTCACCTGGGGTGTCTCGCCTTAAATTTACATCAAAATATCTGAGTTACTTTTTCAAATAAGTAACTCAAGTTACTTTGTTTTCCCATATATTGACTGATAGCTCTCTTGTCACCATGTTGAGAGAAACCAGGAGTATTTGTTTATTGTAGGCCCTGTTCACATGGGTATTTTCAAAACCATGGCCATTCGTTCACACACAAACAAAGTATCTGGTCACTGAAACCGAACATTTTTGAAAACTCCTGCCAGGGTGAAGATTTTTAGAAACTCCGGTTACAGTGTTGTCATGTAGACAGTGAAACCGGAGATTTTGGCTTGTGACGTCGGAACCGGAACCGATGATAACCTTTTTTCAAGGCTTCTGATTGGCCAACATGGCTTTACGGTTAGGGTTATATCGCCACCTGTTGGTTTGGCATGCTCTTGACAGCACTTCATAGCGTATTTTTCATGTGGACGCGATTTTTTTTTTTTTAACGAAGGAGGAAAATCTTCATAAAAATTTATAAGTAAGCAATAAGGTACGAGAGGCTGTGCTGTATTGTGAATAAGTCACGGCTGAAGGGCGTTGTGCCTGCAACCCCTTCAGCCATGACTTATTCACAATATAGCACTAGCCTCGAGTACCTTATTGCTTTTATAAAATGGTTACCACACAATACAAATATTAAAGCCAAAAATATGTATCAATGCAACTGTCTTTATGAGTGTGTCAGTCAGTAGCCAAGACTTTTACATTGAAAAGACTGAATTGTTGTGAACACGGAACAAGACGCAACTGACAGTTTACGTTGCTAAGAGTGGTTGCTAAGTTGACCAATCAGAATCAAGGATAGGAACTAACCATTTTATTAAAAAAAGTTTATAAAAAATACCCATGTACGTGTGGACTAGGCCTAGATGCGAGCAGGCATTTACTCATCTCACTTGCAACAGATTCAGTATTCCCCAAAATGAATAAAAACAGTGAAATGCAAACTCTGAATATTACACAAACCTGCAATAATCAAATATGTTAAATTATACAAATATACTTTATGCATTTAATTTCACTTTATTAATTCTTTGCTGCTGACCTTCGATGATCCAATTCAACCGTACTAATAAGCAAAAATGTGTTTAGATAAACATATTTGTTTCATTTTTTGTTTGTTTTTATTGCTTTATTTCTTCTCCTGTGTCCTATTCTTCTGCGATCCAGAATGGTAGCACAGCTGAAAGGTTTGTTTGAGCTGCGCCCTCTACTGTACAGGCATAAATATGCATTTCTTTTTTGCATTTGCACTTCTGGTGTGAAAAGGCCTTTACTTTTGCCAAAAAATGAACTTTTTTGTTATTAAAAAACAAACAAGAAAGCCCAGCCCAGATGAGAAAAGTAACGCAAAAAGTAAAGCATTACTTTCCATAAAAAGTAACTAAGTAATGCAATTAGTTACTTTTTTAGGGAACAACACAATATTGTAACACATTACTTTTAAAATGAACTTTCCCCAAACTTGTGGCAACAGATGTAGACACACCAGATACTGACTGTCCAAACAAACTAATCTGTTTTTATTACTTGCAAAATGACAGTGTGGACAATCAATGTGAAACACAAATCTGATTTAAGTGCACTGTGAACAAACCCTTAGATCCATATGGCCTCTAGACACAGCATCTCCAAAAAGTCCTCATAATGCTACTTTCATCCTCCATTCCCTTTTAATGACTCGCTTACAGGTATGTCTGGCAATTTTCGAGTTCCAGATTGGTTTCCCCATGAGGATAAGATATTGTCTGAATTTATTAAAAGCCGGTCCATGAGCAAAAAATACTTTTATAAATTACCTTTTATAAGGTAGGTCAACAATTTATTCTGAGCAGGACTGTGCATCAATAAATTCCACTTCCTGTCAATCTGATTAACTTCCTGTGGGGTGTGGCCAATTTAATTCAAATTCTAACTCATGAATTGAATGGAAGCCCGTTCATAAACCTTGAATGGGTGAATATTAACAGACATATAGAGAGCTTATTAAAGCATAAATTTCTGTGTAATATTAAAAAGATTCTGGTACTTTTCTTCAAGTTTCATTTAATGATAATCAGTTTCGTTTAAGTAAAAACAAAAGGAGATTGTGAGATTGTGTGCTGACTAATCATCCAAACCCTTCTTGAACTTTAGTAACTGAGAAAATTAATGTGCTCCTCCTTGAAGAGAAACTCCTGAATCTGATGTACAGACTGTACACTGTAAAAAAAATCCATTTTAATTTATATTATGGTCTTGTTTTCTAGCACAAAAATCTAAACATAAAAATATCTTCAACCTCAAAACAAGATGAATGTACTTGAGAAGCGAAACTGCTTACGTGGTATAAGATACTTGTTTTCATAGACATCAGTTTCTTTTATTAACACCACTGGCAAACAGTTTTTCTTGTTTACACACAAATCTAACAAACTTTTCTGAAGTCAATGCTTAAAACAAGCCATGTAAAAAATATTCTCCATCCTATCTTACACAATCCTATTTTAAGCATGTTTAGATGTTTTACTGGAAAACAAGACAATATTCATTAACAAAATGGTTTCTACCATGAAACAAGTACCTTCACTTCCACCCACGTCGACTTCCTGCTGTAAGGAGCATTGGTTTGACGACTCCAGCGATAAAGACGACAGAGATTTCCCCTCGGAAGTCACTGGTGAAGTGGTGACCTCCATGTCAGGTGAGGTTGGGTCAGTGCAAGTTTTGACACCTGTGGGACCTCCATCACTGATGCTCACGGGAACATCCTCCGCTGAGCCCACTATGTTTTCCTCTGTGCCATTATCCTCGCCCTCTACCTCCATCCTTTCTTCCTCCTTCACCTCCTCCTGACAAGAATATAGACACACACCATTTCAATGGACTCTAATGTAGACTCAACAGCAGTCATTATAAAGCATTACTCAACGCTTTGTTTTAGAGTGATATGAAAAGTATCTCAGTAAATGGAATGGATTCAAATCGTGACTGTACCTTACATCACATTAGTTGTACGGGAAAGAAAAAAAACTCGACGCCTCCACTACGGGAAAAAGGCCAAATAGCGGTGTGCGCTGCGCGCGCCCCTCAAACCAAACGACCGTTTGTGTGTTTGTGTATGTGTGTGTGTGTGTGTGTCCTCCTGTGCGACCTCCATCGTCTGCACGATTTTACGAATCGCGGTGTTCCCCTACAACAACAACAAATTCTGAAACTGCCCGAACATCCGCTGTAGATTTTCTTATTGATTTTGATCAGATAACAACGATTTATCCACGTACTAAGTAACTCAGCGGGTTTCATAATCAATTTGGCGGTAGTCTGTAAGTGAGCGGGACAGTGGCTTGAGAAATCTGATCAACGCAGAGAGGATAACAGCGCAAAAACAGAAGCAAACGCACATCGCTCAAACTGACTGGATGAGCCGCGCGGAACGGAACTAAGAGGCTTAAGCAGCGAGCACAGGGCGCGCTCCACTCTGGCTCGTCATGCAGCGAATTTCCGCCATCGCATCTGCTTTTACCTCGCATGACCGAAGTATCACACTGAGCGACGGCTCGCCCGAGAAAACAGACGCGAGCCTCGGGTCCCCCCTCCCACCCTCCCTTTTACATTTTCCGTGCGCGTCTAACTTAACAGACACCGCCTAGTGAAAAATATCCAGCACAACTTTAACACAATCATTGGCCCTGTCTGTGAAATCCACTAACAGCGATGTCGTGCTGTCCACGCAGACATCAATGTTTCAGCACCGACGAGCGCGCTTTTGTGTATTGAGTGTCTATTAGAACAAGAGAAGAGACTGTCTCAAACGCACGCACGCACGCACGAGAGCAGGCAGGCGGGCGCTGCCGAGCGCGAGTCCGCACCTTTTGTGCTGAGACGCTGAAGTGAAACAGGGCAGGAACACAACTGATGTGTCGCTTCTCTCATCGTTTTTGTCGCACACAACAAGCAGGAAAAACACGCTGTTTGCCGCAGACACACAGTTTGGATGTTCTGGCGCACACTTGTACGTGAGAAAAGAGCGGAAATCAGATGGTGCGGGGCTGCGCTTCTTTTTTTTTTTTTTTTTCTTTGGCTTTTTTCTCAAAGCGCGATCATTTATTTATACGAAGACGGGGTGTAACGCTGCGCGCTGCGCAGGACGTGTTGGAAATATTAAGTTACCTTTTTCGCGAGATGTCTGTCCTGCAGTGCGCTCTTCAGGAGTCGCGCGGACGGCTTGGCCGCCCCCATCCCCCTCGCGTGAAGAGTGATGTGGCCGAGGCGGGTCCTGCGGAGACGACCCCTCTCGATCTCGCGCTCCAGCACCACTTTGACGCGGTTGCGGGTCAGCTTCTCCCCGGGCATCCCGCTTTGTGTGCTGAGGTAGCCGAGTATCTCTTTCAGTCCCGGTGGTGCGTGGCCCCGTGTTGCGGCGGAGCCCCGATGTCTCTCGGACAGACTTCGGACCGCGGCAACCAGCCTATCGCCCAAATCAGCGCTGCTCTCGTCCGGAGACTCCGGCGCCCCAGAGCCCTTGAGTTTGGGTGACGCGGGGAGCTTGTTCCTCGTAGGCGGACTGCTGACGGCCGAACTGGCGCTCGAGCAAGTTTTCTGTTCTTTCCCGTCATCATCACTGCCCTCGTGGCGAGCGCCGAGCGTCTCGTCTCTCGCACTTGAAGCATCGCGTCCCCCCGCCTCGGTGACTAATCTCTTGTCTTTTGATGCACTTGCTTTCACGCTCCCGGCCGAGCAGACCGTTGCGCCACAACTAACAAAACTGTTTCCGCTAGGCTGTGGTAAAATCTTTTCTTCCTTCTCGAGATTGGAGGGCGAGGTTTGAGGCAGGGGGTCAGGAGGACACAGGTTCACCCCACTTTCCTCGGGCTCCCTATCCTCGCACTCTTCTTGGTCCGTGAGACTGAGCGCGCTGTCGCCGTTGTTATTGAAACTGGCGTGTTTGGTTTGTTCACGCGCAGACTCGCCGCCGCTGTCGGTTTGCTCCGTCCTCTTTCTGCATTTTCTTTGCACTTTAGCAGCGTTCCTGTAGGAAATCGACCCCTTGTAGCTAACTTTCAGCACAGTTTGCTCCTGGATCAGTTTTTCTAGTTCAGCCCTGGTTTTGTCCGGGTCTGACCCGTGTCTTCTTCGGACCATTCGGCAGATCCTTTCCAGGTCCGGTCGGGCTTTTCTCGAGCGCAGGGAGTCGATGGTCTCCAGGATCCATTCTCGGTATTTCGGCTCCGACATGTTGCAGCACTGGTTCCGTTGGCTTTGGCTGAGCGCCTCTCTCTTGTCTCCGAAGTGATCCGCTGCGAGCCCGGCTGGGAATGAAGCGGAAGCCTCGCTGTACGCCTGCGTTTACCCACTATGTGCGCTTAAGGTGGACTACTTGCGAGGAGAATCATCCGCTACGCTCTGCGCCGATGCGAGGCGCTCATTTAAGGTGGTATTGCAGAGTTACACGTTTTGCGCACCTCGTCAACGGGCGTTTGTTCACGCTCGCGCTGCGGTCCATTACACCTAATCCAACAGATTTTTTTTTTCATATGTGATCTCTATATTAATTTAAACGCATCAGTATTTAATGTTTAGATGACAGATGGCTCGCTGGTTTCACGTCACTGCCAGCTGTTTACAGATAAAGTGCAACAAAAATATTATGAAAAACATTATCTACAAGTGGTAGCCAAAACTGATAAAAATAAAAAGAGCTAAAAGTTTAATGAAAGTCCTAAATTAGTTTAATTGCAGAATGTGTTAACTATAAATCTGGTCTAAAATTTGCATTGTAATAATTAGTAAAAGCAGCACGAAGGAATTGAAGAGCTGACCTTTAGAACTGTATCTAACCTGGCATCTAGTAACATGAATTATATTGCGTATTTAAAAATGCATACAGGCATACATTTGCAGAAGGCTTAGAGTTGCCTTCCACCCAAAACACGTTTACTAACAGTTAAACATGGGCATACATCTTCTCAATCTTTTCATTTCTTATCTCTGGGGAGTTGTGTAATGCTAATTACACAACTAATACATGACCAGGTGCACTTTATAATGCAAACATGCTATACAAACTGCTAAACAAACTCAGAAGTGAATATTATGGATGACCAGACTTAATATACTTAACATGTTTTGGAGGTTCTGGAGCAGTGGGTGTGAAATAGTCCCCTCAACTCATCTCTCAGTCTTCATGAAAAATGGTGCAGTATCCCTCTATACACAATAACTGGAATAAATTAAAATAACTGGAAGTGAATGACACCGGAAGCCAGACACAATAAATTTACAAACGGCCGCGCCCGCTTTTACCTGAAAAATAAGGTGGATACAGCAGATTGAGTTAAGGACCAATCAGCAGGGCTGAAAAATTAACACTCGCCAAGGGCCAAATTAGAGTAAAATTAGGTGTTGGTGAGTATATAAAATGCTACATGAACATGAATGACGCTCTGTACAGTTGACAGTCAGTACTGCATCATCACGAAAATGTATTCAAATATTCAAGCGCTAGAACACGCGAAAGGAAATTCATTACTAACGCGCTGTGAGAAGTTCAACATCCGAAACGCGCCCTGAAAGACACGTTGCAGCGTGCAAATACTAAGTTGAGCTCCCTTTAATGCCTTCCTTTGCTTGAACAGACAAATTCACACAAAATAATGTCAAAAAATGCTCCTAGTATCCTAGTAAACAGTTATGTCTTCAAATTATGCATTCGCTCTTAAAGTGACAGCATCCTAATAATCATGTTGCTGTCTGTGCTTTTAATGTTAACCAATCAACAAAGGGAAAAAATCATTCACTGCTTTTGAATTTTAAAAAGGATATGAATATAGTGTTATTTGATTAGCCTACTTTATTAAAATTATGTACCTGAAAACTACTGTTAAACCTGCCTGAAAAGCACTGTTTATTTAATTTGTATTTTTGTTGTATTATATTTATTTGTGATGTTGCTTGTAATTTGATTACTTGTCTTTAAAAATGTAGGCTATTAAAATTATATTAATTAAGCTAGCCGTTTTAGCCGTGTTATTGAAATTGGAATAGACTAGAGGATTGTGAATTTTCACTAGTATCAAAAATACTGGTGTCATAAATGCCTGTTTTTGTTTCATGGCTGGTAAAAAATAGTTTTGGCCTGTAATTTGTTTCTTAAGTCACCTGCCATTGGCAGGTGTGGCAAAATGTTAGTTTTAGACCCTGTCAGCCTGCCCCATCTAGAGTTTCATGACAGAACTTTGTATTTCAGAGCTTATTTAGTAGTGGAAGTTTGGATCATTTTGCTGACTCGGATCTTTGAGTGCACTGTAAACCCGAATAAGTTGGCAAAACTCAAAAAATTTGAGGCAATCAGTTGCCTCAATTTTTAAGTAAAGAAATACAAAGTTTAAGTAAGCAGAACTGGCAGATTTTTATTTTGTACTCATACATTTTAATTGTTTTTAACTTGAAATGTTTGATTCATACATTTACCTTAAAATTTTCATGTAACCTCAATTTTTATTAGTTTTATCAAGCTAATTTAGAAAATGCTAACTTGCTAACATGTTAACAATAGCATGGTATAGCACTTGCTGAATGATTGCAGCAATTTAAAGCATTTAACGTACTTGCTCTCAAAGCAAGCCACATGCACTGCTTCATGGTAACTCTCCAAAAACCCACATTAACATAAACTCTTCTGAATTAGCATAACAAAACATTAATCACTGCAAAATCTCCCACTTAACATTAATCTTGCACAAAAAACATTATCTAACACTTAATTTTAGCATTTACTCTCCCTTTTGAGTGCCATGGGCAAAGCATTCTGGGAAATAGAAATCCCAACCAAGTTTCAGTTAAACTTAAGTTTGTCTAAATTAAAAGAAATGCGTTCATAAAACTCAAAACAATGAAAAACTTCAGTTTACTTAAAATATGTCAGTTCTGTTAATTTGAAAGAAAGAGAAAGTGCTAAATACTCATTAAAGTTAATTTGTTTAATTTAGTTTGTCCTACTCAAACTAATTATTTTGAGCGTTAGGTTTTATAGTGTGTCGTTCAGCAAAATGAACCAATCTTTTTGCTCATTTCAACAGAATATAATTCAAATGTTAATAGCCAAATTCCCCAACTTACGCAAACATTGATCAAATTTAAAATAAGAAAAAAACTATAATGCAGCCAAGGCCAAATTATGAGAAACAGAAATGATTAATTCATTGTTTAGCTGGGTCTTCAGGCTATGCAGTCTGTTAGTTTACCTCACCTCCTGATCCGAGTCGTTCGTTCTTTTGTCACGTCACATCCCCACAGGCTGAAGCTATGCAGTCTGTGAACGAATCACTCTCTGAGACAACTCGTTGTTCCCGAGTCATATTAAAGATTCGTTCAAAATGAACGACTCGTTCATGATCGACCCATCACTAGACAGCATGTCAAATAGGACAGAATCTGCAGACAAAAGATGGAACTTACTAAAATGTTACACATAAAAGGACGTAAAACCGGTTTGGTATTTATAGTAATACTTTATTGGAATGATTCTTGTGGTGCAAAATATCACAATTAACTTGAACCATGTCCTCAGGAGTAAGCACTGGTATCCACTGAGTTCACCTCCAGCTTAGAGGAGATATTTGTAGCCTAGAGAGTTGCGTGTAAGAAATTCTCACCCAAAAAGGAGCCAGATGCTCTGCACCCATTCAGAGAGAAGACTTTGCCTATTTAAAAATGCAGAAATGGAAGAATAAAGGGGGAAGAGATGGCGAAAACGGAGAGAGCGATGCGGCGGCTCGCTGGAGAGTGTCGACCGACCGCAAGGCTTCGCCGTGTGAATCGCGCACAGAGCGTGTGCAATTTCGTCAGGTACTAGAAATGTATAACCCAATGAGAACCGTAACAATTATAGTATTAACAATACTAAACAAACGAAACGAAAACATTCATCCCCTCCTCTGCACGAAGGCTTGACGCGGTCCGCTGTCGACTCATCGCAGCCTGCTATCTGTCAGCTAGAATCAATGAAACGACTGATGAGCCAAAATATTGACACTTGTAGGATTTCATGGCACATTTCATAGGTGAAAGTTCAAAGTTCATCAGTGAATATTTTACAGAGCGCAGTGGACCTACAGCTGAAAGAAGAAAAGAAAAGAGGTGCTCATATTATGAAATCATGGCTTCTTTTCTATGCCATTTTCACTTTGTCATCCCTTTCAGTGCATTTTAAGAATAAAGAAACACATGACAGTATACAGGACCAAAAATATTTCGGTTATTACACAGGAATACATATTTTTTCGTTCTTTTTTTTTCTATTTTTTTGTATGGTTGTTATGGTGACCTAGTGGAGAACTTGCACCTTAGCGGTTACTGCTCAAGATTAGAGATATAACTAACCCCGTCTGTCTTTGTGCGGAAACAACAATCCCAGTCCACAGGCCAACAATTACACCCTATCAAATCCATCATGATTAATATCACATGAACAGAGATTTAAAAAAAAAAAAAAAAAAAAAAAAAGAGAGAAAATTACAAACATGATTAAAATAGAGGAGATGATAAAGGCCTCACTGTTTATCCCTGGAGGTCTTCTCTGCACTCTTCCGCTGGTTTCTCTGCTGTTTAACAGGAGGAAGGATCGGTTTTAAGATTCATGCACTTTTTCTCCTTCTCTCTCTCTCTTTCTCTCCACCTATATCCCTCTCTCTGATTTCTATCGTTTCTTCCTCTAGAACTCGGCAAATTCTTTTGCACACTTCTCCGTGAACGACACACGGATCTCTTCTTCCTCGTAGTCGTCGAAGTTGCTGGTGTCCCCGGGACCTCTGCATTTAGGCACAAATGGGGCCTCCACCTGTAGAAACACACACAGATGAAGAGATATTTACCTGATCTTAAAAAATTAAAGACTAGTTAATGTTATCATGTTTTCACGCTTGATAGACATTTGAGCATGAAATATGGGTGCAATTCTATTATTTTCCTTACTGGTACTCAACAATAACAATATATTTCTTCGCTCTTATTTTTAAGTATGACAATGATCATATAATTCCCCTTTGTTTTTGAGTAACAACAAAATCACACAATGTTATATATGCTTCTTTTCATCTAACAACATTTGTCATCATCATTTGTGCTTGGTTTACCCTTGACATGGATCATATGTGACCCGTGCTGGCAAAGTGAGTCGGAGCGCGCACAGGCTAATTACGAGCTACAGGCAAAACAAGTGAAAAATGTTGATTTTGTCAAATTTGAGTAAACATATTTTTCCTAGATATTTGGTTGACAAATTTGCCTTCAGAAAACTTTAACTCGATTTTTCTCAAAATTGACTTTGCTGACTCTATTGAATTCAAACAGGTGTAGCTCAGTCATTTTTAGTCTGATTCCAACAAATCATACATCATTTTGAGGTTTTTTAAAAGAGAATGCGACAAGAACTAGAAATAACAAGAAAATTTGCTCATCGTGACTCATTTTGCCAAAAATAATTTTCAAAAAATACATACAGATTAGAGCTGCATGATTCTGGATAAACTGAGAATCACAATTTTTTTGTTTCAAATTTTTCATTTCAAAAACAAAACGTAATTTACTAGAGGTTCTGACAAAATGTTAAAGGTGCAATGTGTAAATGTGATATGATTTGACTGTAACCACATCCATGGATGTAATAAAATGATGCGTGGAAAAGAAACTGCCGGCAGTCTTAGTGAGTTTGATTCATAATTCATGTGTTGTTAATTATACGATGCAGTGAGAAGTTTAGCACTGCTGCGGTTCATATTACAGTTTCCTCTGATTTATGTTGATTATTAGGGACAAAAAAATTGATTATTTGTCAAATTCGAATGAATTTTAGTATTTTTGGACAGATGAGTGAGTTTAATTGTTTGATTTATCGATCGTTAATCTGTTTAATGATTTAATGCAATGGCAAAGAGCACTCGCTGTTTCTGGTTTATCTTTAAAATTAAGCATTTTATGTATTATATTTACTTTATGCATTCCATTTATGTTTAGTCTTTTCCCTTCAAAATGTGTGTTTTAGTGGCAAGAAAACGGATTCATTGTCTATTCTACAACATGGAATAACCGCCTCACCGCCAGCTTTACTGATGGAGCTAAACACTGAATACATCAGATTACTGTCAGTGATTAAAGGATTGTGTGGTTTCTCACCCTCCGCTGGTAAATGGCTATCCAGTCAGTAGTGGAGAACCACTTGTGTCCTTTGATGTCGTTAACTCCGTTTTTAAGGTTGCCGTAGCGTTTGGTGAGATCCACCTGCAGCAGGTTTCTCAACAGGTCCTTCAGGTCCGAACTGAAGTGCGACGGGAATCGTACCTGTGAAAAGAAACTGTGCTTGAGCAAAACTAAACAACCACAAAGAAGGAAGCCAAGAATCTCAGATATTGCAGAAAAATGTGATTCATTCAGAAATCTATAGGCTCTAGTTTGGCAAAATTACCTTTCCTGAGACAATCTTTTCGTAGATCTGAATGGGCTGATCGGCGAAAAATGGAGGATAACCAGCAGCCATCTCGTACATCAACACACCCAGAGCCCACCAGTCCACCGCCTTATTATAACCCTAACAGAAAAAACACGCCAGGATGAGTCCAAGAAAACATGAAACATTTGAAATCTTACTTTGCAGACTAAATGTTAGTTGAGCTTCAACTGCGTACATTTATGGGAAGATGATTTAATCTAGTGTCTGTTATGTAAGGAATAATTGACAGTGGGCTATTGAATTATTAGAAAATAATGCACACCCAAGGTGGTAATGCGGCCACAACGCATAGTTGCTATACTATTTCACTGATAAAATCGTCAGAGCAGTGCTGACAATACGTTTCTGTGCGAGTGTGTGTCCGTACTGTATGTGTGTGCGTTTGAGTGAGAGAGAGAGAGTATGTGCTTTCCATACATCAAAAAAAGCACAATTTGTGTCAAAAAACATGGAAATGATTTGTCGCTTTTATCCTACTGTTTACTATATTTATTTGGTTGGTCAGTGTTGTGGGTTTTGTTTCTTTTGCTGTTGAAATTATAATAATTATAATAATTTGGCAAAGTGTAATGCGGTCAAGATCTGCCTGGAACTACTTTAGCCGTGCATTTCCCTGAAAATAATTACACACCTTAGAACATTTGTGGTTCGTCAACCAATCAGATTGAAGCATTCAACAGCCCTGTAGTGTACATTTTAATATTAAATTGTGTTATTTTAGACAAATGACGTGTTTGGAGAACTGTGCAGCACAAAATCATCTGTCAGCTGAAGACTCTTGCAGTGAAAGCGCTTCATTAATTATAATGTGAGTGCTGTAGTTTGTTGCATTGATTGTAGACGTGTCTCCGTCTCTTCAGGGAAACTAGGACAGCGTGGCTCACCTTGCTGAGGATGATCTCTGGGGCCAGATACTCCGGGGTCCCGCACAATGTCCACGTGCGGCCCTTCACCCGCTTCGCGAAACCAAAGTCTGTCACCTGAAACAAAGTTGCCGCAGATGACTCTGTGATTTATACACAGAACACGCATGCTTACAAGCCAGAAACATTTCTTTGATGTCATTCTCATATTAGCCATGAGGGGGCAGTAATGGTGAGATTATGAGCTGTATGTGATTGAAAGCACATCCACACTGTTCACATCACAGACACACTTTTGGCTACATTTACACCCAAATATGATTTTTTTGTAACCCTACTTTTTGGGTTACAGCAAAATAGCAGTGATTTTGATATGTTTCTGTTCATCTAACACAACATTTGTCATAATCTGTGCTTGATTTACCCTTGACATGGATCATAAATTATTTTCCAAATGGCACTATATTGAGTATTACAGTGAAAAATACTTACTTTAAAATACATACTGATGTAAAGTAGGTCACAAATGTTGACATTTGCTTTATACAGTAATGATAAATATTAATAATTACATTATTAATTCTGCTAATTAAGAAATTTAAGACTGGAAAAAGTGCTTCATGTCAGATTCTAACTAAATATTATATTAAATGCTTTAAGCAGTAAAGATAGAAGTTTAAATGTTGCTACGTTAATCGTGCTAATTAATTAGCTATTAATGCTAATTCAGAAATATAAGACTGGAAGTCCAAAGTTCTTCATATTCATTACACATAATAACTACATATTATATCATATTAAATGACTTTATGAAGCTACGATGAGTTTGATAGGTTTCTATTCATCTAACACAACATTTGTCATGATTTGTGCTTGATTTACCCTTGACGAGGATCATAAAATATTTTCCAAATGGCACTATATTAACCCTTAAACGTCCGGGACGTCATTTACCACCCTCCCCCTCAATCATTTTTTAAAGTTAGACATCAACCTTCTTAGTATTCCTCAATCTATTCATTATATAACAAGATAAACTGTCTTTTTTCTAATAGTTTTTTTGTAAAAAGTGTATAGGTACATAATAGTTACACTATTATGACCCAAAGTACATAATAGTGTAAGTATATATATATATATTATATACAGTACCGGTCAAAAGTTTGGAAACTTACCATTTTTGATGTTTTTGAACGAAGTCTCTTATGCTCATCAAGCCTGCAGTTATTTGATCAAAAATACAGAAAAAACAGTAATATTGTGAAATATTATTACAATTTAAAATAATGGTTTTCTATTTTAATATACTTTAAAATATAATTTATTTTTGTGATGCAAAGCTGAATTGTCAGCATCATTACTCCAGTCTTCAGTGTCACATGATCCTTCAGAAATCATTGTAATATGCTGATTTATTATCAATGTTGGAAACAGTTGTGCTGCTTAATATTATTTTATAACCCGTGATACTTTTTTCAGGATTCTTTGATGAATAAAAAGTTAAAAAAATATCAGCATTTATTTAAAATAGAAATCTTTTGTAACAATATACACTACCGTTCAAAAGTTTGAGGTCAGTAATTTTTTTTCTTTCTTTTTTTTTGAAAAAAATTAATACTTTTATTCAGCACGGATGTGTTAAATTGATAAAAAGTGATAGTAAAGATTTATATTGTTAGAAAAGATTTATATTTTGAATAAATTCTGTTCTTTTTAACCTTTTATTCATCAATGAATCCTAAAAAAAAATTCACAGGTTCCAAAAAAATATTAAGCAACACAACTGTTTTCAACATTGATAATAACTGAGTATCAAATCAGCATATTAGAATGATTTCTGAAGGATCATGTGACACTGAAGACTGGAGTAATGATGCTGAAAATTCAGCTTTGCATCACAGAAATAAATTATATTTTAAAGTATTAAAATAGAAAACCATTATTTTAAATTGTAATAATATTTCACAATATTACTGTTTTTTCTGTATTTTTGATCAAATAACTGCAGGCTTGATGACCATAAGAGACTTCATTCAAAAACATTAAAAATAGTAATGTTTCCAAACTTTTGACCGGTACTGTATATTATATATATATACACAGTACCGGTCAAAAGTTTGGAAACATTACTATTTTTAATGTTTTTGACTGAAGTCTCTTATGGTATATATATATATATATTTTTTTTTTTTTATTTTTTTTTTTTTTTTTTTTTTTGCACAACAATTGAGTCTCTGATGACTCAATAAGTGTAATTCACCTTTATTCCTCAAGGTGAAGATGTCTAACACACGATGGCGTGAGCAATCGAAATATAGCTTTTAGAGACAATGAAAACTATAGATTTTTAAAATATGGTTGAGATGGCGAATACGAGCCAGATGCTGAATGTACAGGGGAAAAACATCTGCTCAAACTGAACCCTTCCAAGTTACAAAAGGTAACGAAATTTGCTTTATTTTATTGCTTTGTAATTGCTATTAAAATATCAAGAAAGTTTTATTCTATTGCAGCCATCAGTGTTAGATATAGATCCGGGTTGCTAAAGACCCAAATATGTAATAATGATTGGTGAAAACTTGCATGAATTTAAGGGTTAACATTTACAGAGAAAATACTGGTTTAAAATACACATTGATGAATATTAATGTAAAGTAGATAACAAATGCTGGTATTTGCTTTACATAGTAATGATAGACGTTCAAATATCACATGAACATCCTCACAAAAAATACTGGGATGAGCGGAAAAATTCAGCACCTTAATTTGCTGTGTGAAAACAGCCGAAAATGTGTCTGTAGGCAGTCATATTGGACTGTTCATTTACTAAGCAATAGATATGTGTGTATCTTTAATTTGAATGTAACTCGTGTACAGTGGTGTACATGTGTTTATTACCTGGATATAGCCCTGCTGATCGATGAGGAGGTTCTCTGGTTTAAGGTCTCTGTAGATCAGGTCAAGGGCATGCAGATATTCAAAGGTCAAAACTATTTGTGAAGCATAAAAGCGCGCATGGGGTTCACTGCAGAAGAGAAAGACAGCAAGAGCAGAAGTCCGGGAGAAAGACAGAGAGAAACGAAGAGAAAACACACATGAAGGCATCTGTAATAATAAAACAGATGGACTGTACCTCAGTGCATCAGTGATTTACTGTATTTTGTACAAATGTTTACTGTATAGAAACATTGCACAAGCACATTTTTGTCACAAAGAAGTTTGTGAGGTTTGAAAGCAACAGATAAAACATTGAGGCTTCAAAAATAATGAAGAAAGTCTCTTTGATACTTGTTATCTAATGAAATAACGTTCATAGATTTTTAGATGCAACCGTATATGTTGATGCTGCTAAGTGGTTCATTTTAGTAGCCCAACAAATAAATATTAAGTGAGGAGTGTTTTAACTCAACTGAGATGAAACCACAGTCTCGCATTAGGCACATTAGCACAGCTTTCAGCACAGGATTTCACTATGGTGACCTGGAAGTCATTTTTGGTTCTTTAAAGCTGCAGTGCGTAAGTTTTGCCTCTTTGTCGCCATCTCTGTTTGAAACCTGCAATTGCAGTTATTTGTGGAATTATCATCTTTACGTGGGTTGTGCATCGGCACGGCTCCTCAGCACGGATGAATCTAATGTTTGCTGTCAGTCACCACACCGGTGTGGATACTGTACTTCAGAATCACAGATTCCACGTCTTGGAAGTATGGCCAAAATAAAAATTTTCACCGAAAAATGCCATCTGAACAAGTAACAAGTCTGCCACTTTTGTTCTGACCAACTGAGAAAAAAAGCATTACAATAAATCGCACTGCCAATGGTGATTAAATCTAACGATCGCTTAGCTCGGATCACGTCAAACCATGCAAATTATTATTATGGTTATACTTTGTTCTCAAATTGTTAATGTTAACAACATCAGCTTTGCGTGACTGTGTGTATTTAGTAGGGATGCACTGATACCATTTTTTAAGGACCGAGTACGAATACCGATACTTTTTTCTAGTACTCGCCGATACCGATGCCTATACATTTATTAATTTCTCTCTCTCTCTTTTTTTTCCCAAAGCACAACACAGTGAGACTAATGAATGTAGGACAGCTTCTTTATAATTACTCTAATGAAAAAAGTAATAATTTTTATGTGCTTGTCACACACTTAAAGAACAAAAATTTCACACTGTCCAATAACCTTCACAGGGCATAATTACCAATATATATAATTGTTGTTATATAAAAAGAAATTTACAAACAAATTACAAACAATACAACAAATACTATAGAGATACAAATTAAATAAACTTGTTTTTCAGATACAGTAGGTTTATTTACCATGTATACATTTATTTAACATATTTTGTTGTTTTATTAAAGGAACACTCCACTTTTTTTGAAAATAGGCTCATTTTCCAACTCCCCTAGAGTTAAACAGTTGAGTTTTACCATTTTTGAATCCATTCAGCCGATCTCCGGGTCTGGCGGTACCACTTTTAGCATAGCTTAGCATAGTTCATTGAATCTGATTAGACCGTTAGCATCTCGCTCAAAAATGACCAAAGAGTTTCGATATTTTTCCCATTTAAAACTTGACTCTTCTGTAGTTACATCGTGTACGAAGACCGACGGAAAATGAAAAGTTGCGATTTTCTAGGCCGATATGGCTAGGAACTATACTCTCATTCCGGCGTAATAATCAAGGAACTTTGCTGCCGTACCATGGGTGCAGCAGGCGCAATGATATTACGCAGCGTCTCTCACAAATGTCTCCATGGTTGCAAGGCACGCTCCCTGTGCAAGCAGGGGGTCACAGGCGCTGCGTAATATCATTGCGCCTCCTGCACCCATGGTACGGTGGTATGGTATGGTGGAATGAGAGTATAGTTCCTAGCCATATCAGCCTAGAAAAATCGCAACTTTTCATTTTCCGTCGGTCTTAGTACACGATGTAACTACAGAAGAGTCAAGTTTTAAATAGGAAAAATATCGAAACTCTTTGGTCATTTTTAAGCGAGATGCTAACGGTCTAATCAGATTCAATGAACTATGCTAAGCTATGCTAAAAGCATAGCTTCTCCGCTGATCTCCGATCTCCGCCAGACCCAGAGACCGGTTGAATGGATTCGAAAACGGTAAAACTCAACTGTTTAACTCTAGGGGAGTTGGAAAATGAGCCTATTTTCAAAAAAAGTGGAGTGTTCCTTTAACATTAATGTCAAATATTTAATTAGGCTACGGTCCCTTTAAGACCGAATCCATGGATACTGACACATATCCTGTTTTCACCCAAATGTTTACGTCCACTTAAGCCATAACCGACTGTATTTACGTGAGATACTCCACACATGGACATTTTGACAACTATGTGTGTATTTGACCATTCAGGCGCGAGGAGAACTGATCGCGCTGTCTGAGAGAACTGGGATCGCGCGCAAGAAAGAGAGAGAGCGCTTCTGGTCTGTGTCATTCAGCGCGATTCCGCCTAACCCGCCTTCACTAATCGATAACGAATTGTGATTGAAAGCATGCAGTTCGCAATGTGTGGGTTGTCATCATTAATTTTGAAGTCTATTTCCACACCCCTGAGGCTGACATTGTTTCTGCTGCTGCCGCCGGTTTCTCTGTGCATGAAAAATTCTGTCAGTTACGTCACGTGAGGTATGGGTCTTTGGTATCGGGGGTATTTTTACGTGTACGAGTACAAGTACATGAGCTTGGTATCGGGCCGATACAGATACTAGTATCGGTATCGGTGCATCCCTAGTATTTAGTGTGTATTAGCATTACCTGTAGATTCCAATTTCTGTACAGTCTAATCTCTAACGTTAATTTGTCATACCATACAATCAACGCCATCAAAATGATAAGTTTAATTATTGCAGCTGCTGTGAGAAAAGGCTATAAATGATCCCCCATCCTCACATGATATAGCCTACTAGCTGGGACTCCTTCTTTATGTAAACAGACGTGACGTAATGACGCAAAGACGAACGGCTTCATGCTCGAATTTCCCACAGAAACCTACCAGTACCACTCTTAAAAATAAAAGGTTCCATTTCTTTTCTTCTTTTTTTTTTTTTTTTTATTCAGAGATGCCACTGAATAACCTTTTTTTTTTTTTTTTTGGTTCCTCAAAGAACCTTTCAATGAACAGTTCTTTAAAGAACCTTTTTTTCTTATAGCATATAGGATATAGGCATATAGGAACACGGACGAGATAGCCTGAACAAGATGGCTTTGGCCCGATTGAAAACAAACTCTGGAGTGGTTCGGTTGAGGTGAGAAAGCAATTCAGACCAACAAACCAAGTCGTTTCATAATTCATAACGGGAAATGTGGTATATAAAAAGCAGCAGTGTTTGATTCTGTGAGTTTTTGTGGTTGAGAAACAAAGAGCTCCTCTTCATCTTAAAATGTGGTGTAATTGCTCTTCTCCGTGCATTGCAAGAATGCAGTCCCAACGAAGACTTGATTCCTGCTCTAGCTGCATTATAAATTTTATATATATATATATAAAATTTTTTAAATGTAATTAAATATATATACTTTATCAGTCAGAGCAGGAATCATGGCTACATTCGTATAAGTTATCGTGACCAATAAGAGGACAGTTTTACTCACATGTGACTGGCATAAACACATTTTGGTACACTTTTGAAATTTTGCTTTGTGAAAAAGAACCGAACCAAGAAGAAAATGCAACGTTGTAACAAATGAAGTCCCTGTTTCGGAACAACACAAACAATCTAAGTTACTACTGTAATTCACGAAAATCCCATAGAGATTGTTGAGGAGTACAAGTACTTGGGTACAATATTTGATAACCTGTTGAAATTTACTTCCAACACAGAGGAGATACTTTGGAAATGTCAGCAGCGGCATTATCTCTTAAGGAAGCTCAATTCTTTTGGGGTCAATAAGAATATTCTCTCTTTGTTCTATTACTCTTATATTGAAAGTGTCATTACATTCTCTATTGTTTGCTGGTTTCATTCTATCAGCCTTCAGAACAGAAATCATCTGGAGCGTACAGTTAAAGTTTGTTCGAAAATTATTGGACTTCCTATTAGGACTCATTCCACTATAAGTGAACAGCAAATGCTGAAGTTGGCTGGTAGGATTTTACACGACCCGTCACATGTCTTGTTTTCTGTGTTTGAGTGGCTCCCTTCAGGGCGACGACTTCGTTGTCCAGGTTGTAGGACACAAAGGAGGAAGGCAACCTTCGTTCCTAAAGTGGTGCAGCTTCTAAATTCTCAATCATTTCTGACCCCCAGGCTTACCATGTTGTGATTACATCATTTTTAAACTTTTATTATATTTTTATAGGGTTTGGATTTGCTTCTTAGATGTTTATATGTTGTAGAATACATATATGTTGTGTATATTGTGTTATTTATTTAATGCGTTGTGTTTTTGACGTTTATTGTTTGTTACTCTGTGTGACCTTGTGAATTGCCCTTCGGGGATAAATAAAGTGTTTGAAACTTGAAACTGAAACTATCTAAAGGTCTGAAAACCCCCTTAAGTGTGAAGAACATTCTAAAAATCTGAAGAATCATTTTTCACTATATAGAAGGTTTTGTTCAATGGAAAGGTTCCATGATGTTAAAGGTTCTTCATGGAACCATCGATGCCAATAAAGAACCTTTCTTTTACATTTTTTTTTTTTGTTTTGTTTTTTTGATGTAGGTCAGATGACCAGATGATCACATTTTGCATTTGGAATCACATTTTAAAGAGGCCAAAACAGATGCAAAAAAAAAAAAAAAAAATTCTTTTGATTTTTCTTTTTCTTTTGTCATTTACACACATGCAACAAGATTAAATCTGTCAAAATAAATATAAATACGTGATTTCCAGTCAGAGGTTTACACACATTTGACTGTTCGACTGTTTCTCATCAGTCTTAAAAGCATTTGACTTTAAAGGTTAGTGCACCCCAAAATGAAAATTACCCCATGATTTACTCACCCTCAAGCCATCCTAGGTGTATATGACTTTCTTCTTTCAGACGAACACAATCGGAGTTATATTAAAAAAATATCCTGACTCTACCAAGCTTTATAATGGGAGTGAATGGTAACCGAGATTTTGAAGCCCATAAAAGCACATCCATCCATCATAAAAGCAATCCATATGACTCCAGGGGGTTAATAAAGGCCTTCTGAAGCGAAGCGATGCGTTTGTGTAAGAAAAATATCCATATTTATCACTTTATAAACTAGAATCACTGGCTTCCGTACGCAAGTACAGAACTTTGACCTGACGCATGATGCATTGACAAACACGGAAGCGCAGAGGATAGAGCAAAACAAAACACTGGTCACGAATTACAAGTCTAAAATTAGAATTTTTAAAGAGAAATGTCAGAGGAGATTGAGGTGTCCATCTCTATTTGTTGTAACCGCGAGAGACGTCTACTCTCACATCCTACATCATACGTCGAAACTCGACTCTCTCGTGAAACCGCGGAAGATAGTGATTATAGTCTATAAAGTTATAAATACGGATATTTTTCTTACAAAAACCCATCGCTTCACTTCAGAAGGCCTTTATTAACCTTCTGGAGCCGTATGGATTACTTTTATGATATGCTTTTTGGCCTTCAAAATCGCAGTTACTATTCACTGCCATTATAAAGCTTGGGAAATCCAGGATATTTTTTAATATAACTCAGATTGTGTTTGACTGAAAGAAGAAAGTCATATACACCTAGGATGGCTTGAGGGTGAGTAAATCATGGGATAATTTTCATTTTTGGGTGAACTATCCCTTTAACAGCTTTAGCTTAAATGCCTGACAATTGTGATTTTAAAGAAATAGTTGAACCAGATAGTGACGGAAAAGCACCAAGTCATACATGTGAACTCCTTTATTATGCTATAAAAATGGGTGAGCGGAGCTGGAATCTAGATTGGAGTCTTCGTTTAATTCATGTTTTAATCACAACATCATTACCGTATTTTCATTTGTGTTTATCATGGTTTTGATGACTTCACGATTTTTCTAAGATGTGGAAAATAGTCAGAATGAAGGATGAGTGGATGTGTCCAAACATTTGACTTATCGTATGTGTATGGTTGTGTATTTTTTATTTATTTGCAAAACTTAAATTTCAACAAAAATACAACATTAGAGAACAAAACAGAGTGGGGGAATACAGAGAAAAAAAGACAATTTATTTAAAAATGGTTCAACTTTTGTAGCTTTTGTATTGGAGGAGATTTTTTGAAATGATGATAATAGTGTAAATCTGAAGCAAATACTGTACAGCTGGGTTTAAACTGAAGGCATGTACAGTTGTGTATTTGTGCACTTCATGTTGCTGTGCTCTACATTTCCCCTCAGGAAGTAATAAAGCACATCAAGAATGTAAATATATTCACCTGAATCTGCCGATTCTACGCAGGTGTGAAAACATCTCCCCTCCCTGAACGTACTGCATCACCATGTAGAGATTAGTGTTGTCCTGCAACAAACACATGCAAACCAACATGTCCATTACATGCGCCATCATCCAGCTATTCCTGTTCTGAACAGTATTCACCTTGAAGGAGTATTCCAGGCGCACTAAGAAGGGGAAGCTGACGGCCTGCAGTATCCTCTTCTCATTTAGAGTGTGTTCAATCTGCTTCAGCTTCACCACCTAAAGAGAAACAGTGTTAGGGAACGCATCCATCACGTCTAACTGCGATGTCATGGCGTATGCGCCTAGCCCCGCCCACCTTCTGTTTGTTAAGGATCTTCATGGCGTAGTGCTGGCCGGTCTCTCGGTGTCTGACCAGCATCACGCGACCGAATGAGCCAGTGCCCAGAGTTTTCAACCGGTCAAAGTCCTCCAGACAGGCTGTGTTCTGCAGGATAGACGAAAGATTAAAAAACTCAACTACATTTTCACTTCTTTCTAAGTTCCTAAGGAGTTCTGAGTAGGGCTGTCATGATTCCTCGATTCAATTCGAGTACTCGATTTTTCCTTGATTGCAATTTGCCCGTGTTAAGTAATTCTGTGAGTTTGGGTTGCTTATAATGTTCATCTGGGATTGTAATGAGCGCCATTTCATCAGATTTGTAACGTATATCACTTATAAACCGAACCAAACACGTTTCTAAATATGCGAACTGTTCATCGCAATTTCAAAATAAAAGTTAAACCCTCGCTCTGAGTTTGCATGTTTTGATGTCCACATGTTCGTGTTCGAGAAATTACAGTGGCTGTATCATTTCTACCATAAAGAAGTGGCCAAATATTAAAGATTAAGTAAACAAATTCTCCAATATTAAGGATTTGATCTGCTGCTACAACAACAATCACAAGGCTGTTGGCACCCTCTGCGGGAATTTGTTATAATACATAATGCATTTTCTATTTTTATAACTACAAAAAATCTGATTACTCGATTAATCGTCAAAATAATTGATCGATTACTCGATTACCAAAATAATCGTTAGTGACAGCCCTAGTTCTGAGTGTTTTTTAGCATGTTGCCATGCAGTTTCTAGTAGGGATGCACCGATACAAAATTTCTGTGCCAATATATGATTAAAGAACATACATTAATTTACATGTCTAAACTCACATTAACTGAATTTTGAAAATCAAAATTGATGATTCTTATTTTTATGTAATTTTAGAGTATTTATTATAAATGATCTATCTGTGCACATCAGTTTTTTTTTTTAAATTCATGTGCCCTCATAATCCTTGAATCAAAATAACTTCCCCTTCCCTCTTGGAGCGACATCTCTTCTCTTCTCTGATGACGAGGGCGGGGCAACCTGTCACTCACATGAGATCCACCAATAGCAAACCACAACCATTCAATTCCCCCAGACAAAATCAAGCCCCGCCCCACATTTGTTCTTGTTTGAGAAGACGTTTCACTCAAATATTCAGCACAATAGTGAAGAAAAGACTGTTTCCACCTGGTATTAAGATTGAGCTTGTCCACTTTCAACCACTTCCAGAGGTAGTCAAAAACGCATTCAACCGGATTGCATTATAGTGTAGACGTTCATGTGGTCAAATGCGTTTGAACGGATACAAAAGACCACCGTCTCTCTGCCTACTGACCTAATGCGTAAACATTATGGGAAGCGCGCTAGGCAGACGGGACTTAAACTTTGGTGGCTGGAGGTTTGGTTTGAAGACAAAAAATGTACCAAGCACAATGTTCTCTCACCATTCCTGATTTCTAACACACACTCACTGTGTTCGGCCAGTCTTGCGGCTGTCAGAGCAGAAACAAAAGCTGCTGCTCTCCGTATGTTTTTCCGTTGTCTCCTTTCACGTTATAAATTGTGCAAGCTTATTTGATCCATTAGATTGAAAGATCTGAAGAAAAAAAAAAAAAAAAAACCATACATTTGCCTGCCCATAGACCCTCCCCTGAAAGTTGAAAGTGGACAAAAGAGATGGATTAAAACAAGGAATGTGTCTCCCTCGTCCACTTGTGATCCGATCGACCAAAACGCATCTTAATACCAGGTGGAAACAGGGCCTATTGGCTCATTTCCACCGAGCGGCACGGCTCAGTACAGTACGGTACGCAATTATTTCTGTTTCCATTGTCAGAAGTTGTGAATGGTATCAAAATACTGAACCGTACCGTACCACTTTTTTGGGACCCTTCCGTTGGGGTACCCAACACAATAGTACCAACAGTACCGGTACCAAAAGGGTGGATCTACACTCACTGCAGATCGTTGATTGGTTGACAGAGAATCGTCACTTGCGCGTGCTACAAGGTGAATGACAACACAACAGTCCTTCAGCCTTTGCTCAAACAAAGCTGCAGTATGTCCTCCATTGTCGTTTACTGTCACTTTCTTCTTCATGCGAGAATGACATTGATCACTACTTTCTGGCATACACCATGACTATCAAGGGTATTGCTGGCGGCAGAAACGCAAGCTGGATCACGGTTTACCGTCCCAAATCGCACTGTACTGAACTGAAACGAACCGTTCGGTGGAAACAGGGCCTATGTGTGTTGGGTTAAGCTTCTCTGTATTTGATCCACTTGTGTTTACACGAGCCTTCTTTTGTTGTATGATATCTAAAAGTTAAGCATAACATAGCATTATGAGTTTTTATAAAGAATCACTCACAGCAGACTGCTGAATTATTCAAAGTAATTTCACACAAGAGACATTTTCTTCTCACACAGCACTAAATTGAACATGTTTCCCCGCCCCTTTTGATTGACAGGATATAACAGGCACTGATCATTGCTGTTTTTTTAAACAGTGAGCCGATGTCAGATGTCCTGCTTTTCGGCTGATACCGATTATTGGCGATTATAAATCGGTGCATCTTTAGTTTCTATTACCAGTGTCTATATGGTTTAACCTGATCTCTAAACAGTTTTATACATTTGTAGACATTTTTAATGACACATTTGTATAATACAAAGGAAGAGTTGCAGTTAATAGTCTCTTACGGGCCTGATTAACCACACTCTCCATAAAACAGTCAAAACAAGCCCTACAAATGAATAAAATAGCATATATTATACAGACACTTTATATTTAATGGTATTAGATGATGTGTTAATTGCATTTAATAGATTAACTTTCAATAAAACAGTTGCAATTGGTTTGTAAACACTGTTTTTATGCATGTTGTTTGAATTTCCACTGCATTTACACAGTTTTGACCAGCAGGCGTCACCAGCGTGTGGCGTTTTGAACGAACTGAAACGGTGAATCATTTTGCAAAGTAATTGTTTCAATTGATTCAAAGTTTAGAAAAGCTCCCACCAGTGTTTTGGGTGGTTTCTTGCTGGCCCAAGTCAAAGGAGTGTATGATCTTCTGGGTTTGTTCAAATGGCCACAGCAAACATCAATGACCATTAATAATTCTACTGTGGTGGTCTGTAAACTCAGAGTGCACCTGAGAGCACACAAACCTGGTTTAAATGACCAGATGACACTTATTTAACATAATACAATAAAAAAGCTCTGAGAACTATTTCAAACCCAAACCCTCACTTCTGTATTCAATGCTGCAGACTCGTTTTCTCTTTCTCTACCCGAACGCAACATGCTTCCCTCCTCTAGTCCTCTTACCTGTGCAGGACTCTCCCATTTCCTGAGGAAATCTTCTTTGGCGAAGGCCAGAAACTCTTTGACTGTGGGAAAAAAAAAAAAAAAAAACAGACAGTACACTTAAGATTACAATCAGGAACATTGATCAACATGATCAAAACTGATGAAAAACTTGTTGCACACAAATCTACTTCTGTCATCTGACTGATTTGATAGTTTAGACTTTTTTGGCAAGTAAAAGGCCTTTTAGTATAATTGTAAAGGTTGCGATACATGTGTCATTTTGCTGTGAAATCTTTAATGATTTTTATAAAGTAATGTAAGAATGACTTTTATATTGTTATTAATAATTTCAAGATGAACAGTTACTGGACTGAAGTAGCTTAGGTTTACTTGATTATCCATGCATCATTTTTTTTTATCTAGAAAAATCATGTTAAAATGTGAGTATCAAATATGATCCATCAAGCTTTTGAGGAATGTTTATTTGTTCATATCTCAAGTCATCTTACAGGGAGATATAGAGTGATAACTGATATTCGTTATGCATTTTATGCAAGTAGTCTGTTATACTGTTAAAAATGGCATTGATTTACATTATAAGCTAGCCTATTTCATCAGAATTTCATCGTACTTTTTGGCCACATAAATATCAGCAACTGCACCAGATTGCGTAGTTTTGCTCAGTTTGGACCTTTGAATAAAACTGGGGTGTTTTTTCTTGAGTATGAGCTCCATATTCTCACTATAACATACTATATAAGCCATAAAAGCCTGATGTATTGAATAAGTTTAGAGGGTTAAACGTGGTAACATGCCAAAATCAGCAATGCAAAAATTTCACATTCACATTTCAGCTTCCAATCTGAGCTCCATTTAAACCTTTCACCATTTTAAAATCCATTCTGCAGATTTTCCCACAAACTCATATATATATAATAAAGATATAAAGCAAGCGAAAAGAAAGACTTCAAGGGAGTAGCAACAAACCCACAGCAGGCCAGCAGGGAAAGACCTGTCTAAACTCCCTGTGTGTTTGGAGTTAAAGGATTAGTTCACTTCAGAATAAAAATTTCCTGATAATTTACTCACCCCCATGTCATCCAAGATGTTCGCGTCTTTCTTTCTTCAGTTGAAAAGAAATGAAGGTTTTTGAGGAAAACATTCCAGGATTTTTCTCCATACAGTGGACTTCAACAGTTACCAATGGTCCAAATTGCTTCAAAGAGTTCTACGCGATCCCAGACGAGGAATAAGGGTCTTATCTAGCGAAACCATCGGCCATTTTCTAAAAATATAAAAATGATATACTTTTTAACCACAAATGCTCATCTTGCACTGCTCTGTGATGCGCTACGCATTACGTAATCACGTTGGAAAGGTCACGCGTGACGTACGTGGAAGTACGAAAAACTCATTTTCTCCTCCAACTTCAAAATCGTCCGACATCATTGTTTTACCTTTTTTTGTAAAGGGCGTTTGACTTAGTCTTTGCACGTTCGCTTTGTAGACACTGGATCGGTACTTATTATTATTATTAAAACTTAAATTATTATTTTTTTGAGAAAATGGCTGATTGTTTCGCTAGATTAGACCCTTATTCCTCATCTGAGATCGTGTAGAGCTCTTTGAAGCTGCACTGAAACTGCACTTTGGACCTTCAACCCGTTGAACCCCAGTGAAGTCCACTATATGGAGAAAAATCCTGGAATGTTTTCCTCAAAAACCTTAATTTCTTTTCGACTGAAGAAAGAAAGACATAAACATCTTGGACGACATGGGGGTGAGTAAATTATCAGGGAATTTTAATTCTGAAGTGAACTAATCCTTTAAAACGACTTCTCAACACACTGAAGTCAAGTCAAATGTATTTGTAGAGCGCTTTCCAAGATGCACATCGTTTCAAAGCTGCTTCACAGAAAATTATGACGTTAATGTTTATAATATCTTCATGTCTTACAGTAACATTTAGATTAGAACTGATAGGGTTTACATTTTTGCAACGACACAAACAATAAAGCATTTGAGATTTGCTATATAGTCTATCGCTTTACACAAGTAAACTGCATGTATGTGAATAAAGTTGGATATACTAGTCTTTTTAACCCCAAGTTAAGGTCACTTTTAAGCCTGGGTTAAGCAACTTAACCACTGATTTTGCACTACCAAATGTACGTTACGCTGAGTAATTTCACAATAGACAAACCGACCATAAAAAAATTCCTGCCTCAAAAAATATTAATTCATTTTGTACAGTCACAGAAACTCAAGCGTCAGCATTGAGGGAAACGGTTAAAGACCATGAGCAGTTTTTGTTCCTGTTTTGACACATTTCATACTGAATCAGGAAGGTTGGGTGGGACATATCGAAGGACTTATTGAATATTTATTCATTGACATAAATAGTAGCCAGTGGTTTACATCACAGCTGTGAACCATGATTTGATCATTACAGAGAGCATTTTATTGGACAAAACATGCAAGACGGTGGCGTCAATAATTTTGATTGGTTTTCCAAAAGAGAAAGACTCAATGTCAAACAGTGATGGGAAAGCGTTAACTGCAATGATTTTAGAGGATTATTAAAACAGGGTTTTATATGTGTAAAGTGTGAAATGTCTAAACCAGGGTTATTATGAACAGTGTGAAACATGAATTACTTAACCCAGGGTTAAACATTTTCAAGTGTGAAAACCCAACAGAGAAGACACCAGCAGGGCCGTAACCATCGTAGATGTTGAGAAGAACACATAGTGGTCAATTAATATGGTTGTTTTCAATGTCAGATTCTTCAATTTTTATATTTGGTTCCCTGAATCTTAATATTAAATGTCAGGGCTGTTTTCTTCAGACCTTCTACACATCTGGACCCATCAAATACACATATATAGACCCTTTTCTATTGAATAAACATCCTTGACATATCATAAACAGGGTGCAGCATAAACACACACACAAAACCCCCAAACGAAGCGCTGCTCGCTCTTATTTAAGCATCAACACATTGTTTGAGCCTGCAATCGCCATGACAGCATCAGCATCATCTCTGCTGAAGCCTCGCACATGCACGAGCATATTCCCGACGCTTGATGAGCATCTGATGATGCCGATCGCCATGATCGATGATGATGACTAAACAGAACGATTGGGAAGCATTAAAGACACCCACCGCTTTCCATCTCGTTGCCCCGTTTGGCGGCCGGCGTGTTGCCCATGACTCTGGGCCTGTCAGGCGCTGGAGAGCCGCAGGTAGGGAGGGATGCTGCCGCGCCTGTCGCGCTTCGGCTCTCGCGGTCCGTTCGTGCGATTGACGTCTGCCGATCGGCTTTGAATGTGAAAATAGGGGACGTTGACGCGTCCGACCTCTTCTCGGATAAACAGCGATCCCTTATGAATGCAGCAGCGGCAGCAGCATCCGTGTTTAAAGGGCGGACGGGCCGCCAGCATCAAACCGGACTCGGGCGTCCTTTCCTGGCCTGGCTCTCCGCCGCACCTCCGCGGCCCCGCAGTCCTCTCTCTCGCCTCCCCGCGGGGGTGTTCCGTGAGCGGCGCTCGCAGGGGGGGAAAACGCGGCTGAAAAACACGGATGCAGGTTCGGTGAGATCGTTCATGCAGCTGCGCTTCCCGTGGCCATCGACACAGACTCCGCCCCCGGACTGAGCCCGCCCCCCGCCTCACCCCATTGGTCAGACGGAGGAAGACGGACAGATGTGTGGAGTGATTGACACTAATGAAGCTGTTATGAGTTGTGATCAGTCGATATCGAAACAGAACATAGTTCCTTTTCATGTTCCAAATGGAGGGAACTTTATGAATGATGTTATTGACTGGATTACTTATAAAATAATATAAAATAAAAACATATATTGAACATTTCTACAGGTGTTGTCCTGAGAAAAAAGACTGAGCCTAAGGATCCAATAGAAGGACATTTTATCACTCTATGTGGAGTCAGTTATCACTTTAGGCCCGGAAAATATGAACTGTAAAACAAATCAGCTAAAATGCAAAAGGGTGACACGAAATATCAAAGCATTTCCCTGTGTATAAACTAGCCACGTTGCAGGGTTATTATAGTTAACTAAAACTAAAACCATTAAAAAAGTTTTACTTGATATTAAATAAATGTTAAGTGAAATAAAATATAGGAAAAAAAAAAAAATATATATATATATATATATAATTTATTCAAAATTAACATAATTTAAATAATGAGTCAATACATCATCAATTCTTCATCCAAAACGTTTTTTTTTTTTTTTTTTTTTTTTTTTTTTTTTTTGACCTGTCGGGATGGTTTTTGCGGGAAATCGCGTGCATACGTCACTCGCCCGTGCGTGTCTCGTCATATCCGTAAATAGAGAAAATATGGTGTGGGAGTGACAGGTTAGTTGTTGCAACGAGTTTAAAATGTTGACATGGAGCAGCTAATCTCCAACCTCAACTGTTTTAAACAAACGCCGAACAGAGGAGAGTCTGCTGGCAAAAAGAGAACGTGACAGAGCTCATAATAAAATCCGGGGTCATATCCATCGGATCCGCAGTCAAGCAGAACCGAAGCACAACCAAAACAATGTTCTTCCGCAAAATGCATGCAGTTAAACTTGTTTTATTTCAGCAACATTCCTCATTTTTATTTAGTTTAAATTGATGTAGCCTACTAAAATAACTAAGCTGGGAAAAAAAAAATACTATACATACCTATTGAGAAGAAATTAAAAAACGGCAAAAACACAACAAAATTACTAAAACTTTAAAATTAAAACTTCAGATCCTTCAGAAATCATATGCTGATTTTCTGCTCAAGAAACAATTATTATTATCATCATTGTTGAAAACAGTTGTGTACAATTTTTTCAGGATTATGATGAATAGAAAGTTCAAAACAACAGCATTTATCTGAAATAGAAAGCTTTTGCAACATTATAAATGTTTATACTGTCACTTTTGATCAATTTAATGCATCCTTGCTGAATAAAAGTATTAATTTCTTTCCAAAAAAAAAAACTCTTACTGACCCCAAACTTTTGAACAGTGATGATGTTACAAAAGCTTTATATATATATATATATATATATATATATATATATATACATATATATATATATATATAGATGGTTAAGTTAACATTACATAAAAAGAGAGACCAAATACAATTCTGTTTTGTATTTTTACACTATGTAATGTTCTATTTATTAAACACAAGTATAAATTTCATCAAGTTAGTGTTTTTACGCATTTTTACATTTATTCCAAAATAATAACTAAAGGCAGTAACAATTTAAACAATATATATTATTTATAAACTGATATTCAGCTTTTCTTTTTAATAGTCAATTTATTTTTAGCAGTCATCAAGCTTGTACACACTGGTCACTCACAGTCACAAAGATGTACCTTTAATTTCACCTCGCTGATTGCTCACTAAAAACCCCCGCAGTCATCATGTTTTCAGGCCATTTCGAGTTGGATTTTGATATGAAATAAAGCGGTGATATCCAAGTGACAGTTGTTTACTTACTTTTTAGCATTAACGTCATCACTGTCTTCATTCAGGCCGATTTGACGAGAACGCGCACGAAAACAAGAGGCGGGATTTATCGCACGAACCAATCATGTCCAATCGTAACCGATCATATCCAAATATAGCGCGATGGAGGCATTGCCTCCTCTCACGTGACTTTCCCCCATTCATTCTCAATTACCCCCCACTAAACCCACCGCACGCTTTGGGGGCTCTGCTTTATTTCTATGAGCTGAAGAGACGTGGAATCCCCGCAGTAACGTCACCTGCAGGTGTCGCTGTTTGACAGTGTTTCTTTAGAAAAACGAGTGACTTTTACACTTTTTAATGTCAAATTTTGTAACATGTGCGTTGTTTTATTTTTGTAATATCGATTATTTTCTCATCCAGTTTTTTTGAGGAGGCACTGCCTCCCTTGCCTCCTCGGAGGAAACGCCCCTGACATATATATATATATATATATATATATGTGTGTGTGTGTGTGAGAGAAAACGTGATTCATCAGACCAGGCCAACTTCTTCCATTGCTCCGTGGTCCGGTTCTGATGCTCGCATGCCCACTGTTGGCTCTTTCAGCGGTGGACAGGGGTCAGCATGGGCACCCTGACTGGTCTACGGTTATGCAGCCCCATACGCAACAAACTGCGATGCACTGTGTATTCTGACACCTTTCTATCAGAACCAGCATTAACTTCTTGAGCAATTTGAGCTACAGTAGCTCGTCTGTTGGATCGGACCACTGATCATTGATAGTAAAATAACAGTGCTCCATTGTTCCACGTAAACTGCATAGTCATCCTGAAAATTCTTTGAACATAAAGCAAAGACTCCACTAGTTTCAAATTTTGTATTTTATTTAACTTTACTATCTTCCAACAGCACACGAGATGCCAGTGTGCCCGTCTGTCGCCCCTCTGACCCAGTCTGCATATTTCCACAGACCCAGATCAGAGGACAGAGAATAGAGGGAAGGAAAATGAAACTATGGGATGAGAGCAGAGGGAGTGATGGAGGGATGAAAGGAAGAGTAGTTGTCTGATGTGATGTGTGGATCAAAGGTGGAGCAGCCCAAAGTGCCATCTCTAATAGCTGTTGCTTAGCAACATCATAAAAAGACACACACAGGGTGTGTCTGTATAAAAGAGCGAGAGGACGGAGGGAAAACCAAAGACAGTTTTACAAAGACAAAAGTTCATATTTATTCAATCGAAGACTTCTCATAAACAAATATCACATGGGATGAAAAAAGGCAACAAAAGTACCAATATAAACCAGGCATTCAGATTAAAACCGAAATAACAAAACACTTCTCTAAATAATCTCACACCCCAACAAAACAGAAACAGAGTTGGAATTGTGATGGTTTCCAAATATCAAACAAAACACTCCCAGAAAAGTTCTGATTTCTGACCGCAACGTATCACAGCGTGAATCTCACGAAAACATGTCAGTCACATTTCACCCCAGAATTAACAAAACAAAGCTTACAGATGTTATTCCAATTACTCTCATTATAGTATCAACACTACCATGATGTATAAATATAATTTACACCAGTTATTATTATATTATCATCAATAAAAATGTTCTATTATTATTATAATCATTAATCATGTTGCAGTAATGAAAATGAGCTTGTTTTGAATTATAATAAAGACAACATGGGGGAATTATTTGTAAAAAAATCTCAGAATGTAAAAATAATAATAGTCCTAAAAATGCTTAATTGCATTTAAGCTAAATATAATTTCTAATTTCTGTAATTGTGCAGAGAAATGTGACTCGAACATGTTTTCATGACCTGAACATGTTTCCACTAGTGATGCGCACCAGAGGAAAACAGAAGAAAACAGTCCGTGTCTGCTGGTGCTGCAGGTTCCGCCCCCTGGTGTTCAGGACAGGGAGTGCAAGAAGAGGCCTGCGAAGTCCCTGACTGCTCCAGCTGTAGCATCAGAGCAATAATAAGTGCCAGAGGATGGAGATGAGTGCGTGTGTGTGTCCAGTCACAACTGTGAGAACATGTAGGTGTATAAATACAAGATAATACATTTATTACTTTATGTATGAGGTTGTATGTTGTTGTGTGTGAGTTCTATAAGCAGTCCATAGAGTTGTCAGGCATGAGTCCAAGGGGCGGGGCTTTGCCGGGCATGGAGGTGGGCGGGAGCATGGTGTTGGGGGCGGGATCTACATTCTCTGAATCTTCCATCTTGTCCACAGTTGCTTCCCAGTTAATGTGGAAACGGGTCACCCGAGGGTTCGATGCCAAGATGTTCCTTTGTAGCTGCGAGTCGACACACAAAAAAAAACATGAAAAAGCGAAAAGAACAATGATTTGGATTTGAATCTGTCTTTTAAAGACTCAATGCTAACATTATTCCTTAAAATATAATATATTAGTACAACTTTACAACAAGGTCCCACTAGTTACCGTTAGTTAATGTGCTAATATTAACAATGAGCTATAATTAAAGTACATCTGTTCATTGTTAATATTATGTAACGGACCTGAGCTAACATAAACTAACAGATACAACTTTTGATTTTAAAGGGTTAGTTCATCCAAAAATGAAATTTCTGTCATTATGTACTCAACCTCATGTCGTTCCAAACCCATAAGATCTTCGTTCATCTTCGGAACACACATTAAGATATTTTTAATGAAATCCGAGCACTTTCTGACTGGCGGCAATTTAATTACCACTTTGAAGGACCAGAAAAGTAGTAAAGACATTGTTAAAACAGTCGACGTGACTACAGTGGTTCAACCTTAATGTTATGAAGCGACGAGAATACTTTTTGCGCGCAAAAACAAAAAAGTAATGACTTTATTCAACAATATCTTCTCTTCTGTCATTCTCCCACACTGTTTACGTCAGCGCTTCCAGGTTCTACATCAGAACTCAGTATTGGCCGGCTCGTTATTTTTGTTTTGTTTTTGCACACAAAAAGTATTCTCAACGCATCATAAAATTAAGGTTGAACCACTGCAGTCATGTGGACTATTTTAACGATGTCTTTAGTACCTTTCTGGACCTTGAAAGTAGTGATTATATTGCCCTCTATGGAGGGGTCAGAGAGCTCTCGGATTTCATCAAAAATATCTTAATTTGTGTTCTGAAGATGAACGAAGGTCTTACCAGTGTGGAACGACATGAGGGTGAGTACTTAATGACAGAAATTTCATTTTTGGGTGAACTAACCCTTTAATATTATATTTGTAAATGTTGAAATTAACATTAACTAAGATTAATAAATGCTTTAGAACTATTTTTCAATGTTAGCTCATGTGAATTAATGTAGTTAAAGGGGTCATGACATGAGAAATCAAATTTGCCTTAATCTTTAGACATATATGAGGTGTTTGTATTATTAAAACATCCTGCAAGTTTCAGAGCTTAAAACATCCTCCTCATTATAAACATTTATTTAATCAAGCTCCAAAAACAACTCGTTTTGATACTGTGGGCTGACGAGTTTATGGATACTGAATATGTTTTTTTTTTTTGAGGGAAATGTGATGTTACGTGACATCTTGTTAACAAGCTGTTTTTGACGTCTTTGAAGCATGGTTGAAGCACTGAATGAGCGATTACATGAGACAGGATTTACTTCAGTAAATTGTCCTGGATCTATTTACATACTTTTTGGTATTCATTCATACTTATTTCGCTCTATAGCCCGTAACTGGTATTGAAGATAGAGGAAGACATGATCCGTTCACATGCGCTGTGCGCTGGCGCTTCACTTGATCTGAGGCGCGTCACATGATCTGTCACCACGTTAAAGAGCGCCAAAACGGTTCTTGTTTGAATTTCATAATAAGACGGACAGAATTTGAAATCTGAGACTTTCTTTCTTATCAAAAGTAACAAACCACAAAGCTTATTGTGATTTAATGGATGGGAGGTGCGCTACAATGTTGTGTTCATTTATCAGCTGTAAACAGGCTAGAGTAATAGATTCGTGGGATATAAGAATCGATATCGGTTTGTAAAAATGAGAATTGATTAAAATCGAGACATCAATATTTTTTACCCAGCCCTATATGCAATGACATTAGCCAATCATAACAGTGTCCGTTTACTGACAAGTCAGAGCTGCCCCTTAAAAAAGGATCATTTTAGACCGAGGGTCAGAATGAAAGGTAAAAAGAACGTTTTTCAACATATATATTTGTTGTTTTGTGCAAAAACATTATTATTGAACCTCAAAGAACGTTAAAATAATAAAATCTATGTCATGACCCCTTTAACCAATGATAACAAATGGAAACCTTAATGTAAAGTGTTACCAGTATATTATTATTAAGACATATCTCAGTAGTGGTGGCCGTTTCCCATTTATATGCTTTAAAGCATACTGTTTTATGTGTCAAATGTGAAATGAGTTTTACATATTCATTGAATGGTTTAAGAATCTCTTAATTCGCAACAGAATGAATTGATGGAAATTCGAGATTCTGTAACAACACGCACAATGGCAGCGACCCGGAATCGTTTAGCAGAATGAATGAATTACAAACGATACTGGACTATAAACGGCAGCCACCTGCCTCTTTGATCTGACCGCCATTACCACATTTCAAATGCAGCAGATCTGTGTTACACAAATACACTCTCACTATATAACATGCATAATGTTAATGGGTTTTCTTGTCTACATTCACTTTCTCTTTCATATCTGTATCCCTGCTTTATTCCAATTCACCAGTAATAGATTAATCATGTAATCAGTCAACAAGTAAAATCATAATAATTTCAATATAAATATATTAATGTCTATATGTTATATTGATGTATATAAATCATTATATAATTCATAAAGCATTATGTGCTCATTCAGTAAAAATCAGTAAGGAAAATATGCTTTGATAATTTTTTACACGATTTTTACTGTATTTTACTTCTTGCTGTTAATTTATTTTTTTTCCATCCACCTATTTTTATGCGCATTTTGGGACTTTGCATAAAAAAAAGCTGGATGGAAACACCAAGATGCGCATAAATTCTAAAAATGCACATTAAAAAATTAAGCGCTCAATTGAGGCAGATATGCGTTATCAGATAGGAAAACATGCGCATAAACTATGATGGAAACACATTTACCCAAATAAATTCCTCGACGTGCATCAAAAAAGTCATGTGACTTTCAATGATGGGACAGCATAACTGGACCAACCAGCAGACTGATCTCGTTGCACAGAGGAAATGTTGTTTTGGTCATTCTGGAACACCTGCGCAAAGTCTGTCTTCTGCCTCCAATAGCAAGATAACATGGCCGCATTTATAGACCATTTGGGTGTTTGCAAAAAGTGATTAAGTGTTTTGTGGGCGGAGCCAACCTGGTGGCAGAAAATGGCAGTTCTGCAGTAGCAGTCTGTGGAAGCCACGAAATAAATCTCACTTCTTCTGACTTTTTTCTCGCAATTCCAAGTTTATATCTCACAATTCTGTGAAGAAAAATCAAAACTGCGAGATATAAACTTGTTATTCTGTTTTTTTTTCCTCAGAATTGTGGTATAAACTCACAATTGCGAGTTGTAAAGATCAAATTGGGAGATGTAATCTCACGTTTGCAAGAAAAAAGTCAGAATTGTGAGATAAAAATGTTATAGGTTTAAATGTAATCTATGTAAAATGTTATAGGATTATTATTTCACACTGTAACTGTAGAGCTAATATATTATGCCCCCTATGAATTGCATGTGAATAAAATAATAGACCTATTGTGTACATCAAATTCATGCTTTAATAGTAAACTAATCCTCACAGGTTTCATCAGTCCAGTATGTCCGTTTAATGGCTTGCAACCAAAAACGTCTGCGTTTTGCTTCAAATGCCATCTTTGACAACAATACTCTATAAAAATATAGACCATTTTTTTGCCCATTTGTGGATTTTGCCTGTTTTCCTCCACTTGTTACCACTTGTTAAGTGTCGTAACTGTGACGTCTGCTCCAAAATGGTCTTCTGCGTTTGTCTACGCGCTATATAATAAATGATTTGCGCCTCAGAGCGCGCAGATTAAACACAATAAACGCTGTCATGTTATCTTGCATTCAGATGCCTGGTGTTTGTGAATGTAATCGTGTGAGACACTTCTGGGAGGGAATTATACTGAACCATTTTAACCTTTCAGACTTTGCTCAGGCATTACAGAATGACCAAAACAACATTTCAGATGCTGTGCAATGAGATCGGTCGGCTGGTTGGTCCAGTTATGTCATCCCATCACAAAGTCACGTGTCTTTTTTGATGCGCATCAAGGAATTTATTAGGTAAAAGTGTTTCCATCGTAGTTTATGTGCATGTTTTCGTATCGCATAAAAAATTTATCCGACTCAGTTGAGCGCATAAGTTTTTTATGCACATTTTTAGAATTTATGCACATCTTGGTGTTTCCATCCAGTGGTTTTTTTTTTTTTTATAAGATATCCCAAAATGCCGATAAAAATAGTTGGATGGAAACAGCTATTAGTGGGTAAAGCACAATGTAAATGTAATATCTCACCTGTGTGTAGTCGGGTTTGACTGGTGGGTTTTCCCGAAGCTCGGGGTCTGTGTACTCATTGTTGACATAGTAGCCAATGCGAATGAATTCCTGTCCCCGATAGGTGCATGTGATCAGAACTACAGTCACACCCACTGCATCACTCTCAGGGATCAGCCCTGTGTTTGGAGCGTCCGCCTGTCAATCAGGTCAAGAGAGAGAAACTCTTGGTTCACTCATTAAATAACCTGTTATCTACAAAAGGCCCTGTGTATTTCAAGACTAATCTAAGTTGATTGTAATGATGCGGTCCACTGTTTCCAAAAGATAAATGCAGATCAAATCTCAGTGCCTCATCTAAACATTTTTCTCTCCAATCCACTTTGTGCACTTTATGGCAAATTTACAGATCTACTTTCTCAGTTCATCTCTAGGTGGCAGTGCACTGCAATTTATTTACCAAGAAGGTGTTATTTATACTGCTTAGAGCTGAGATTTGGATGCAGGAAGATGATCAAATTGCACCGAACCAGGAATTAGTATTTCGGCCCACCTGAAACACAAACATGTGTCTTCCTGCAGGAACTGGGCCGACCAGAACCGAGTCCAGAATCTGGTCATACTCCTCACTCTCTGCAGAGCCCACGTAGATGATCTTCCACTCTAGATCTGAGAGAGAGGCAGAAACCGAGGGACAAGACATATTCAGTGACAACATATTCAAATCTCTCAATTGCACAAGGTCTTTCCAATGCAATGAACTCAAGACAGAATGTACAGCTGCAAGCAGACAGAACATTCAGTGCAAAATTACCACAAGGATGTGAGTTTACATGCTTGACAAATTGGACAACCTTTGTAGTCCTTATATTTGTATTTCATGTTTCATATGTGGTTATGATATCAGAAGTATCATTTGAGGTTTTGTATTTGTATTGTTAACCATAAACATTATTTTACTTATAAATCAAAAACTGCTATTCTTAAAATGTTAATTTGCCTTCAGGGTCGGGTGGTTGGCCTACATATTGATGCCATGACTGAACAACTTTTTATGAGCATTTTATGTGGCCATTAAGTGTCATATCTAATCACAGTTAAGTTGGTTTATATAATTGAAAACAACTGAAAAACATTTTTCCTTTTTTGTGTGTGAAAAACTGTGTGGAAACATGCCTGACGTTTTCTTTCTTTTTTAACTATGATAATGCAAATGCTGGGAAAAAGTAAAAATATCCAAAAGCATAACAAAGAATGGAAAAATAGGAAAAAAAAGAAACATATAAATATTATTATTGTACGTACAACAATTAGAAACGTGTACAGAATATAAGTACATAATAACATTACATTATATTTATATACATAATACGAATAAAATTGTAGTGGCTCACAAAAACCTTGGGTATAATTTACAAGTCTGGGAGAAAGATGTTTTCAAACCCTACAAGACAAACCATATTATTAAGAGTGTCCATTTTTGATTATGGATATACAATTTACCAAACAAATTAAAGAGGCTAACTAACTTCAAGAGTCTTCGCTTATTTGTATTTATAAAACAAAACAATGCCTTTCAGCATAGAAGCGAATCCAACGTTGACAGTATACGATGCGAAACATAAAGCGCAACTGAATCTCAATTTCTTCTGCCCCAAAATCTTCATAGCGCTTCCCGACACGTGACGTCAGACAAATTCCAACCAATCAAAGCCAGCACAAACTCACTGATCACGCCTCACGTCTCCTGTCAGACCAATCAGGGAAACAGGGGCGGTCACGCGCTGTCATCGAACTCCCCGCCGGCGCCAAAATATTAAGCGCGTGAACATTAACAACTGACAATAAAAGCTTTCCCGCTTAAATCACCATGAATATTCGTATGATTCTTGCTGTTTAAGGAATAATGATCCTAAAAAAGGCAACTAATGACTTCGGTATTGGACTATTTACACATTATTTGCAAAATACCTGTTAAATAGTGTTCATTTTTGAAATGTCTCACCTTCAGGTAGGTCCTCCATGCATTCAAATGTGATCTCGAACTGAAACGGGTTTCCAAAAGGACTGGGATTATCCAGAACAGCCACGTTTAGCACCTGCACTTTGGCCATGATGGTTCACAGGGATTGATCCACAGAAATCGGCCTTGTGTTTACGGAAGAGATCCTCTTAAAAACTGCCCAAATTACTGGAGTAAGTCTGAAGTAAATTCAGCGGAAGTGTGAAACCAAAGTCAGATTGACAAAAAGGTCCTCTACTGTAGCAGGTGAAGCAGCAGGGTTTTCTCTTGATGGGGGTTATTTTGTACTTTTTAAACTAATCAGACGGTCGCCACACATCCATTTCACTTATTGCTGGAACATCTTGAAGAACAAATTATTTAGTGCAGGATTTGAATGAACATGGTTTTAACCAAATTAAAGAATCAAAATCCGTCCTTTCCACAGGATCCTGAAGAAAAATGCCCCAAGATGCAGCAAAGACACTGAACGACAGCAGCAAGTGCTGTGGATCTGATGTCTTTTTCTTCCTCTCTGATCACTTTAATGGAATAAACCTGCTCTCTGCTGCAGCCTGCTGGACTGGAGGAAATATCTCCTTTGTGCAATAAAGCCTACTCGAGAATGAAATATAAACAAAAAATGCTGTGATGATAGTCAATTGACCATTTTAATGAAAACAGAAATCAATTCAAATCTCAAGCAGCTTCACAGACACACAATATCAGCACAATAGGGGGAATTATTGTAATATGGGGCACTCTAGGCTTTTGTAGTTTATGATTTTTACCTCAACACGTCAGCTGGAATAAGATCATATTGACATAGAGCTGCTTGTGATGGAGCAAGACATGAACACATCAGATGTTACTCTTTCACATGAAAACTCAATACATGATGAAATAGACTGACATTGTTTTAACCTCAATCAGAAATGATGTAATCACAATAAGAATGATTCGATAAGATAATAAAAGTTAAAGCATGATAAGACTAGATGAAACCTATTTCTCACAAAACCCAAATGTTCATTCACATCAGCCCCAAAGTTTTCACTAATGAGGAACAAATGAGGAGCATCACAAGCAATTCATGATTGAACAATCCTTGCAGTAATGCAGTGACAAGTTTCAAGAGTAAACTAAAGTTGAAAGTGCAGAAAATAAAAGAAGAATTTTTCTTTTAGTATTTTCTTTTATGGGACGTTCATTTAATTGTGGTTTCTGTTGTGATTATGTTTGTGGAAGAGATGTGTCTCATTTTTATAATCTCTAAAATAAATACATTGATATCTATCTGTGTTACACCTGCCAGCTGGAGTGCCCAGGATAACCACCAGAGGGCACTCTCCAGTCATTCTTCCACCACACGGGCCTGGCCATCCGTCCCTTCCCCGGTTCAGCGTCCGTGCTACTTCCCTCCAGGATTTATGTGACTGTCCGTAAAAAATTAGTTAACTTTAAAATTGAAATTACCCCAAGCTTTACACACCCTCAAGCCATATATATGTGCATATATGACTTTCTTCTTTCTGATGAACACAATCAGAGTTATATTGATAAATATCCTACGCATTCAAGCTTTATAATGGCAGTGAACGGAACCAACGAGTATGAAGCTCAAGAAAGTGCATTTTATAGTGCAAATTATAAACATACTCCACACGGCTCCGGGGGAGCCTTCTGAAGTGAAGCGATGTGTTTGTGTAAGAAAAATATCCATATTTAACAAGTTATAAAGTAAAATATCTAGCTTCTGATTGTGTTCATCAGAAAGAAGAAAGTCATATACATCTAGGATGGCTTGAGGGTTAGTAAAGCTTGGCTGCGTTTGGATCTTCAACCTGTGCATGTCAGAGCAGTTCGTAACACTGTGTTTTATTGCTTACAAGTGTTTTATCACTTACCCTTGATTCAGGGGTGAATTATCCACTCATTTCATGTTGCCCTCCTTCTCAATGTCAGTCAAACCAATCCACACTCTCTCCATGAATTAAGATATGAGTCTCTGTGTGTGAAGAAAAAACAAAACAAAAAAACAGGAATAAGTGTAATTCCTCTCATTCATGAACAGACACTGCAGTACTGCCTGCTCTCAGACCAGCTCTTCAACTCTTCAACTGGAAAAAAAAAAAAAAAAAAAACCCTGGATCACAGATTTTCGTACATAAACACTTTTCAAAACTGTATAAAAACTGTGATAAAGATCAACTTAAAAAAACAAAAAACAAACTAACTTTGTTTGGAAGCTGCCTTCTACAGTTCCTCACTCAACGATGTGACTTTGCTTTCTAACTCTAATTTCTTCAGTCATTAGATCAGTGTAATTGTGCTGTAAGCTGTTGATGGTCTGACTGAACTCTTCAGCTGTGTTCTTGTAACTCTTGAACAGAGATTCTCTCTCTGCTGTGATGGAGATGTGCTGCAGTATGATGGAGACCAGCAGAAGAACACAAATGAGCCCGAGACACACTGTCATCAACACCAAACATCTACTTCCTCCTGACAAACAGAGAGAAATCACACAAACATCGATTAACAACTATTCATATTAATAGACAACATTTCAAATCAACACTTGTAAGTATTCCAGCTTTGTCTTTAGATATAATTGGGCTTTTAGAGAGTGATTTCTGTTAAAATGACAACCTGGAATTCCAAAAATATGCATAAAAAGTAAATAATTCCATGAAATACACTTCATATAAAAACAGAAACATTCACACAGCGTTCAGAAAACCATGACTGAAATTGTATGTAAAAGTTTTTTCAGTTCCTAAACTTTCTGCTTACTTTGCTTTTGAGTTTGTCCTTCATCCTGGCTGTGACTCTGTATTTGAGGTCCACATGAGTCCTTCATATCTTTGTGTTTAATATTTTGATAAATGCTATCTAACTCTATTATTTGTCTTCACAGATGAGAGGTGTTGTTTAGAAATATGAGAAGTGTTTCTAAAACAGTGCTAAATTTACACAGGAAGTGATTTTCATATGATAAAATCATATGATGGAGATGTGTTAACAGATGACGTAATCACTACTGATTTTTTTCTTCATAAGGATCTTATTGAAACGAATACTTATGAACAAATGAAAACCATGACAGTAAAGTTTTAACAAACTTTGGTCCCATTGCAGATATGTGTCAAGTAAAGAGCATCAAACTCTTTAACAGGTCTCTCTCTCTCTCTGCTGTGATGGTGATGCTTTCTTGGCCTGTCCAAATACCCACACTTGTGGTCTTGTCCACTTGAAAGCATGTGTACGTGACAGGAAGAAATTTTAAGAAGTAATTTTAAGTTCCCATAACGTTCTCAGAACATCCCCACTGGTGTCATGGACATTGCCATGCCATAACGTTCCCATAACGTTCAGAGATGGTCACGATGTGGAGTTCTTTTAAGGGTTGGGGGACATTATTTAGTGGATCTTCAGGGAACGTTCTGGGAATGTTTAGGGGACTATTACTGTGGGACATTCCCTCAAGGTCTCTACACCTTTAGGGGACCAACCTAGAATGTTATTTTTTGGTCCTATTTAGGTCCTTCTGTCACATTTACTGAATGTTTCCAGAACCTTTAGCAACATTACAGGAACTTTTAGGGGACCAAACTAGAATGTTACTGCAGCACTTCTTTCACACTGGTTCTTGGTCTGCAGATCCGTAATCAGGCATAAGCACTGTGGCCCGGTTTCACAGACAGGGCTTAGCCTAAGCCAGGATTAGACTTTAGTTCAATTAGGATATTTAAGTAGATATTATAAAAGTACACCAGAAAAAAACATTACTGGTGTGCATCTTGAGACAAAACAATGGCACAAGTTGCTTTCAGTAAAAACGGCTCAGACATGCATTTTAATTTGGGACTATGATTAAGCCTTGTCTGTGAAACCGGGGTGAGTGTTCACACCAAGCGCAAGTCCTGAAAAGTGAAGCCAAAGCATCTTGATTGCCCCCAGGTGGTTGGTTCCAGTATAGGTCATAAACCCCGCCCTCTCTGTGTAATTTAATGGGACATGAGACAAACAAAACAATTAAATTAGATTACATTTCAAATATTTTTTTCCAAAGATGGTTTCTGTCATTTTTAATGTATTTTTTATCATGCTGATGTGTTAGTTTTTTTTTTTTGTTTTTTTTTGTTTTTTTTTAAATAAGTTTGGTTTTAGTTAGTAATTAATGACAGAATTTTAATTTTTAGGTGAAATAACCCTTTAAAGTCTTTCCCAGCCACTGCTACTTTCTTACCCTAGTGTACCCTAATATGAACCAGGGACAATAATAATGATTTAAAAATACATTTGCAAATAATATTATAATGTTGTTAGTCTACATAATATAGACACAGCTAGTTTTACTTGTTAAGAGATTTATTTGTGAGGGAATAATTACCTATTGGAGTCTTACACACATGATGTACAGTCTATGCCGTGCATTAATTTGAATCGCGACAGCTATTATGGGAGTGGCTTGATGCAGTGCAGGAGATGAAGATAACTTGATCTTGACCCTTTAATTAATGATATCACGTAGCAAATCTGCTTCAAAGATAAAATTAAATGAATTGCTAATTACAACATTGAAATAAAAATGTAAAGCCTGTAAAAATACTAGAAATTGTGAAAATATCCTAATTGGGAATCATGAAAAAAAAGTGCACATTTCATTTATCTTTTTATCTAACTTTTATGTCATTTTTGGTTGCTTGACTGTTTTCTTATAAAGGTCCAGAAATTCATCAAGTTTTTTGTCAGGTGTCTTTTTTAATTATATGATGTCATTACCTTGTTGTCTTGATGCCAGCCAATCGCTGCATTGCTGATCGTGGTTTTGAGTATCGATACATCTGCCCTTTTCACACGCAGTATTCTCAGCCAGTTTAATCCAGATATTTTAATCCAATCCACAAATTCATTTCAAAGACCAAATTAGCCAGAGTTCAGTTATCATGATTAGGCATCCGTCAAATCATCTCAGATGTATTAAGCGAGGTATGATAAACATACACTTGATCACATTTTCTCTTGCCATAACAAACAGTTAGAACTGGCAGAAAAAAAAAAACTAACATTAAAACATCAAGTCAAACTGCCCAACTAAAGCAAATACTGACCACCATAATGGTGACATCAAACCAAACTATTATTTTCAATAAAACTTCAAAAAACTAGAGTTGTCAAAAGTACCGACTTTCAGTACCTAGTTGGTACTGAAATTTTAAAAATGTGACGCTTTGAGCGCTGTTGAGTGGATTTGTAAACAACTCTGATTAGCCACTGTGTTCACGGCTCATCGTCTGTGATTGGCTTCAATGATCAACGCTGTAAAAACGTTGTAAATAGTCATCGATGAAGCTCTTCACCGAGCACTTACACAGATACACATGGTACTTTTGACAACTCTAATCTAAACCTCTGTTAATTCTCAATAAGAACTTTTGTACACATATGACAGAAATAAAGTCAATCTGGTTTGTAATAAGGCAAGCTGGTAATGCTGTTTGTGGAGTTGTTCAATGACGTTGGAGCCTGACATCAACCCAATTATCATTTTCAACCAAAATTTGACGTCTGAGCGATGTTGGAGTCCACGTCCAATAATGTGAACTCACATTGTGGCCATAGTATGAGCAAACAGTGAGTGCGCTGTGAGGTTACACTTTTAAGCCGCGTTTCCACCGCAGGAACTTTACCCAGGAACTAGGAACTTTGGGGTGGTACTCAGTGTGATTCGACTACAGGAACCAGGGTCTAAATTAAGTTCTGGGTAAAAAATTCCCCCTCTGAAAGTACCTGCTTGCTAGGTAGTACTTTTTCAAAGTTCCGGAACTTTCAGGGGTGGGATTTGTGTGATTTTGATTGGTTGAGTTCACGCAGCATTTTATTTCAACCATCGTTTTTTAAAAGTCTGTTGCGGTGCAGTAAGAGTTGTTTGCTTTTCGAATCAATAATGGAGTTTAAAAAATATGACAGATGGACCGACGACAATAAGGTTCAGGCTTTATTACGTTTATATGCGGAGGACGAAATCCAGTGGGAACTAGAAAGTTGCATGCAGTCCTACATCACCGGACTATCTTTACGATACTTTAGATCCCTATGGAAACGCAGCTAGCAATAGGTCTGGGGGAAAAAAGTTCCTGGGACAAATTGTTCCGGGTAATTTCGGTGGGTAAAAATTCACAGTAAAAATTCAGACTATAGATCATTGTGACCACACGGTGAGATCACTGTGAGACCAATTGTTGACTGTGTTATGTTACAAATATTCACCAATATTCGTTTAAATGCCACCAAATAATATGTTAGTAATTGATGGCTCATTCGGACTGAAAAGCCTTCTCGTAAATGCCTCTGTCAATCCGAGCTTGATTGATCCGAATGAAATTTTGATTTGATTGAAAGAGGTGGTGTAGACCTCAATAATCTGCTAGAATCAGACTATTTTTTTCCATTTCTCAATCAGATTTCAGAATACCTTGCATATACGTGCAGATAGTGTCAAAAGTTTTTAAGATTTAAATATAAAAATATTTACTAATTGGTAGAAAAACACCAGATGTTTCTGTTCCTCTCTGATCACTTCAATCTGATAAATGTGCTCTCTGCTGCATCCTGCTGGACTGGAAGAAATCTATCCATTGCGCAATGAAGCGATACACAAGAATGAAAAGTGTAAAAAACATTGCAAGTTTACTACGGTAATGATGGTATTTTATTCAAAAAGAAGGCAAATCAACAAAAGCAGTTTCACAGACACTCAATATCAGAATAATAGGGGTTAATTATTTCAATTATTAAATTATTTTACTGTGATCTCAACACTTCAGACAAACAAATGAGATGCATGATAACAGCTAGAATAAGATCATATTAAGTTGCTTATAATGACATGAACACATCAGAGTTTGGGTGTCCCAGATCACCCTAATTCACACTTATGAGATTTTTACATTTCCTTTCATTTGAATATCCACTCTTGGATATTTGTACATGACAGAAAATTATGACAATTATAAAACAAAATTGATATCATCAAAGGGTTTATATAAAATGAAGGCAGAAACCTCAATCAGTAATCTCAATATGAATGACTCCATAAAATAATACAAGTAAAAACACAACAAGACGGTAGATGACAGTGTTTCTCTTGATGAAACACTGTCATCAACACCAAACACCGACTTCCTCCTGACAAACAGAGAGAAAACACACAAATATCAGTGAATACCCTTCATATTATTAGAAATTAAGTTTGTCTCCATGTAAACTACAAAATGCAAATTTGTGACAATGCTGACGTCATGCACATGTGTATTACGTGTTCAGTCTATCCACAAGTTTCCTACGCCCCATGAGGCCTTGCGTCAAAAGTGGGAGTGTCTTCCGGTTTGAAGTAAACAAGCTGGATGTGACACTCATTCACTCAACAGTTGACACTCATTCAAGATTTAGCGAACCTGCGAACGTTTGGCCTTTACTTAAAGATTTAAGATTCCAGCATCAATATTTGAACAATGTTTTACAATAAAAAATGTTACAGTAACAGTAATTTATTAATTTGTGTCAGGAGTGCACATCAATCATGCTGAATCTAACTGATATTTATATTGACATAAAAAGAGAACACATACCTATTCAGTTGTTCCTGCTTCCATTTATTTACGATCACAAGAATGCACAAAACAACTCCATTAAGGCTTTTAAGTCCAAAGGCTTACACATTTAGATATATATTGATAAAATACCCTATGTGTACGTCACTTTTCTGAGCATTTCAATTAATTTTCCTCTAAATTATGTGATGATTGCAATCCGAGGAGGTTTGAGCGATCTCTCCGTCTCACCCCAGCTAACAGAATTTTGTTATAAGAACGTTCTCTAAATATTCAGTGTTGGTTCTGGGAACATAAAAAACGTCCAGTTTTCTTGACATTAGAGGAACGTTTTTTTTAAGGTATAATGTTCCTCAAACGTTTTTTCAACTTAATTTTGATCTAAAATTCAACATTCTAGGAACGTTGATTTGTAAAATTCCAAGAACATGAAAATGTTCAGTTTCCTTAATGTTAGTAGAATGTTATTTAAAGGTTAGTATGATGTTCCTGAAACATTCTTTCAATCATTCAAACACCTGCTGTGAACAAACACTGAAAGAAAGAGAAATAAGAACACAAACTACAACTTTCTTCAGCCACAGCCTTAGATGAACTGAAGATAAAAGACATTAAATCTCTGAAGATCTGATTAAACAACTCCACAAACAGCATTACCAGCTTCACTTATTACTAACCAGACTGACTTTATTTCTGTCACACGTCTACAGAAGTTCTTATTGAGAATTAACAGAGGTTTAGATGTTGATGTCTTATTGAAAATGTTTCGTTTGAGGTCACCATCATGGAGATCAGCGTTTGCTTTAGTTGAGCTCTTGACCCTTGACTTTTGTTGAGTTGCTTCTTTATCAGCAATTGCAGGTATTTTCAGAAAACATTTCTACATTGATAAAGCAGATCAACATGTCTGTTTTAATAATAGACAAATGACGCATTAAAGTGGTTTAAAATACTCTTGTTTTTCTGTAATTGCTGATTTAAGAAAATGCTATTGAGAAATATAAAACTCAACCAATGTAAAAAAAGAACTTTTGTAACGTCATTGTTGCTTTTCAGATGCTGAATGAATGTTGATGTGAGTGTATAAATAACACTGTCATTGTTAACTTTGTTTAAATCATGTTTTGTGTCATTTATACACTCACAGACATCAACATTCGGCATATGAAACACAACAATGGTGACATGCTTCATGCCAGCATACAAAACACATTCATGGCTCCCAGCATGCATTGCGGCATAAATAAATTATGCAGCTGAATTTTTTTTTGATTGTCACCATTGTCGAGGTTTGTATGATGAGTTCTGATGTCTAAGTGTGTCGTTTTTAACTTTTGAATAGTTTTGGACAATAGTACACAAATCACTTCAGTATTATAAATGTATTATTTCTTTTCTCATATAACATTTCAATTCCAAAAAAAAAAAGCAAAACTACAAAAAGACAGTTGTTTAAACCACTTTAATGCTGTCATTTGTCTGTTATTAAAACAGACATATTGATCTGCTTTATCAATGCAGAAATGTTTTCTGAAAACATCTGCAACTGCTGACAAAGAAGCAACTCAACAAAAGTCAAGGGTCAAGAGCTCAACTAAAGCAAACACTGATCTCCATGATGGTGACCTCAAACTAAACATTTTCAATAAGACATCAACATCTAAACCTCTGTTAATTCTCAATAAGAACTTCTGTAGACGTGTGACAGAAATAAAGTCAGTCTGGTTAGTAATAAGTGAAGCTGGTAATGCTGTTTGTGGAGTTGTTTAATCAGATCTTTAGAGATTTAATGTCTTTTATCTTCAGTTCATCTAAGGCTGTGGCTGAAGAAAGTTGTAGTTTGTGTTCTTATTTCTCTTTCTTTCAGTGTTTGTTCACAGCAGGTGTTTGAATGATTGAAAGAATGTTTCAGGAACATCATACTAACCTTTAAATAACATTCTACTAACATTAAGGAAACTGGACATTTTATGTTCTTGGAATGTTACAAATCAGCGTTCCTAGAATGTTAAATTTTAAATCAAAATTAAGTTGAAAGAACATTTGAGGAACATTATACCTTATAAAAACGCTCCTCTAACGTCAAGAAAACTGGACGTTTTTTACGTTCCCAGAACCAACACTGAATATTTAGAGAACGTTCTTATAACAAAATTCTGTTAGCTGGGACTATACTGTTAATCCTTTCAGCCAGAGCAACAGAGGGAGCTCATGACAGGAAAACAGGAGTTATGAGTTATACGAGTTAACCGGAGTGTGTGACGTGGATGCATTAGTCAGGTATCAACAAAGGCACAGGAAAGAGACAGATAAAACATTAAACCAAATAAATACACGATTATGATCATATAAGAATTGTCTACATTCCTCAAGCAGTCTCTGGTATTTTCCATAAACGTGTATTTATTATCGCAATGGTTAAAGTAGCCTTTAGCATCGCATATTTGACAGTGGAAACGCGACTGGCTCTGGTACGTGACACCAGTAGGAGTAAAACATCACATCATAAGGCTTGTGCTAGCATCAGTGACAGGAGAAGAACAGACAGCGGGTTGTTCATGTATTGCAGGGCCAGGATGCTCTTGTAGTCATGCTGTAGCACTTTTGTGGAAGGTCAGTAAAGTAAAGGACAATTAAGGGCATGAAAATCGTTTATTGTATTGTGATATTATTAACTAATAAATGTACTTGACAGAAATGTTGTCCCTGAGCGCCGTAACGACATCTCTCATAAAGGTTTGCAACTTTACAAAGTAAACAATGATCCGAAAAACACTTAGCCTCTTCGCTAATTAGCACACAAAATACCATTGGTATGCTACTTCCGCCGCCTCACCGGAAGTTGTACCCACGTTCTTTTTTTACAGTAGCGCCCCCCGGAAACAGGTGGATAGGCGCATAATGTTTCTTTACAAAGTGACATCGCCAACTATTGGCCTGGCAGCAGAATACAGCTTTTTAGTTGTTTTCACAGATCCATGTGAACGGGATCGTTTTGACAACATTGTCGTCTGTATGCAAAAAAAGCAAAGGAAAAACTTTTACATTGTTGTCATGTAAACATACCCTAAAATGTTTTGAGCTTGTCCACTCTTGACCACTTCTAGAAGTAGATGAAAACACATTCGACTGGACTGCCTTCGTAGTGTAGACGCTCACGTGGTGCAATGTGTTCGAACAGCCACAAAAGACCGCCTACTCTCCGCCTGCTAACCTAATGCATAAACAATATAGGAAGCGCACTAGCCAGCCGGGATTTAAACTTTGTTGGCTGAAGACCCAAGTTTGGTTTGAGGGCAAATAACATTGCGTGAGCTTATTCCATCCATTAGATCGAAAGTGGACAAAAGAGGCAGATTAAAACAGCAGGTGTAAACAGGAATGTGTCTCCCTCGTCTACTTGTGATCCAATCAACAAAAACACTTTCTAAAAAGTTCTAAAAATCTTTTATATCTTAGCAGGTGTAAACAGAGCCTAACCCTTATGGAACAAAAAAATATATGGGAATATACTGCAAAATATAATGCGCTATATATAATACATTTCCATATATGGAAACTACTTATATTTTTTAATATAGGCTACTGCAATATATGCATTGACCATGTATGGCTATATACTGATGCATATAAAAATATTTAGAAATGAAGACAAAAATAGCATTACATGTAATATTAATAAAGTTTTATCCTTTATTGTGTACACATATTGCACATACATGTTCCCATATAAATGTGAACGTATTGTACACACATACAGATTCACGGAATGAGTGACAGATTTCTTGTTCCCAGCATGCTTTGCTTCTGACTGTTAAAGGTAAATGTTAAAATTAAGTGTTATTTCAAGTGTTTTGCTCAATATTAATATAGGGGGAGATCTGTTAGTGTTTAATGTTCTATAATTTTGGAATTTAAAAGGTTTTCTGGTATGTGTGAGTTTTTGGGGTCACCATTGTGCTGAAGAGTAGAGCCTGTGGTTAGGTTGATGATCGGCCAAACACATTTAAAACAAAATTTTTTTATTTATTTATTTATTTTTTTTTTTTCAGAGTAATGGCTGTGCTTTTTTCAACACAGTGATAGTCTCTTAGCTAAATACTTTAATAGGCTACATGCAGGTGTGTGTTTGTTAGCCAACTTAAAAAACTATGAAACATTTATAATGTCAATAAATAAAAAATATGATATACACATCTCTATACATGTGTATTTATTACTACATGAATAAATATATCTGCAATATATTACACATGCAGTACCATATGATCACATATGTCCATTAAGTAACCAAATTAAAGAATCAAAATTCGTCCTTTTCACAGGATCCTGAAGAAAAACGTCCCAAGATGCAGCAAAGACATTGAATGACAGCAGCAAGTGCTGTGGATCTGATGTCTTTTTCTTCCTCTCTGATCACTTTAATGGAATAAACCTGCTCTCTGCTGCAGCCTGCTGGACTGGAGGAAATATCTCCTTTGTGCAATAAAGCAGATGTATAGCCTACTCGAGAATGATTAATGTTAATAAAAGCCTTCTGAAGCGAAGCGATGCATTTGTGTAAAAAAATATCCATATTAGTTATAAAGTAAAATATCTAGCTTCCGCCAGACCGCATTGGGGTAATTTTCATTTTAAAGTGAACTAATCCTTTAAGGGGCGGGCTATGTCACGCCTGCCAGCTGGAGTGCCCATGATAGCCACCAGAGGGCACTCCTCTTGTCTCCTTTACCATTTTATGAACTACATTTCCCATAAGCCTTTCCCTGGACTCATCATGTGCTGATTACTTCCACCTGTTTGTCATTGTCTTGTTTATGTTTGCCTGTTTAAACCCTGCCTGCGTCTCAATGTGCATACTATCCATCCTAAATAGTATGTGACATTAGTAATATTCAATACTATTTAGGGCAGATAGGGTGAATAGTATGCACATTGGGATGTGTGTTCATTCACTCGTTGCGAAGTCTTGTATTTGTGTTATACTGAAATTCTGAGTGATATCCTGGTTTCCTGTGTCTTGGTCTCTGATTCACTGGCCGTTGTACTGGATTACTCTGTTTGCCTGTGTTTCTTGGTTCTTGTTTTATGTTTGGATTGTTTGCCCCATGTGTTTGACCCTTTGCCTGTTGTATGGATTATGATTCTGGATTACCCTTAATAAATGGCTGCATTTGGATCTTCAATCCGTGCGTGTCAGAGCAGTTCATAACACTGTGTATTAAAAGGCTTGTTGGACTTGAAGCAGCGCTGCACAGACCAATCTGTGTATGACATCAAAGTACCGCGAGAGCGATTAGAGAGCAGACGCTCCATATGCTTTTAAAATTGATCTTGTGGTACTTTGATGTCATACACCGATCGGTCTGTGCAGCGCTGCTTCAAGTCCAACAAGCCTATCGAAAGACTTGTTTTCAAATGTCAGAAAAAAATTGACCAATCATATTGTCCCTCTAAAGGGGTGGGTCTTGCTATCATCAAGTTTATGACGCATTCCGCACACTGTGAGGAACACCATCGGAAAAAAACACTGATAGCTAGTACTATTTGCTATGGAAACCGCAAGCAATATTAATGAGGAGCAAGTCATTGCTAATTTCTTGCCAAGGTTTGAGAATCATGGTTTGCTACTGAGAAATACTGACATACAGTGTTAATACAGAATTTGATTTACAAGTGTCAGATTTGTGATTTTTATGTAGATTTTTGTATGTAGAAACTTTTAGAAAAAGTATGATGGAGACCAGCAGAAGAACACAAATGATCCTGAGACACACTGTCATCAACACCAAACATCTGCTTCCTCCTGACAAACAGAGAGAAAACACACAAATATCAATTAATAACCATTCACTTCAAATCAATCTTTTAATCTACCTTTGTCTTTAGATAATGCTATAGACAGTTCTTACAGTATATTTATTTTACAAGGCAATGCTATATGGTAAAATATCTTAAGATGAACAAATTGAAAAAGTTAAAAAAAATCCGTTAATACATTAAATATAAAAGCAGAAACATTGACATTGTCAATATTGTCAAATTTTGATCTTTTCCTTCATTCTAGCCGTTACTCAGTGTTCGAGGTCCAGTTGTGTCTCTGTATTCAATATTTTGATAAACAGTGTCTAATTTCATAATTTGCTCTTATGTCGGACAGTATGTCTTCATGGATGAGCTGCATGTGATCTTCAGAATGAGTATTGTTTTGTTGTTGTTTTAAATAATGCTAACCCTAAACAGGAAGTGATTTCATTTCACACTGGCCTTCAACAAGAATAAAGACTATCATACTACTGTGTTTGTGTATTGTACATTCACCCACATGTTATCAGCTTCAAAAGCCAACAAGAGGAATCTGTGATCACTCAAATAGATTCAAACACCCTTAAACAGGCCAAACTGGACCTTTGTATTGATGATGCAGGAAACAGCAGCAAGTGCCCTGAATCTAATGTTTCTGTTCCTCAGTCTGATAAACCTGCTCTCTGCTGCGCCCTGCTGGAAAATATATTTCCCTATATGAATGATCAATATATGAAATGATTTAACAGTATATTTGAAAATATACAGAATAATATATTGTGTTAATATATTACAATATACCAAATAATACATAAGGAATTGCTACTTTTCGTATATATTGAAAAATATGTGACAATATATTTACTAATATCATAATGTATGCAATTTATATTCAGTAATAGACCTACACTTCATTACATATAGATGTACATGTGTATAATTATATTGCATATATATTTTTTCATGCAGTATAAACACATATGTATAGAAATATATTTCTTATATTTTATAATTATTTACATTATAATTTTTTTTTTATTTTCAAGCTAGTTAACAAAAGCACAAGCACACCTTCATGTACTGCAAGTATTTTCAAAGAGACTATCATTGTGCTAAAGAATGCACAGCCATTACTTTTTTAAATAAATTATAATTTTAAAGAAGTTTGGCCGATCATCAACCTAACCTCAGGCTCTACTCTTCAGCACAATGGTGACCCCAAAAACTCACACATACCAGAAAACCTTTTAAACTCCAAAATAATAGAACATCAAACACTAACATATATCCCTCTATATTAATATTGAGCAAAACATATGAAATAACACTTAATTTTAACATTTACTCTCCTTTAATATATCTGTGATTCTGCAAAATAAAAAAATAAAAAAAGTGAATATGAAATAAAAACAAAATACTGTGATAATATCAACTGACCATTTTATTAAAACAGAAAGCAATTCAAAAGCAGTTTCGCAGACACTCAATAACAGAATAATAGGATGAATCAGGGAAATCTGGGACACTTTAGACTTCTGTAGTTTACTGTGATTTTCACCTCAACACTTCAGACCAACAAATGAGGCTCATGATAACAGCTAGAATAAGATCATATTAATATAGAGCTGCTTGTGATGGAAAAAGACATAAACACATCAGAGGTTTGGTGTCTCAGATCACCCTAATTCACATCATGAGAAACAGGATGTTGTGAGATTATAAAAGCAATGAGAAAATAATGACAATTTTACATTTTCCTTCTAACAAATTAATATGAACATCAGTAGGCAGAAATTATAAATTCATAATAAAAAGATTCCATAAAATAATAAAGCAAAAGCACAACAAGACTAGATAAAATTTAATTCTCACAAATCCCCTTTCTCTTCTCAGAGCATGGAAGATCATTCCAGTTGTTCATGGGCTCTATTCGAGGATTCATTTCAATACAGTCCTCATCTCCACCATTGTTATTCGGCTCACCTTTGAACCAAAACCTGAATAAAATGTGCCAGTTTTTCAGTTATTCGGGACTCCAAATGTTCAATGAAAGTTTTTATCTATTCAACACCTTATAAATGAGGAGCTTAACGAGTTATTCATCATATAACAGAGTAAACAATATTCACAGCACCACAATAGCAAAGTAGTTCAGCAGTTAAAGTGCAGAAAAGTAAAAGAGAGAACAGTTTATCCATAGAATATATTTATGGGAAGTGTTTATTTATTTATTTATTTATTTATTTATTTTTGTGGATGATGCCATAATTGTGTTTGTGGAAGAGCTGTGTCTGATTTATGAAGATTGTGATGATCTAAATTTAAATGTGAATAAAAAGGACTTAAATGCATCCACAGTAGTTTTCTGTGAGTGTTTTGTCACTTACCCTTGTTTCAGTGGTGAATTATCCACCCATTTCATGTTGCCCTCGTTCTCAATGTCAGTCAAACCAATCCACACACTCTCCTTGAATAATGAAGTTATGAGTCTCTGTGTGTGAATATAAAAAGGAATAAGTGTGATTCCTCTCATTCATGATCAGACACTCACACAAACTCACCTGCTTCACTTCAGTGTTGATAATGACCAGATCAGCTCCTCGATCCCTGCAGTACTGCCTGCTCTCAGACCAGCTCTTCAACTTGCTGGGTATGAAAAACCCACCATTTCCTTTCAATAAACACAAACACTTTGCTTATTATTTGTGTTGCAAAGTGGACATAAACATAAAAATCCATTTGCACAAACCTTGTTCATTTAACTTCCTCAGTTCAGTCTGTAACTCCAGTTTCTTCTGTCTCAGAGAGCTGAAGTTGTTCTTCAGTTGGTCTTTTTCAGTCATTAGATCAGTGTAAATGTGCTGTAAGCTGTTGATAGACTGATTGAACTCTTCAACTGTGTTCTTGTAACTCTTGAACAGAGATTCTCTCTCTGCTGTGATGGAGATGTGCTGCAGTATGATGAAGACCAGCAGAAGAACACAAATGAGCCCGAGACACACTGTCATCAATACCAAACATCTACTTCCTCCTGACAAACAGAGAGAAAACACACAAATATCAGTGTATTCCCTTCATATTATTACAAAAAAGGTTACAAGCCAACCTTTTAATCTACCTTTGTCTTTAGATAATGCTGTAAATAGAGCTTTTACCGGATATTTTTTTTTTATAAGATAAACATTGCTATACAGTAAAACATCCAAAGAACATTGAAAAAGTGCAAATAATTGCATGTTAATAAATTAAAAATAAAAGCAGAAACATTGACATATTGTCCTCAGAAATTTTTTTTTGAACTTGTACGTGACACTTCCTCAAACATTAGCGACACCATTAACAGAAACATCTGCGACACCATTTCTGCTTTAAAGTCATTTTCAGCTTACTGTGCTTTTCATCTTTCCCCTTATCCTGGCTGAGATTCGGTGTTCGAGGTCCAGTTGTGTCCTTAATATCTCTGCATTTAACATTTTGATAAATGCCCTCTAAATCCATTATTAGCTGTGTCTGACAGTACGTCTTCACAAGATGAGGTATGATCTTTAGAATGAGTGGTATTTTTACAATAGTGTTAAACCTACACAGGAAGTGGTTTCATTTCACACTGGCTTTAAACAAGAACAAAGACTTGCAGTCCAACTTAAAAACTCTCTGCAGACTCATATGACTGTGTTTGCGTATTAAACATTCAAGCACGTTATCAGCTTCAGAAGCCAACAAGAGGAATCTGTGATCACTCAAATGGACTCAAACACCCTTAAACAGGCCAAACTGGACCTTTGTATTGATGATGCAGGAAACAGCAGCAAGTGCCCTGAATCTGATATTTCTGTTCCTCAGTCTGATAAACCTGCTCTCTGCTGCGCCCTGCTGGATTGGAGGAAATCTATTTATATGCAGTGGAATAAAGCAGATTTGCAGAATTACAAATGAAATAAAAACAAAATGTTGTGATAACGTCAATTGACCATTTTGTTAAAACAGAAAGCAATTCAAAAGCAGTTTTGCAGACAATATCAGAATAATAGGGTGAATCAGGGCAATCTGGGATGGAGCCATTTACACTACACTGTTTTCAACTATAAACAGAAAACTTTTTATGTGTTTTGGCCGTTCATTTACATGTCAACTGCTGGCCTGGCAGCAGAATACAGTGTTTTTAGTTGTTTTTTTCGGATCAGTGTCAACGGGGATCATTTTGACAACATTGTCGTCTGTACAAAGAAAAACTTTTTTTGTTTTTTGTACATCATTGTCATGTAATTTACAGTTAGACTTATGTACTTTACTGTGATTTTCATCTCATCACTTCAGAACAACAAAAGAGTAGCATTATAACAGCTAGAATAATATCATATTAATATAGAGCTGCTTGTGATGGAGAACTTGAACATGTCAGATGCAAAGTGCAGAATTTCACATGAAAGCAGTTTATACATAGTAAATAAACTGACAGTTTTAAAAGACAGGAATCTTATTAATGAATTATGTGAACAAAATAAAATGAAATCCATAAGATAATACAAGTAAAAGCATGGCAGCAATGAATGAAACCTATTTCTCACAAATACATTTTTTCCAATGTGAGCATGGGTAATTATTCCAGTAAAATAAGAATGTTAGGGCATAATGTTTTGTCAATGGTATCGCTAAACATGTTTAGAATGTTTTAGAGAATGTTATCCTACCTTTTAGGAGAAACTTCTGGTAACATATACTAGGATGGGGTGGGGTGACCTCACATTGTGACCATAGTATGAGCACACAGTGAGAGTGTTGTGAGGTTAACCCTTTAGATCTCTTTGACCTCACATTGTGACCACATGATGAGATCACTGTGAGTTCAAATTGTTGACTGGGCAGCTATTTTACTTATAAAGTTTTAGCGGGACGTTTCCCAGCAGGCACTGGAATCCAACGTTGTTCAGATTTCAAATTTTGGTTGAAAGTGAAAATCGGGTTGAAGTCAAGCTCCATCGCAATTAAGCAACTCCAAAAACCGCATTAGCAGCTTCAATTATTACAGACAAGATGTACTTTATTTTTGTCATATGTGTACAGAAGTTCTTATTGAGATTAAAAGAGGTTTAAATGTTGAAGTTTGTTTAAAAGTAATAGTTTAGTTTGGTCACCACTATGGTGATCAGTATTTGCTTTAGTTGGGCTCTTTGGCCTTGACTTTAATTTTAGTTTTTCTCTGGCTGCTGTAACTGTTTGTTATTGCAAGAACAGCAAGAGAAAATGTGATCAAGTATGTTGACTACTTTTTAATAATAAAGATGTTATCATAATGTAGCAGTCTGATTTTACTCAAAGTCTACTCTTTGATACCAATTTCACATGGTCATAAAAATCCTGGGATTCTACAGCATGAGATCCAGCAGCATTTTAATAAGAAGATCTGGAGAGATCATAAAAAAAAAAAAAATTCTGCACAATAAGTTTTAAACCCCTTCACAGAAACAAACAAACCTCAAGAATCCGCATATGAATCTCAGTGCTTCATGCCGCAATGCATTCTGGGTGCATCATACAAAACTCATCAGTGGATGTTAGCTCAGGTCCGTTACATAATATTAACAGATACAACTTTTGATTTTAAAGGGTTAGTTCACCCAAAAATGAAATTTCTGTTATTAAGTACTCAACCACATGTCGTTCCAAACCCGTAAGATCTTCGTTCATCTTCAGAACACAAATTAAGATATTTTTAATGAAATCCAAGCGCTTTCTGACTGACGGCAATTTAATTACCACTTTCAAGGTCCAGAAAAGTAGTAAAGACATTGTTAAAACAGTTGACGTGACTGCAGTGGTTCAACCTTAATGTTATGAAGCGACGAGAATACTTTTTGTGTGCAAAAACAAAACAAAAGTAATGACTTTATTCAACTAGAGATGCACCGGTACTGAATTTCTCTGCCGATACCGATAGCCGATTATTCAGAATGATATCGGCCGATACCGATACTTTGGTTTTTCTTAAGGAAAAAAAAAATCTCTCCCAAATAATGTTGCAAACTATACAGGGAACCCTCTCATATGGTACACTACAATATTAGAGGTTACAATTAACAGCAGAGGTATTATATTCAGCTGCTGTTTATTTTCAGATATAATGATTACACTCAAATAAAAACTGAAATGTATAAAACTTAGTATCACATAAGGTAGTTTTCATAAGCACTTGTCTTCATGGCAAATTTGCACAAACATATAATTAACAGTAAATAAGCTCCTCTCTAGCGTTTTTTTTTATATGTAGATAGCTAAGGAACTGTGAACATTGGAAAACATTCCTGAGGTAAAAGTGACATGACTTGTTCACAAGCTGTTTTATTGACGTCTTTCCGCGGTTGAAACACAAATAAAGTGATTACATGAGACATGATACATTCTGGTAAGTTGTACAATATATTTCAACATACCTTTGATGTTCATTCATGTTTTTCGAGATATAACTATTGAAGAGGAAGAAAAGACTCGCGCTCCGAGCTGCCGCCTGAACTGAGGCATTACAGCGATCTGACAAGTCACATTTAAGAGCGTCAAAACGCCATTGAATTTAATGATAAAATGGACAGAATTTGAAAACTGAAACTTTAATTCTTATCAGAAGTAATAAAGCACAAATCTTTTTGCGATTATTGGATGGGAGGCGCTACAAATAATATTTGATGTAGGAAAAAAAACGCAGACCTGGCAACCCTGGCTTGAACTACGGGTGATTCATAGGGTCAAAAAGAGCCTGCTTTAACGTCACTATTTTTAAACTGTTAATGCGTTAAAATTCAACACAAGAGTTCAGCGCTTCCAGGTTCTACACCAGAACGCCGACCCAGTATTGGCCGGCTCCTTATTTTTGTTTAGTTTTTAAGCACAAAAAGTATTCTCAACGCATCATAAAATTAAAGATGAACCACTGCAGTCATGTGGACTATTTTAAGGATGTCTTTAGTACCTTTCTGGACCTTGAAAGTGGTGATTATATTGCCCTCTATGGAGGGGTCAGAGAGCTCTCGGATTTCATCAAAAATATCTTAATTTGTGTTCTGAAGTTGAACGAAGGTCTTACCAGTGTGGAATGACATGTGGGTGAGTACTTAATGACAGAAATTTCATTTTTGGGTGAACTAACCCTTTAATATTGTATTAGTAAATGTTGAAATTAACATTAATTAAGATTAATAAATGCTTTAGAACTATTTTTCAATGTTAGCTCATGTGAATTAATGTAGTTAAAGGGGTCATGACATGAGAAATCAAATTTGCCTTAATCTTTAGACATATACGAGGTGTTTGTATTATTAAAACATCCTGCAAGTTTCAGAGCTTAAAACATCCTCCTCATTATAAACAAAACATTTATTTAATCAAGCTCCAAAAACAACAAGTTGACGAGTTTAAGCTGTTTTTGACGTCTTTGAAGCATGGTTGAAGCACTGAATGAGCGATTACATGAGACAGGATTTATTTCAGTAAATTGTCCTGCATCTATTTACGTACTTTTTGGTATTCATTCATGCTTATTTCGCTCTGTAGCCCATAACTGGTATTGAAGATAGAGGATGACATGATCCATTCACTGGCGCTTCACTTGACCTGAGGCGCGCCACATAATCTGTCACCATGTTAAAGAGCACCAAAATGGTTCTTGTTTGAATTTCATAATAAGACGGACAGAATTGTTTAAACCACTTTAATGCAATCATTTGTCTGTTATTAGAACAGACATGCTGATCTTCTTTATCAATGCAGAAATGTTTTCTAAAAACACCTGCAATTGCTGACAAGGAAGCAACTTTACAATCGTCAGGGGTCAAGAGCTCTACTAAAGCAACCACCAATCTCCATGATGTTGACCTCAAAAAAAAAAAACATCTAAACCTCTGTTAATTCTCAATAAGAACTTCAGTAGACGTGTGACAGAAATAAAGTCAGTCTGGGGTGCGTTTCCCAAAGCGAACTATGGTCGCAAGTTCCGTTGTTACCAATAGAGTTCAATGGGACTTATGACCATAGTTGGCTAACGATGCTTTCGGGAAACGCACCCCTGGTTAGTAATAAGTGAAGCTGTTATAGGTGTAAATGTTATCCATGTAAAATGTTATAGGTTTAAATATTATTTCACGCTGTAACTGTAGGGCTAATATATTATGCCCCCTATGAACTGCATATGTGAATAAAATAAATTAGACCTATTGTGTATTTGAGGTCCACACGTGTCACATCTTTGTGTTTAACATTTTGATAAATGCTATCTAACTCCGTTATTCGTCTTCACAGATGAGGGGTGTTGTTTAGAAATATGAGTAGTGTTTTTAAAACAGTACTAAACCTACACAGGAAGTGATTTTCTCTGCATGACGAATGGGTTACAGAATCATATGATGAAGAAGTGGTAACAGATGATGTAATCACTAGAGTTTTTTTTCTTCTTCTTTGAAGCATACGGATCAGCATGCTTTATTCAGTCGTATACCTCTGAACAAATGAAAACCATGACAGTAAAGTTTTAACAATCTTTGGTCCGATTGCAGATCTGTCAAGTAAAGAGCATCAAACTCTTTAACAGGTCTCTCTCTCTCTCTGCTGTGATGGTGATGCTTTCTGGGCCTGTCGAAATACCCACTCTTGTGGTCTTGGCCACTTGAGAGCGTGTGCACGTCACAGGAAGTATCACCCACTGGTGTCAAGGACGTTGCCTAGTAACATTCCCAGACCGTTCCGAGATGGTCACGATGTGGAGTTCTTTTAAGGGTTGGGGGACGTTATTTGTCGGACCTTCACAGAACATTCAGGATGTTCTCTGAACATTTAGGGAACCATATTTTATTTGGAAATTTGATGTTCCCAGAATGTTGTCAAAATGTCCTTGATTTGAAAATTAGAGCTAAATTGACTAACATAAGCGGCTGTTCAAACAAAAACTATAAAATTAAGGTAAGATATCCCAATCTATTTTCTAATTTTTCTTACAAAAAAAAGCACTTTACAGATATTTCCTGGATTATTATTATGAAACCTTTTCTGTATAATGCAAATATCTTGCAGTTAGTCATTAGCTACTGGCTTCCTGTTAAACATCGTATAGATTTTAAAATCTTGCTAATTACTTACAAAGCACTAAATGGTTTAGCTCCCCAGTACCTGAGCGAGCTCCTAATTCATTATAGTCCTTCACGTCTATTGCGATCTCAGAATTCAGGCCAGCTGATAATACCTAGAATATCAAAATCAACCGCAGGCAGTAGATCCTTCTCCTATTTGGCACCTAAACTCTGGAACAATCTTCCTAGCATTGTTCGGGAAGCAGACACACTCTGTCAGTTTAAATCTAGACTAAAAACGCATTTCTTTAACCTGGCATACACATAACACATTACCAATTTATATTTTCAAATCCGTTAAAGGATTATTAGGCTGCATAAATTAGGTCAGCCGGAACCGGGAACACTTCCTATAACACCAGATGTACTCGTTACATCAGAAGAAGAATGGCATCTACGCTAATATTAGTCTTTCTGGTTATCCCGAGGTTCACCGTAGTCAACCGGATCCGGGCCGTATCCAGGTGAGACCAAGGACCTGCGCCTTGACACGACCACAACGCAGCCCTGAAGTATCAGCAGAGATTGAGTCAACTAGATCATCCACTGTGAGGGCCTCATCGACACGACAGCCACGACACAGTTCCTCAACAACCGTCCATACCAGCGTGATGAATACGATCCTCAATTGGATGGAACTGGAATAAATACTTTGAATGTTGCGATCCTATTGGACTTATGATAGCAACCTGAATCGTAACAAAGCACTGCTGGCCAGAGGAGAACTGGCCCCCCGACTAAGCCTGGTTTCTCCCAAGGTTTTTTTCTCCATTTAAACACCTATTTGCCACTTGTCTGCCACCTGATGTCACCTGATGGAGTTTGGGTTCCTTGCCGCTGTCGCCTTTGGCTTGCTTAGTTGGGGACACTTGACATTTGACTTGACATTTGATATTCAACAGTGCTTTGATCTGCCTGCATTGACACTATTCTTTAAGAGCTGCTGTGCAGCCAAATAATGTACCAGTTATCAATGTAAAGCTGCTTTGACACAATCTACATTGTAAAAAGCGCTATATAAATAAAGGTGACTTGACTTGACTTGACTAGCTGACAACAGAATATTGTGAATATCTGTAATATAATTTGTCTTTATCATGGATTATTGTGATTTTACTCAGAAATTACTACAAACAGAAGTAATAAAAATGTGAATATTTGATCTAATACACCTTAAAGGAATAGTTCACCCAAAAATTTTGATGTTTATCTGCTTACCCCCAGGGCATCCAAGATGTAGGTGACTTTGTTTCTTCAGTAGAACACAAATGATGATTTTTAACTCCAACCGTTGAGGTCTGTCAGTCAAATAATGCATGTCAATGGGAACTCCATCTATAAGAGTCAAATAAACACGACAGACAAATCCAAATTAAACCCTGCGGCTCGTGACGACACATTGATGTCCTAAGACACGAAACGATCGGTTTGTGCGAGAAACCGAACAGTATTTATATCATTTTTTACCTCTAAAACACCACTATGTCCAACTCCGTTCAGCATCCGGTTAGTGAGGTCAAAAAAACGCGCTCTGATGACAGAACTGATGTCTCGCGCTTTGCTTCAATGAGCGCGAGACATCACTTCCGTTGTCAGAGCGCGTTCAGACCTCACTAACCGGATGCTGAAGGCAGTTGGACATAGTGGTGTTTTAGAGGTAAAAAATGATATAAATACTGTTCGGTTTCTCGCACAAACCGATCGTTTCGTGTCTTAGGACATCAATGTGTCGTCACGAGCCACAGGGTTTAATTTGGATTTGTCTGTTGTGTTTTTTTGACTCTTATAGACGGAGTTCCCATTGACACGCATTATTTGTCTGACAGACCTCAACGGTTGGAGTTAAAAATCATCATTTGTGTCCTACTGAAGAAACAAAGTCACCTACATCTTGGATGCCCCGGTGGGTAAGCAGATAAACATCAAATTTTCATTTTTGGGTGAACTATCCCTTTAACATTTCATTTTCAAAACACTTATTCCTACAACCTGCTCAGAGCTTGGTTGAAATTTGAACTCACACAACATAATGTTCATCAGGTTACTCTGAAGTGAACATTACAATCAAGCCCATCTGAGTTCAAAATGTGCATCACAGGTATCAAGTGTTCATATATATATATATATATATATATATATAAATAATGAAGTTCATCATCATAAGCAGAAGTCACTGTTGTGAGGTTCTCAACAGTTTTGCAGGACCCATGGAGACCAAATATTTACAAAATTGACCTAACAAGTAAATAGTGTCCCACCAGTGGAGAACCATGTCCAAAAACAGGATATTGAAGATAAAAATGGATAAAACTGTATATAAACATTAGTGCTACGATCTGAAAGTTTTTTTTTTTTTTTTTTTTTTTTTTTTTTAAACTTGATTTTTATCTACAGGACAGGTTTGAGGTAAAATAATGTGTAGCTTTTATTTATTAATGTTCAATTCTGGAATTACATTAGTGTCAAAAGTAATGTTTAAAATTAAAACATAAAAATATCAATTAATTGGTAGAAAGTCACTTGAGCCTCACTTTTCACCTTATGTTTCTGTTCCTCTCTGATCACTTCAGTTTGATAAACCTGCTCTCTGCTGCGCCCTGCTGGACTGGAGGAAATCTATCCATATATAGTGCAATAAAATCCATAATGAAATATGAAATAATAACAAAAATGAAATAAAAATAATGAAAGAAATGGTTTTTAAATGCCATTTTATTCAAAGAGAAGGCAAATCAACACAAAAGAAGTTTCACAGACACTAAATATCAGAGTAATAGGAGTGAATTATTCCAACAAATGAGATGCATGAAAACAGATCACTGTAAATTGTAATGTAGAGATGCATTTTCTGTAAAGCTGCTTTGAAACAATATGTATTTTGAAAAACGCTATACAAATAAATGCGAATTCAACTGAATATTGACACAGAGCAGCTTGTGATGGAGCAACACATACATCAGAGGTTTGGTGTCCCAGATCATTTTTACATTGTGAGAAACTGGATGTTGCGAGTTTATTATAGCAATAAAAATAATGACAATTTTACATTTCCTTTCATCTGAAAATCAGCTTGTGATTTTGTATATTACAGAAAAGTATAAAATAAAATTGATATTGTGAAAGCAGTTTATATATAGCAGACTGTAAAAAGCAGGCACCTCTATCAGAAATTCTGCATTCACAATAAGAATGATTCTATAAAATAAAAGAAGTAAAACCACAACAAGAAGGGATGAACCCTATTTCTCACAAATGCCTTTTCTCTTCTCAGAGCATTTGAGATCATTCCAGTTGTTCAGTTTAAAAGATGTCCAAGAAGACATAATTTCAACACAGTCCTCCTTTCCATGTTCATCATTTGGCTCACCTTCGCTCCAAAACCTAAATAACATATTCAATTTTTTTAAGCATTCACAACCCCAAATTTTCTCGTTCAGGAATACAAAATAAATAGATGCTTTTGATTTTACTTATAGGAAGTATAATTTATTGTGGATGTTGTCATGATTGTGTTTGTAGAAAATATGTTTCCAGCTGTTTTCTTGTTGGGTTGTGATGGTCTCATTTTTATAATGAGAGTACAAAAGAACAACTATCTAAATCCACAGTGATTGTCTGTGAGTGTTTTGTCACTTACCCTTGTTTCAGTGGTGAATTATCAACCCATTTCATGTTGCCCTCGTTCTCAATGTCAGTCAAACCAATCCACACACTCTCCTTGATGAATGAAGTTATGAGTCTCTGTGTGAGAATAAAAACAGGAATAAGTGTGATTCCTCTCATTCATGAACAGACACTCACACAAACTCACCTGCTTCTCTTCACTGTTGATAATGACCAGATCAGCTCCTCGATCCCTGCAGTACTTCCTGCTCTCAGACCAGCTCATCTTCTTATTGGAGATTAACAAGCCATCTAATCTGCACAGACATCCTAACAGAAACACTTTTTTTTTTTTTAAAGCTGTGTACATGAAAGATAAATAAAACTAGGAAAACAAAAAATGGATACTAACCTTCTTTAAAAGCTTTTGTATCCAGTTTCTCACTCAAAGACGTGACTCTGGTCTCCAGTTCCAGTTTCTTCTGACTCAGAGAGTTGAAGCTGTTCTTCAGTTGGTCTTTTTCAGTCATTAGATCAGTGTTCTCGTCCTGTAATCTGTTGATAGTCTGATTGAACTCTTCAACTGTGTTCTTGTATCTCTTGAACAGAGATTCTCTCTCTGCTGTGGTGGAGATGTGCTGCAGTATGATGAAGACCAGCAGAAGAACACAAATGAGCCCGAAACACACTGTCATCAACACCAAACACCTACTTCCTCCTGACAAACAAAGAGAAAACACACAAATATCAGTGAATACCCTTCATATTATAAGAAATTAAGTATCAAATCAACCTTTTTTTCACTAATCTACCTTTGTCTTACTGTGCTTTCATATTCCTTTACAAGACAAACATTCCTGTATAGTAAAATATCTAAAGATGAACATATTGAAAAAGTAAATGAAATGAAAACATTAAATATACAAGCAGAAACATTGACATATTGTTCTTAGAAATTTTTTTTTTTTTTGAACTTGTACGTGACACTTCCTCAAACATTAGTGGCACCAATAACAATACCATCTGCGACACCATTTCTACTATAAAAAAATTTTCTGCTTACTGCGCTTTTGATCTTTTCCTTCATCCTGGCTGTGATTCAGTGTTCGAGGTCCAGTTGTGTCCTCAATATCTCTGCGTTCAACATTTTGATAAATGTCCTCTAAATCCATTATTAGCTGTGTCTGACATGAGGTGTGGTCTTAAGAATGGTGAGCGGTGTTTGTACATTAGTTTTAAACCTTCACAGGAAGTGGTTTCTTTCACAATGACCTTAAACAAGAATAAAGACTTGCAGACCAACTCAAAAACTCTCTGCAGACTCATATGACTGTGTTTGTGTATTGAACATTCAAGCACGTTATCAGCTTCAAAAGCCAACAAGAGGAATCTTTGACCACTGAAATGGACTCAAACACCCTTAAACAGGCCAAACTTTGTATCGATGATGCAGGAAACAGCAGCAAGTGCCCTGAATCTGATGTTTTGGGACATATCCAGCAGCAGGCCCGCAGCATTAGCAGTTTCACAACCGGAAGTAGTTTTGCTACCCATACACGTAATTTTCTTTTGTTAAATATAAGCTGTTTTCACATGAATTTTGATTGAATTGATGACTACAATATTTAACAACAATATTTTTAAACAAAGTCACTTTTCTGTTCATATAATATGCATAAGATATCATGATGTACAATGAGCAAAATTTTAAAACATATTGATCATGCATAATGTCAGTAAATGGATAAAACACAGTAGTTTACTTCAAGGATATAGGCTACAACTATACACAGTTTTTATTTAAAAAATAAAAAGTGTAACATGTTGTAAAGTGTTTCCCATGTCCAGCAGAAGAACATAAATGAGCCCGAGAAACACTGTCATCAACACCAAACACCGACTTCCTCCTGACATACAGAGACAAAAAACACACAGATATCAGTGTATGCCCTTCATATTATTAGAAATTAAGTTTCAATTGCCTCCATGTAAACTACAAAATGCAAATTTGTGACAATGCTGACGTGATGCGTATGTGTATTACGTGTTCAGTCTATAGGCGCATAATGTTTCTTTACAAGCGACATCGCCAACTACTGCCCTGGCAGCAGAATACAGCTTTTTAGTTGTTTTCACAGATCCATGTGAACAGGGATCGTTTTGACAACATTGTCGTCTGTATACGAAAAAAGCAAAGGAAAAACTTTTCCATTTTTAGTACATTGTTGTCGTGTAAACATACCCTAAAATATTTTGAGCTTGTCCACTCTGACATACAGTATTAATACAGAATTATTTGATTTACAAGTGTCACGTTGGTGATTTTTATGTAGACTATTTATCAAGAAACATTTAGAAACAGTATGATGAAGACAAGCAGAAAAACACATATGAGACCGAGATACACTGTCATCAACACCAAACACCTACTTCCTCCTGACAAACAGGACGGAAATAATCAACCTTCAAATCAACTTCAAATCAACCTTTGTCTTTAGATAATGCCATAGACAGCTCTTACAGTATATTCTTTTACAAGGCAATGCTAATATACGGTAAAATATCTGAAGATGAACATATTGAAAAAAAAAAGTTCATGTTAATACATTAAATATAAAAGCAGAAACAATGACATTGTCAATATTGTCAAATATTTGAAACTTCCTCCAACATTAGTGACAGCACCTCTACTTTAAAGTAATTTACTGCTTACTGCGCTTTTCATCTTTTCCTCCATTCTGGCCGTTACTCTGTGTTTGAGGTTTCAGTTGTGTCCTCAATATCGCTGCATTCAACATTTTAATAAACAGTGTCTCATTTGATATTTTGCACTTATGGCGGGCAGTATGTCTTCACAGATGAGCTGTGATCTTCAGAATGAAGATCACAGCTCTCTGCAGACTCACATGTGTTTGTTTAATGTACATTCAACATGTTATCAGCTTCAGAAGCCAACAAGAGGAATCTGTGATAACTGTCATGATCATCCGCTGGAGTGCCCTTGTTAGCCACCAGAGGGAACTCCACCCCGGACTATTGCCTCACTATATCGGACTCCATCTCCCATAATCCTTTGTCCCGGACTCATCACTGATCATTGCACACAGCTATCTTCACTCATGTTGTTATGCCGCGTTCCAGGCAACCCGTAACCCGTGTTTTTCCAACCTTCTACCCGTGAAAGTAACGTAAAATAAAATGCCTTATGCGCCGTTTTTCCTCCTCCGTTTCCCTCAAATAAGCAAGGAGTAAGCACCTTTGGTGATAGAAATAATTGTAAATGAGCATAAGCACCTTACGGTCCGCCATGCTGGTTTGTTTACACTCAGGCAGTTTGACGTGACTTGCCTGGAACGCTACAAAGTCGTGAGTCGTGGTTTGAAGTCGTGACTTACGGGCTCAAAAACCTGCCTGGAACACAGCATTAGTTTCTGCCTATTTATACCCGGTTTGTTTCAGTCATTATCATCAAGATTTTGTATTTGTTACTTGCACCTCCAAGTGCACTGTCTGGTTTTTGTTTTCTTGTTTTATGGACTGGTTTCATGTGTTTTGACTCTTGCCTGGCATTGTACTACGATTCTGGACATCCCAATTGATGATAATATAATAGGAGGTGTGCGCTGAGGCTCCGCCTTTTTCCACGTGGAATTTTTTTTTTTCTGACACATTTCATCTGTTGAGTTCGTAAGATCTCCACGGGGGAAAACATGAACAAACTGGATAGCCACTTTACAGTACACAATGAAGTTGTGTTTCTGATGAAATGAGGCACTAACACTGTTTTTCATGTTTGATACTGTAAATCTTCTTTTAAGCAAGCTATTGAATAAAGTGCTATATAAATAAACGTGACGTGACTGAATGCTAATTTGTAGAGCTTGTGCTAACATACCAATGTTGTTATGATCAGACACTTTTCTTATGCTTGCTGTTTAAAAAAAAATGCTTGCTGTTCTCATTTTTGTTGTGTTTATTTTGTTACTGAGAAAAAAGTGCACAGCACATATTTACATATTCATCTAAACATCGCTCTCAGCAGTGTGGGCGGTGTCAGATGTTTGATTACAGTAACCTATCGCTGCTCACGTATTTCGAACTTCATTTTACCCCTAAACGAAAAACGAAAAAGAACTTCGTTTGAAGTATATGAGGGGGCCTTTACATGTGAAAGGTAATTCCTCGATATGTGGTTTGGATTGTGCGACGGTTTGTAAAACCTCAAAAGTCAGTCATCTTTTCTTCAGCCTACTTATGAGAGTTACAGCAAGTTGCCCCGACCAATATCGCGGCGTCGTTGACGTGCGATCCAGCGGCCAATGGGGCGTCTATGTATTTATTATGTCTATGCAGGAAACAGCAGCAAGTGCCCTGAATTTAATGTTTCTGTTCCTAAATCTGATAAACCTGCTCTCTGCTGCGCCCTGCTGGACTGGAGGGAATCTCTCCATAGCACAATAAAGCAGATGCACAAGAATAAAATACGAAATAAAAACAAAATGCTGTGATAATAATGTCAATTGACCATTTTATTAAAACAGGAAAGCAGTTCAAACGCAGTTACATTTCACAGACACACAATATCAGAATAATAGGGTGAATCAGAGCAATCTGGGACACTTTAATTACTTCTGTAATTTACTGTGATTTTCACCTCAACACTTCAGACTAACAAATGAGATGCATGATAACAGCTAAAATAAGATCATATTAATATAGAGCTGCTTGTGATGGAGCAAGACATGAACACATAAGATGTAAAGTGCAGTATCACCCTTTCACATGAATTTAATACATGATGAAATAAACTGACAGTTTTAAAAGACAGGAATCTAAATAATGAATTATGTGATCAAAATAATATTGAAACTGATTCATGACAAGCATGACAAGACTGGATGAAACCTATTTCTCACAAATACATTTTATCTTAACTGAGCACGGGTAATCTTTCCAGTTTTTCGGGGTGTCTAATGTAGGATCCAATAAGATACAGTCCTTATCTCTACCACAGCCATTCAGCCCATCTTGGTACCAAAACCTGAATAAAATGTGTCAGATTTTCAGTTATTCAGAACCCCAAATGTTCAGTCAATCTGGAGGTTTTGATGGTCTTATTTTTAAAATGAGAATAAAAAAGACTAAAACAAATAAATACCCCTTAAATGCATACCTCGGGTCTTTATCGACCCGGGACGTCGTTCACTACATTTTTCAAAGTTAGACATCAACCTTCTTAGTATTCCTTAATCAATTCATTATAAAGAATATAACAAGAAAAAAATCATAAAATTATAAAAGAATGCCTATTTTCCTATTCATTTTTTGTAAAAAAATTGTATTGGGTCGCTAACGACCCGAGGTGTGTATCAGTGTACTTATATGGTTTTCTGCACAACAACAATTGAATCTTTGATGATGGAATAAGCGCAATTCACCTTTATTCCACAAGGTGGCAAATGTCTGATACACTATGATGAAGTGATGTTTCATTCAGACAGAAACTGAAAGAATAGGCAAAACATGAAATGGCTCATCGATTTACTGCAGAGCAAATACTGAATGCAATCAAAAATGAGTGTCACCGTCACTTGATGGAGGATCTGGTGAAGCTATCAGCGATCAAAATATTGATTTTGAAGATGTTGAAAATTATAGTTTTGAGAATATGTTTAAGATTGAGAATGGGCTCATATTTGCGATCTCATATTCTCAAAACTATCATTTGCTGAATGTACTGGGAAATGAGCTCTGACGAGGACAGTGATGATGGCATAAAATATGAACCCTTCCAAGCTCTGAAAGGTAACAAAATATGCTTTATTATATTCTTCTGTAATGGTTATTCTAATATTAGGGGAGTTTTATATTATCGCGACAGGTGGAGATCCATCCGTGCTAGATATAGATCCGGGTCGCTAAAGACCCGAATATGTAAGAATGATTGGTGAAACATTCATGCATTTAAGGGATAGACCTACACGATTTTCTGTGAGTGTTTTAGCACTTACCCTTGTTTCAGTAGTGAATTATCCACCCATTTCATGACCCCCTCGTTCTCAAGGTCAGTCAAACCAATCCACATTGTCTCTCTGATGAATTTAGATATGTACCTCTGTGTGTGAATAAAAATGGGAATAAGCGAGATTCCTTTCATTCATTAACAGACATTCGCGCAGCTGTGGGGACATATTTTATCAGGGGGTGCTGGGGGGCAGGGCTTGATATCGCATGGTGGTGCCATGGTGGAGGATTTAAAAAAAAAAAATCCTAATATTAAACTGCCCAAACAACACTTACAGTTAAACATACAAACGAATGAGGATATAGTTATGTGAGAACGCTCAGAACTAAATAATAAGTCAAAATACATTTTAAAAACATTCCATATTTCATGCAGCGGCAGCACAAAAACCAGCATCTTATGATACTCAAATTTAGTTTGGTGCTCTGGACTTAGGGCCAGTTCACACAGAAAGCAACAACTTTCAAAGCAAAAATGCAAGACGTGAAAAAACGCAACGTCTCAAGACGTGTTTTTTAGGAGTTGCGTCATGTGCAAGATGCTGGAAAAGACACAATATGTGAGTGCAATGGTTGAACACGTCCGTCTAGCACGTTTGCATAGAAAAACTATGGAAAAATAGCACAGTGGAATGGAATACATGTTCTGTGTGAATGGCCCCTAATGCTGATGAATGCTTTAATCAAGACCTCTTTATTTCACCGATGTCTGAAAATGCATTGTCAAATGAGTTCTGAGACATGCTGATCCTCAACACTGTAAAAATTAATCATCTGTCTTATAAAATTAGGGTGATTAAAAATAGTGTGTATATTTTATTAATAAAATTGTGGTTCAGTGTTGTATAGAAAATATTGAGAACATTTCATTAATAAAACCAAGAGATACATTTTCCATTTTAAAGGAAACTTAAGCAGTTTTGAGGCTTGAATAGAGGAAACGATTCAGCTAATAAAATTAAGGAAAGAAGGCTACCTATTTATTTTAAGAGAATTCAATTATGCGGTTTTAGACACCATTGTTAGTCCCAGCATGCTTTGCATATGGCTGGAAATGGAGAGTGAATATTGAAATTAAGTGTTACTTTATGTGTTGTTGAGTGAAGGGAAATATCTGTTGATGTTTAATGTTCAGTTATCTTTGACATTTGAAAGAGTTTCTGTTACGTTGAAGTTTTGATCGTTACTATTGTGCAGAAGAGCAGAGCTTATGGTTAGGTTGTGAATAACTGCATGTACTAATGCTTTGAAACATGTTGCTTTGTTCAATGAGCAATAACTTTGCTGTTGACAGTGCAGTAACAAGTTTGTTCCTACTTGTGCTATGCTAACAGAATACAGTTTTTTTTTAACTGTACAACATAAGTCAAATATAAACAGGTCATTTCCATTGAATCTAAATCACACTCTTTTGAGAATAAACATAAAATAAAAAAATAAAAAAAACACATTTCACTAAAAATATTAAATTAATTGTTTCATAGATTAAATAATTTAGGAGATTTTACATGATTTATTCAAGTACATTCCATTAAAGAAATCCAACCTTAAAATCTACTCAAAAATATCATGTGTAATATTGTTACCTTTTTTTTTTTTTTTTTTTTTTTTTTTTTTAAGGAAATAGCACATACCATTTTTTACAGTCACGTCACTCACTCCATTCGAGATCAGCTTTAGAAATAGCCTACACAGCAAAATCCCCAGATTAACTTTATTTCTATCATATGTCTACACAGGCGGAGGGTGATCCAACTCTAGGGTAAGGCTAGATGTGATTGCTCAACACTGCAAAAAAACGTTGTAAATAGAAAAACATGTTTATATTAGTTTTGATGCTCTCAAATCACCAAATCTGTTTATGTTTATCAGTTTATGATGAGACTGAGAGTATTCGCGAGAGTACAGAATTCAGAGTTCAGCTCGCGCACTGAACAAAACTCCGCCGTTTCAGTGATGACTAATCTGAACGCCTCTGATTGGCCATTGTAATTATATGCTGAACAGAATCGTGTGTGATTGGTTATAGTGTGCAACGCTGTAAAACGCGTAAAAAGTATAATGCAACATGAGCAGGTCTATATTTAATGCCGCAATCAACACTTTTAATTTCATTTTCATTTTCACTTAATTACTAGATTTAGTTTAAATGTGCAGGTGCATTTTTGCCAAGCCCCTGTTAATTTTTGACCCGTGGCCAGGGGAAGGCTAAGCTATCCCCAGCCTTACACACGCTCCGCCTATGTGCCTACAGAAGCTCTTATTGAGAATTAACAGAGGTTTAGATGTTGACATTTTATTGGTCAAGAAGAAAAAAAAAAAGAAGAGAACATCAACATCTTAGCCTGGCCACACACTTGAAGATTTTAAGCCCGGTTTTGAGCCTGATTTGCACCCCCGAATGATCGGGGGGCGCTGCCCGATTCAAGGCTTATCGCAAATTATTTTTTCGTCCAAAAATTCTCTATTATGTGGTGTCATTACGATTATTTAACTGCTCCCGATTGTGACAGAGCATCCCCCAATCTCAAATCGTAAATATCAAACATGCTGAATCATCTGCTGTGTCCGTTCAGAGGATTATAATGCTAAAAATCATCTGAAACTGTCATTTTGTCTGTGGTCTCCCACAGTTTTAAAATCGGTTAAGATTTGAAAATCGTCTAGTGTGTGGCCAGCCTTAACCTCTGTTAATTCTCAATAAGAACTTCTGTAGACGTATGACAGAAATAAAGTCAGTCTGGTTAGTAATTATGGAAGCTTATGTGTAGCAATATTCAATTTGAAATGTAATTTGCAAAATGGCAATGCATTTCTGTATTTAAATTTCCATTTTCCATTCCATATATGCAAAGTTAGGAGCAAAATGATAATTCAAATTCAATAATATAATTTACATTTGCTATTTCCTACACTACTTTTAACATATCATTTAAACATATATTTTAATGCTTTATAAGTTACAAAATTAAAATGATAATGTATTACAGAAATGATTATATATTTTTAACATGTTCAAGCAAAAATTGTAGCAAAATGATCATTTGAATGTTATTTTTCTTAATTGTATTTGCACTCACAGTTAAGACAGTTGCGATTGCATTTTCATTAAATGTCCCGCAATGAATATAGTAAAATTCAATGTGGATTTGAAAATGCATTTCGAGCCGATCACGTCACTGCCCCGCCCTGTCAATCATTGCATTAAGGCGGGGCCAGGTGTTGGAAACATGGCGGCAGCGGAGCTAAGAAGAGCGAGGCATAAACTGGCAGATGAAGTAGAGAAAGAACAGAGAAATGTCAGTGTTCCTGAAGATTATTCGCTTCTGTCAGTCATAGAACCAGTACGTTATTAGAAGCATAGATATTTATGGTTAGGGCGTCTCACAGAGAACGCACCTGATGCTCGTGCACCTTATCGTGAGGTGAGCGCGCTCGCGCAGCTCGAAGTGCTGAAACAGACGCATCGAATGAGCGGTGATTCACAACAGGTTTCTTACTCATAGAAATAATCTTAGACAAGATGTCCGAGATTATTGCTTGCTCTATCAGTATGGTTGTATGTTTTTCTCTTTTTATCGTTTTGATTATTGTTTATGCATCATTTATATTAATAAAACGATAGTCCATCTGGATGCTAATGTGTGTTGTTTATAATAATAATAATAATAATTTCTATTCCCAAAAATAACTGTGATGTTTAAACCCCTCTTTCACACACTAGAAAGCACCCCACACAGACCCTCTCTAATGCTCCTAAAATAACTCTGGTGATATCTAAATTTCTCTCTTCTCTATAGAAACATTTTGGACAGCTACACAGAGTCATTCTTCTGGGTCTGAGCAATGAATTTCACAGGCCTAGGGCCTATTTCTTTTTCGTCTTCTTCTATGAAACAATTTCATTTTAGCCTACATCATTTTATTTATATGAAAATCTTATTTAAAACCTCTCAACTGCTAATTTTTTTCAACACTGTACAAAAGCTATCATGCCACAAAACTCCAGTTCCAGCACATCCCAAAGGTGCTCTACTGGACTACTGGATTTGTAAAACCGAACGTTTCAAGATGCTGGAAATACAACATTTGATAGAAAACACTATCATTTAAAAATAAAAAGCACATTAATTACCATTTTAACCAGCAGATGGCGACAGAGAAGCATTTATTGGCTCATGTAAGACATTTCATGTAATATTTTTTTCATGTTTCGCTTTTGAATAATTATTAAACATTATAAAATCAGTCGTTTTAAAAATAAATGTCACTGTGAAGTATTAAGTACTCACAAAGTCTCATGAAAAACAATAACTTTTCTTGTGCACGAATTACGCAGAAAGTGCTCCCTTTATAATCACTGAAGAAGTCAGTGCAGCGCAAGATCAATGATTTCAGCACACTTGTGAAAGCTCTCATTTTGTTCAATGAATCTAAGTGCACAATAAATCCTTAATTTACAGTGTGTTGAAGCTTTTTTTTTACAAGTGTGAAAACAGATGGTCGAATTGAATTTTGCTTAGGAGGAACACTGAGGGATGCATCTTTGTAATGTTATGTTTGAATAACTAAATTAACGCTAAGCCTGAGTATTTAAGTGACTAGCTATATTCTGATTATAAACTAAGTATTACACTATTAAAGCTACCTCAGGACATTAAAGATACCGACACACCAACAAGTGACATTTCACGATAAGTTTTCCAGCTGGTTTATATTATTGCGGAAGTTCTAAAGAACGCTCCGTACATATAGTCCATTGGTACTAAAGGGCCAAAAGTGTTCCAAGAAAATGTCCTCCACACCATCACACCACCAGCACCTGTTCACATCAGACCAAAGTGCTTTCTAGTGTGTGAAAGAGGAGTTTAAACATCAGAGTTATTTTTGGGAATAGAAATTATTGTTATAAATAACACTCATTAGCATCCAGATGGACTACACATCGTTTTATTAATTAAATGATAGGCCTACATAAACAATAATCAGAACGATAAAAAGAGAAAACCATACTGATAGAGCGAGCAAGCAATAATTTCGGACATCTTGTCTAAGATTTCTATGAGTAAGAAACCTGTTGTGAATCACCGCTCATTCGATGCGTCTGTTTCAGCACTTCGAGCTGCGCGAGCGCGCTCACCTCACGATAAGGTGCACGAGCATCAGGTGCGTTCTCTGTGAGACGCCCTAACCATAAATATCTATGCTTCTAATAACGTACTGGTTCTATGACTGACAGAAGCGAATAATCTTCAGGAACACTGACATTTCTCTGTTCTTTCTCTACTTCATCTGCCAGTTTATGCCTCGCTCTTCTTAGCTCCGCTGCCGCCATGTTTCCAACACCTGGCCCCGCCTTAATGCAATGATTGACAGGGCGGGGCAGTGACGTGATCGGCTCGAAATGCATCTTCAAATCCACATTGAATTTTGCTACATTCATTGCGGGACATTTAAGCTAAGTTTACACTACAGGACTTTAAACGTCGGCAAATCGCTGTGCTGTTCAGACTACATGACTTGCTGTGGAGTCTTGAAGTCGTTGTGGTGTTCACACTATGTGACACTACCTAAATGATCTGCAACAGGAGGTTACACACTACACGAGCTGACAACAACTCTGTCACCCAACGACTTTATTTGAAAATGGATGTTGGGAGGAAATTAGATTAAATTTTGAATTAAATTTAATTTAAAAATTAAAATAACCCTTTCACACATAAGTTTAAAACATTCTGGCTGACCTCCTAGAGTTAATTATGTTATTTTAGACTGTTATTTTTTTCCCTTTATTGTTTCTATGATGACGCGTCATGCTTGTCACATGACACACCGCGGCCAGCGGCAGCTGGCCATACTGTATGACAGATGTATTGCTTTTCTCACCATGTCATCAACTATCTGATATTCCGATTCTCAAATATGTGCAAGTGAGTGTTTTGTCATTTAAAAACCTAATCTTGATCTTAATATAAAGTGAATTCATCCATTTGTCCCGAAATACATGTGGCTGGTGAATTGGCAGAACAATAGAGTGAGTGAGCTTTATAGTTACTTACACAATATGAATAAACGTCGGCAAATTATATTTGAATGGATTGTTATTGCTGCTTCCATAGACGTCAGTGTACATTCATTGGCTGTGGCGTCGCGACACGTGACACCACAGGATATCGAGTCGGCCAACAGCTCCAGATATTTAGCATGCTAGATATTTGTCTGGCATCTGCGAGGTGTCGGCGACACGTCCCCGAGAGCCTCTTTGATGCGTCGTTGAGTAGTTCACACATAAAGATCGGTGAGCACCGATCACCCGCTGATTTTCCCCCGATCACAGCCCGACCTGTCGGCGAGCTCGTTAACTTGCAAATTGGGCTTAAAATGTATTACATTTCTGTAATACATTTTCATTTTAATTTTGCAACTTGTAAAGCATTAAAATATATGTTTAAATTATACGTTAAAAGTAGTGTAGGAAATAGCAAATGTAAATTATATTATTGAATTTGAATTATCATTGTGCTCCAAACATTGCATATATGGAACGGAAAATGTAAATTTAAATACAGAAATGCATTGCCATTTTACATATTGCATTGCCATTTTGCAAATTACATTTCAAATTGAATATTGCTACACATAAGCTTCCATAAGTAATAAGTGAAGCTGGTAAAGCTGTTTGTAGAGTTGTTTAATCAGATCTTGAGAGATTTAATGTCTTCTTCATCTTCAGTTGATTTCATATTCGAGGCTTCTCGCAACCAAATTTTGTCCAAAAAAATACTCAATTGTGTGGCATCATTACGATTATTTTACTGCTTCCGATCACGTCGAGGCCCGCACAATCTCAAATCGTAAATATCAATATGATAAATCTCAATTTTGCTGTCTATATTCATTTCTCAAAGTCATAAAACAATATTCAACAGCATGAAATAATTTTTATGAATATAAGTGGAAAATAAAAAAAAAAACAACTAAAGAAAAAACAATTTTATTTTAAGTCGTGTCATCTTAAATTCCAATGTATTGAAACAGCTGTCGGAAGGAGGTGTTGCAGCATCCTCAGCATCACTAGTTCCCGCTGCCATGGAGTCACACAAACTCACCTGCTTCTCTTCAGTGTTGATAATGACCAGATCAGCACCATGATCCCTGCAGTACTGCCTGCTGTCAGACCAACTCATCTCCTCACTGGATATGAACAAACCATCTGGACCCCACAGATATCCTTACAGAAGCACACACATTTTAAAACTATACATAAAAGATGGAAAAAAAGGAAAAATAAATACACAAAAACTAACCTCGTTTAGAAGTCCACAGAAAGTTCTGATATATAATGGCAGCAATCAGAAGAGCACAAAGGATCCCGACACACACTGTGATCAGCACCAAATATCGATTTCTTTCTGAGAAACAAGATGAAAACACAAATATTAATGAATATTGTCCGTATTGTCAGAAATAAGGTTTCAAACCAACCTCTTTAAGTAAATTATGGAGCTTTTTAAGAGGATTTTGTTTTATAATAAGAAACATCTTGAAATTAAAATATGCCCACAAGAAGATAAATTAATTCTGATTATACATTTCATATAAAAGCATAAATATTGACATATTGGTCTTAGAAAACAATGACTGAAATCTAACAGTTGTCATTTCCTGACACCTTCTTGATACCAACTCTGCTTCAAATTAAACGCTCTGCTTACTGCGATTTTGAGATCTTCCTTCACCCTGGCAGTGTCTTTGAGGTCCAGTTGTGTTTATAACATTTCTGCCTGTATCATTTTCATAATAGCACTCTAATTCCATTATTTCTTCTTGTGTCTTGCAGTACGTCTTGACAGATGGGCTGTGGTTCTTAGAATGATGACTACGTTTAATAGTTAAATTTATATAGTGCTAAATTTACACAGGAAGTGATTTCATTAGGGGCTTTTGCACCGGAGGAACCTTTTCATAGTTCCTAACTATTGGCTGAAGTACCGTGTTCACGCCACAGGAACTAGGAACGATTTTAGTTCTTAGGAACTCCTTTTGGGGGAACTAAATTAACTTCAGAGTAGGGTCTAAACCAGCGCTATAGGAACTATCAGTGTCATGAGTGTACGTTGATTGGTCAAACGCATTTCAAACACCGGCACCCGGCATTTTTAAAAAGCCGTGTAAACATATTTACTTCACGAACATGGAAAACAACAATAACGGCATTTACCTGTTGTCTGCAGGGTTGTGTTCTTTTTTCCGCCTCGGCAACACTGAAAGTTGTCATATGAGATTTTGTCTCTTAGCCTCACGTTTTGCTCTTTCAGTCGCGTATAGATTATGCGTTTACATCCAACTCTGATCTTACGGATACAAAGATTTATTATGCTACAGTATTCCAATTTCTACAAGTTTACACATTTTCTAATTAACTATCTACTTTTACTCACATGAATGAACCTGAATGACGTACAAGAACAAACCTCTCCCAGAAGCTCAAACGTCCTGCATAACCAATAAGGTTCATTCTCTGTGTTACGCAGCACGTTTGAGCTTCCGAAAGAGGTTTGTTCTTGTGCGTCATTCAGGTTAAGTCGAGCTTCTGTTTATGTTTGCTGGTCAATGTTTACATGTGAGTAAAAGCAAAAATTAAATCTGTTCATCATATAAAGCGATTGATTCTCTTTAGAAAATTTGGACTAAACCGCTCAATTCATATGGATTAGTTTTGCGATCTGTTTATGAACTTTTTGAAGCATCAAAGTGGTAGTTGCGTAGACTGTCTATGGAGGGACAGAAATCTCTCAGATTTCATCAAAAAGATCTTCATTTGTGTTCTGAAGATGAACGAAGGTCTTACGGGTTTGGAACGACATGAAGGCGAGTAATTAATGGGTAATTAATAATTTTACCACTTCTTGAACATGGAACCACTTCCAACATGGCCAAACAACAAAGGCCCAAGTGAGTGCAACAAACTTTGATCCAAAAAAGGAGAACAATTCAGCTCCAGATGCTGTCCAATCACAGATGTGAAGTGTGGCTAGAAATAGGAACAAAGAGGACAATATATTAGCTATATAACAAAACATAATGATACAGTCATAAACATGGAGGGATGATAGATACAGTCAGATACAGATATAGAATAATAAAAGTATATAATAAAAGTAAAAATAGATCTCTCTCTGTGTGTGTGTTTCTTACATTTCAGAAGTTCCACTGAAAATCCACCACTTTGCACAGAAGAGTGGCAACATGTAGGTTGACCACAACCCGTTTCTTCTGAACTGTCTGGCCTATTTTAGCACTTTTCCTTTCGTTTTTGTTCCTCTCTCTGGATAGATACCTACAAGTGCCTAAAGGGCCAGGAAACAGACAATATGTAATTCAGATTGGTTTTAGCTTTTGAGGCATGTAATCATGTTTTTGAAATTGTACCATGTAGAGCAGTATTACAACTCCAGTCCTGAAAACCTACCTCCCAGAAAGATTTAGATGTCCCACTAATCAAAACACCTTATTTAACTCATTAGTTTGCCAGCGTCAAATAGGGAGACATCTAAAACATTCACCCTAAAAAATTAATTGAGGAACATTGTGTTAAAGGCCTCAACAGATATAAAATATATAATATATCTAAAAGGCAAGTTCACGCATGATCAGTTTGTTCAAGTGTCAACAAACACACATATCTGTAAATAGCACATTTCATTTCAAGTTAAAAAAGATTTGGTTTTGCTATGGTAATAGATTAACTATACAAGGCAAACTTTATATCAAACAGAGATGTTAAAGTGTTCGCATTACCTTAAGTTAGCAAATGTCTCTTGACCTGTAGTTGTTGTGGGTAAATTGGTAGACATAAGTATGTCCCGTTTCAACTCATCCCTGTCAACATATATGATAAGCACAGACTCTCCCACCACTGTGGTCGTTTCATCCAGCTGTATAGCAAATTGGACTTCACTGAGCTTTTCGTGCAACTGTTTTTTTGCAGTTTTCTGCCATTTTATCAGTTCTAACTTTCACAGTGTTGTTAGAAAGTGGGACAAATTTAACTTTTTCAGCTGCTTGCGGGCCACATAGTCCCTCCACTATTTTAATGCAGGAGGGTTCGATTAGCTCCTCTCCAATATTATGTGGCTTTTTTGCCTTGGCAATCAACAGCAAACACTCAAAGGAAGCTTTAGTGGCCTTCTGTAAATCACTACCTGCTCTTTCGAATACTTTTCTGATGTCTGTCGATCTTTTTGACAGAGCCATCTCTTTTTTTCTCTCTAAGAATTCCTGATCTTCACCGATAGTCTCTGGATGCTTCGTTTCCTGGTGTCTTCTTATTTTGCTTGGTTTCATGCTATCGTTTGCCAGTTTTTCACCACAGAAGACGCATTCTGGTCGAGACTTGTCTTGACCTTCAATAAAACCAAAATTTAGGTAGGTTTTGTCATAGTGTCTAAACTTTTTCTTCGCCTCTGATGAAGAATCACCGCATTTACGGTTGATTTTGCCATTACGTTGACAAGCACGTTGCGCGATCGATCGAGTGAGCAAAATTGAAATAATATTTTTTTACTGTATGCATTGTAAGTATGTTTTTTTAAAATAAATAAAATATTTTGATATAAAATAGTGGAACATTTTATGCATCTTTTTTTTTTTTTTTTAACCTCAACACATATCCGCTCCCGCGCCCCCCTAAGGGAAACTGGGGGAGTGACTTTGTGTTAGATGTGTCAGTGTCACTTTGTTCACATCCGATTGGTCCAATTTCGGTTTGAGATCTCTGAACCAGAACATAACCTGCCCTCAGCTCCTTGTTGATGATAACAAAATCATCATAAAACAAACATCAAATGTTCAATTTTTAATTTTGTGTTTATATTTGGAATTTATAGCTGCCAACCTTGTGTAACTGCAGTATTGACACCAATAGCATTAAAATGATCATGTATCCTGAAGATGGATAAAAAACACAAAATGCTTGAGCAAGTGTATCATGTCGTCACACGTCGTCACACACAGACATCAAGATTTTGCATATGATTCACAACAATGGTGACAATCAAAACAAAAAAGCTTGGGAAAGTTGGCAAAGTTTTGTACTATGAAACCACCCATCATGCATTGCAGCATGAAGGTTTTTTTATTTTTGATTGTCACCGTTGTTGTGATTCAGATCCAAAATCTTGATGGCTGTGTGTGACGACATGTTATACTCACTCAAACATTTTGTGCTTTTTATCCACCTTCAAGAAATGTGATCATTTTAATGCTATTGGTGTCAATACTGCAGTTAAACAAGATTGAGGGCTATAAATGTTGAATATAAACAATATATATATATATATAAAAAAGAATATTGAATGCTTATTTTGTGATGGTTTTGTTATCATCAACAGCTGATCACACCTGATCCTGCTTTATTTTGGCTTTCTTTTGCCACAACAAATGTGTTTTATGAACACACAGTTACAGCAGCCAAAGAACAGTTAACAAAAGAAGTACGAGGACACAACTAAAGCACCACAATGGTGACTTCAAATATATTTATTTATTTTTAAATTATTCTACAAGTATCTGTATTTTATGTCTGTGTCTAAGAGCAGCACAAGTGGCTCAGTGGGAAACACTGTCTCCTCATAACAAGAAGGTTTCTGGTTCGAGTCTCAGCTGAGCCAGAAAGTCTTTCCTTTAGATCTGGTTTCTCTCACAATCCAAAGATGTGTGAATTACAGATGCTAAGTTGTCTAAAGGTGTAAATGTGTTTTACTGCCTATGGATGGATCCGTGGCTGAGGTTTTTTTTTTTAACTTTGTTCGGAGGTTCCATGAACGTCTATATCGGATGTTCAGAAGACGTCAAAAAAAGATGTTATAAAAACTTTCATTCTGGCTCCTTAGTGGACGTCTTTTCAACGTACAACTTTTGTGACAAAGACACTAAAAAGACGTCTTCTGGACATAACTTTGTTTAGTGGGTTGGCATCCTAAGCGTGGGATGTCATTAAATCTCCTCTCAATTTAGAGAGTCATTAGGCTGAGGCTTTTGCTCCTAGAGCTCGGTTATTGTTTGCTGAGTTGTTAGGCTCTTTGTAAACCTCCTTGGCCACTGCGAGCGTTGTCTGGCCTCTTTATCTTTATTGAGGCCTCTGCTCGCCAGAGCTCCACTAGGACATCATGTTCCCAGATAGCAACATTGTGTCGGCCCAGATCCGGCCCACATCTGGCACATGTGGCATGATGATCTGGCCCACATGCTGCAATGAATTACGGTCCTTGTGTGGGCCGTTTCTGTTTGCCAGATCTGGGCCACAAGCAGGCCACAGCAATGCCACATGTCAGCCAAGAGCAAAGAAATAAACCTAAACAGGACCTTATCTGAGCCACAAAATCTGTGTATATTAAGTATAGAGTCATCTCAGCCTTAATAAGCCTGTTATCAAGCAGAATCACTGAAGGAAAGAAGAGAACAGAAAAAAGAGACGAGCAGAAACACAAGAACTACAACTGACTTCAGCCACAGCCTTAGATGAAATCAACTGAAGATGAAAGACATTAATGATTAAACAACTCCACAAACAGCATTACCAGCTTCACTTATTACTAACCAGATTGACTATATTTCTGTTCTCTTCTTTCCTTCAGTGATTCTGCTTGTTAACAGAGATCTGGCAAACAGAAGCGGCCCACACAAGGACCATAATGCATTGCAGCATGTGGGCCAGATCATAATACCACATGTGCCAGATGTGGGCCAGATCTGGAACCACACAATGTTGCTATCTGGGTTGTAGGTTGTAGGCACTCTGTGAGCCTCCCTGTACGGTTTCCTGTGCGTGGGAAGTAGTTAAGCCTCCTCTTGTTTTAGAGAGTCATCATATTGAGGCCTCCGCTCCTTGAGCTCAGCTATCTACTGCGAGTGTCATCAGGCCTCCTCTCGTTACAGAGAGTTATCTTTATTGAGGCCTCCGCTCGCCAGAGCACCACTAGGACAAAATATTGCAGGTTGTAGGCTCTCTGTGAGCCTCCTTGCACAGTATCCTATGCGTGGGGCGTAGGTAGGCCTCCTCTCGTGTTAGAGAGTCATCATGGTGAGGCTCCAATCCTAGAGCTTGACATCTACTGCGACCGTTGTCAGGCCTTCTCTAGCTACAGAGAGTTTCCTTCATTGAGGCTTCTGCTCACTAGAGCTTCACTAGGACAGCATCTGTGAGTTGTACGCTCTCTCCCAGCTAACAGAATTTTGTTATAAGAACATTCTCTAAATGTTCAGTGTTGGTTCTGGGAACGTAAAAAACGTCCAGTTCCAGAGGAACGTTTTTTAAAGGTATAATGTTCCTCAAATGTTCTTTCAACTTAATTTTGATTTAAAATTCAACATTCTAGGAACGTCGATTTGTAACATTCCAAGAACATGAAAATGTCACAACAGGCTTGTTTGAGATGCCTGAAATTCAGCCGAGAGTAGGTGGCTGCAGTGAGGGGAGGAGTGAAAAAGTGCAGGCAAGTCAAGCAAGGCAAGTTCTGTTACTTTTATATGAAAATAAATATAATTAACAAGACACCAAAGTACTTTTACATTTGAAAGGCGTGTGTATTAATCATTTTTATTTTAATTACAGACATGTTTTTATATATTTTTATAATTATGACAAGAGTCACATAACCCGTAGAGAGATCACACTGTCAGAGACTTTAGGAATATTCACACATAATTTATACACATAAAATCATGATATTAGAGTTTTAAAATCAAATATTTTAAAAGAGATCAATACCTCACGGTTGTTTAAACCAATGAGCATTAAGCTGTCAGCAAGTCGTTTCCCATCGTGCTTTTGGTCAGCGCAGTCGGTGGAGAGCAACTGCGCCCGACTGCAGAATCCAATAGGGCCGCCTCGACATTGCGAGACTTTTTTGACACACGTCGGCATGACATCAGAGCAAGGCGGTCCACCCTCGGACACATTTCTAACCGGCATGCATCTCGCGGTGATCACCAGTGATCGGTTCTGCACAGATTTTGCTCATATCAGAGCAGATTGAAGTGGACAAGTGATTAAAAGGTGCAGATTACCATAAAGATTCCGACTTGTAAAAAGTGTTCATGTCCTTGTAGAGCTCATAATAAAACTTGTAAACTCCTATTTTTCAGAGAGCTCTGACTTGCGTGACCACTGTACAAACTGACCGCTGATAGTGTTGCCATTGATACGCATGAGTCCGAGGATGTGAACGTCTCTGAGTAGAACCTCATCTTGTAATTATGGTAATTATAACATGGCGTGAACTCAGGAAAACAGAAAAGGTGTGTTCAACATGAAGCGATCAAAGATACAGTGAGAGCGATTCAAAGCATACAGCACAGTCTCCTCTCTAACCACTCTCGTGGTACTTCGATTTGATGTCATACCGATCGGTCTGCACAGTGCTGCTTCAAGTCGAACACACCTAAGGTTCAAGCTCACACTACAGGACTGTAAGACTACCTGAATTGCTGTGGCGCTCACACTATAAAACAAGGTTTCTTGTCATCTGTTGCCATCTTGTCATAGCAGCGCACATACACAACACAATGCTGGCAAGGTGCACAAACTACAAAACATTTGGTCAAGAGGCAGTCCTGACCAACAGCAAAAAAACAAAAAAAAACAAAAAAAAAACACTGCAAAATTTACAGTTTCTCTGGATTTATTATTTATATGTATCTGTTTGAGTAAAATTAACATTTTTGATTTATTCTACAAACTGACAGCATTTCTTCCAAATTTCAAATATAAATGTTATCATTAAGAGCATTTATTTGCAGAAAATGACAACTGGTCAAAATAACGAAAAAAGATGCCATTTTTTCAGACCTCGAATGGTGCAAAGGAAACAAGTTTATATTTATTTTTAAACAACACAATACTAATGTTTTAACCTGGGAAGAGATCAGAAATCAATATTTGGTGGAATAACCCTGATTTCCAATCACAGCTTTCTTGCGTCTTGACATGTTCCTTATCAGTCGGTCACATTGACTTTATGCCACTCCTGGCAAAACAATTCAAGCAGCTTGGCTTTATTTAATGGCTGTTGACCCTCTTGCTTACAATCCAGAGGTTTTTAGTGGGGTTCAGGTCTGGAGATTATGATGGCAATCTTGATCTGGTGGTCCTTTATTGACCTTGATTGACCTGGCTGTGTGGATTGGAGCATTGTCCTGCGGGGTGAAAAAACAATCCTTCAAGTTGGGGAACATTGTGAGAGCAGAAGCATGTTTTCTTTTAGGATAACCTTGTCCATGGCTTGAGTCACACGTCCTTCACAAAGACAGATCTGCCTGATCTTCTCTGATGGGTCCAGTTTTCAGCTTTGCCCACCACCTGGTCCTCTAATGGTTAGACAGAGACTCAGAGAGGCCTACAACCCACTGTCTCTCGCACCCACTGTGAAATTTGGTGGAGGATTGGTGATGATCGGGTGGTTCTTCAGTAAGGCTAGAATCGGGCAGATACAGTCAGGTCCATAAATATTGGGACGTCGACACAATTCTAATCTTTTTGGCTCTATACACCACCACAATGGATCTGAAATGAAACGAACAAGATGTGCTTTAACTGCAGACTTTTAGCTTTAATTTGAGGGTATTTACATCCAAATTAGGTGAACGGTGTAGGAATTACAACAGTTTGTATATGTGCCTCTCACTTTTTAAGGGACCAAAAGTAATGGGACAGATTAACAATCATAAATCAAACTTTCACTCTTTAATACTTGGTTGCAAATCCTTTGCAGTCAATTACAGCCTGAAGTCTGGAACGCATAGACATCACCAGACGCTGGGTTTCATCCCTGGTGATGCTCTGCCAGGCCTCTACTGCAACTGTCTTCAGTTCCTGCTTGTTCTTGGGGCATTTTCCCTTCAGTTTTGTCTTCAGCAAGTGAAATGCATGCTCAATTGGATTCAGGTCAGGTGATTGACTTGGCCATTGCATAACATTCCACTTCTTTCCCTTAAAAAACTCTTTGGTTGCTTTCGCAGTATGATTAGGGTAATTTTCCATCTGCACTGTGAAGCGCCGTCCAATGAGTTCTGAAGCATTTGGCTGAATATGAGCAGATAATATTGCCCGAAACACTTCAGAATTCATCCTGCTGCTTTTGTCAGCAGTCACATCATCAATAAATACAAGAGAACCAGTTCCATTGGCAGCCATACATGCCCACGCCATGACACTACCACCACCATGCTTCACTGATGAGGTGGTATGTTTTGGATCATGAGCAGTTCCTTTCCTTCTCCATACTCTTCTCTTCCCATCACTCTGGTACAAGTTGATCTTGGTCGCATCTGTCCATAGGATGTTGTTCCAGAACTGCGAAGGCTTTTTAGATGTTGTTTGGCAAACTCTAATCTGGCCTTCCTGTTTTTGAGGCTCACCAGTGGTTTACATCTTGTGGTGAACCCTCTGTATTCACTCTGGTGAAGTCTTCTCTTGATTGTTGACTTTGACACACATACACCTACCTCCTGAGAGTGTTCTTGATCTGGCCAACTGTTGTGAAGGGTGTTTTCTTCACCAGGGAAAGAATTCTTCGATCATCCACCACAGTTGTTTTCCGTGGTCTTCCGGGTCTTTTGGTGTTGCTGAGCTCACCGGTGCGTTCTTTCTTTTTAAGGATGTTCCAAACAGTTGATTTGGCCGCACCTAAAGTTTTTGCTATCTCTCTGATGGGTTTGTTTTGTTTTTTCAGCCTAATGATGGCTTGCTTCACTGATAGTGACAGCTCTTTGGATCTCATATTGAGAGTTGACAGCAACAGTTTCCAAATGCAAATAGCACACTTGAAATGAACTCTGAACCTTTTATCTGCTCCTTGTAAATGGGATAATGAGGGAATAACACACACCTGGCCATGGAACAGCTGAGCAGCCAATTGTCCCATTACTTTTGGTCCCTTAAAAAGTGGGAGGCACATATACAAACTATTGTAATTCCTACACCGTTCACCTGATTTGGATGTAAATACCCTCAAATTAAAGCTGAAAGTCTGCAGTTAAAGCACATCTTGTTCGTTTCATTTCAAATCCATTGTGGTGGTGTATAGAGCAAAAATGATTAGAATTGTGTCGATGTCCCAATATTTATGGACCTGACTGTATGTCTTTGTGAAGGATGCATAACTCAAGCCATTTACAAGATTGTCCTGGAAGAAAAATTGCTTCCTTCTGCTCTGACAATGTTTTCCAAATTGAAGGATTGGTTTTTCATGCAGGACAATGCTCCAATCCACACAGCCAGGCCAATCAATGTGATTTTGCATTAGGACATTACATGAACATCAAGTGGTAACAAAATACAGAAATTGTTTATGGTACGAAAAAAGTGAACTAAATGCCTTTAAAATGAAACATTAATAATGAATTATGTAATAAAAATAAGACTGATTCCATAAGATAATACAAGTAAAAGCATGAAAAACAGGATGAAACCCTAATTCTCACAAATCCATTTATTCCTAAGTGAGCATGCATGATCATTCCAGTTGCTCAGGATGTTTCTTGAAGGATTCAGTTCAATACAGTGCTCATTTCCAGCATAGTTATTCGGCTCACCTTTGAACCAATACCTGAATAAAATAAGTCAGATTTTCAGTTATGAAAAGATTTTCAAAACCCCAAAAGTTTAATCATATCAGCATTAATGTTTTTTACTTATTCAGCAACTAAACTAACTACAACAACAAAAAAAAAAGGTCACAAGCAATTCACAAATCAGGAATAGCCGCAGTACCGCAATGACAAGTGTCAAGTAGATGCTTGAGCAGAAGTGAATGTGCAGAAAAGTAAAAAAGATAAGAAGGAGAAATGAAACAAAGCATTCACCGCGCTCTCCCAGCTAATTAGGTGCTGAGACCTATATATCAATATAAGAATACAAAAAAGGTCTGCACTCTGAAGCACTTTAATCATGGTACACAGGAGATAAGATGACAAACGTTTCGGCTCTTCGCCTTCATCAGTGTAACAATATCACTCCTTGTATTGTCTTTAATTGTGATTTGTTGTTTCAGATGGACTTAAACTGGAGTCTGTGGACTGATTATCTGATTGCTTTAATTATGATCATGATCACCTGAGGATTTGTAATGCATTTTCTATATTATTATTGAGAGTGAGTGATATTGTTACACTGATGAAGGCGAAGAGCCGAAACGTTTGTCATCTTATCTCCTGTGTACCATGATTAAAGTGCTTCAGAGTGCAGACCTTTTTTGTATTCTTATGCAGAAATGAAACAAAAAATGTCTTTGGTTATGGTGCTTGAGCTGTCTTCAGCTGTATTCTGAGGTGATGGTCTCACATTTAAATGAGAATAAAACAAATACGCAGTGATTTTTAGCACTTACCCTCGTTTCAGTGGTGAATTATCCACCCATTTCATTCTGCCCTCGTTCTCAATGTCAGTCAAACCAATCCACACTCTCTCCTTGATGAATGTAGATATGAACCTCTGTGTGAATAAAAACAGGAATAAGTGTGATTCCTCTCATTCATGATCAGACACTCACACAAACTCACCTGCTTCTCTTCAGTGTTGATAATGACCAGATCAGCTCCTCGATCCCTGCAGTACTGCCTGCTGTCAGACCAGCTCTTCGACACACTGAATGTGGGGAAAAAAACTGGACCACACATATTTTCGTATAAACACTTCTCAAAATTGCCTATGTAAAAGTCAATGAAAACTAGGGAAAATATGCTATTTACACAAAAATAGATTCATACTAAATTCGTTTAGAAGCTGCCTTCTTTAGTTCATCACTCAAAGACGTGACTTTGCTTTCTAACTCCAGTTTCTTCTGACTCAAAGAGTCAATACTTTTCCTGTAACTGTTTTTTCTCAACAGTGAGATCATTGACTCTGGTCTCCAGCTCCAGTTTCTTCTGTGTTAGATCAGTGTAACTGTGCTGTAAGCTGTTGATGGTCTGATTGAACTCTTCAACTGTGTTCTTGTAACTCTTGAACAGAGATTCTCTCTCTGCTGTGATGGAGATGTGCTGCAGTATGATGAAGACCAGCAGAAGAACACAAATGAGCCCGAAACACACTGTCATCAACACCAAACATCTACTTCCTCCTGACAAACAGAGAGAAAACACACAAATATCAAATAACAACCATTCATATTATTATATATAACATTTCAAATCAACCATTAATCCAGCTTTCTCTTTAGATAATTGATTGGGCTATTAGTTTGCTCATGATAACCCTCAATATGCAAACGAGAAATGTCAACATGCAAACAAATATGTATTTCTTCACACATCTCTTCAAATTAAACTTACTGTGCTTTCGAGTTTTTTCTTCTTTTCCTTCATTCTGGTTGTTACTTGGTGTTCCAGATCTAGTTGTGTCCTTAATATTTGTGCTTTCAGCATTTTCATAAACTGCCTCTAATTCCATGATTCACTCTGTCTTACAGTTTGTCTTCACATAGAAGCTGTGGTCATTAGTGTCACGAATATGGCTCCCACTGTGCAACCTCCGGACCACCGGAGGGAGCCATCACCTGAATATTGACTCTTTGCCATTTGGACTCCATTTCCCATAGGCCCTCATTCCTGGGACTGATTGCACTCTCACCTGCACCACATCACACACACACTATTTAAGACACACGCACACACCACATCTTTGCGAAGTCTTGATTTGCTACGGTGATCATCTCTGAGCGTTATTTCTGTGGACTGATATCTCGTTGTTACCTGGACTGTTTATTATCTGTGAACCTCTGCCGCCTGCCCCGAACCTTGCCTGTACGTTGGACTGTGATTGTTTGCCGCCCGTCTTGATCCTTGCCTGTGACCCGACTTTGATTCTTGCTGCCAGCCTCGACCCCTGCCTGTCCCTGTTTACGGTATTGCTCTGCCCTTGTCTGTATCTCTGCTATTGTGAATAAAAGCTGCAAATGGATCCACTTCCTGTTGACGCTTCATTACAGAAGACTTCGCCATCCCGCGATCCAGCAGCTTGGTCACAGATTTCCACCGAGTTATCCGCCCAAGCCAATCAGTTGGCTATGCATCACCACCAACTGAGCCGCTTGACGTCGTTAACGGAGGAGCTGGTAAAGACGCTACAGGGCCTACGCCTGAATCCCGCCGAGGTCGTTACGCCGCCACCCGCTACGCCCACCACGCCAGCCTTTCCCGCTCCTCCAGCGGTGAACCCCCGCCTGGCTCTGCCCGAGAAGTTCGACGGCACCCCAGCGAAGTGTAAGGGTTTCCTTCTTCAGTGTTCACTATATGTTAATCAACAACCCTCTCTGTATCCCTCTGAAACCAGTCGCATATCCTTCGTGTGTTCCCTGCTTACCGGCAAAGCACTGGACTGGGCCACTGCTGTCTGGAGAGATGATAACTCAGTATTCCCTACATTCGCTGAGTTTTTACTACGATTCAGAGAGGTGTTTGAACATCCCGCGGGGGGCCAAAGTCCAGGCGATCAGTTGCTCTCTCTCACTCAGGGCAAATCAACGGCGGCTGAGTACGCGTTACAGTTTCGCACTCTGGCAGCTCAAACTAACTGGGTGGAGGACACTTTGAAATTACTGTTTCGTCGAGGCCTGACCATGGAGTTGCAAGCGGAGCTCGCCTGCCGAGATGAAGGTAGCTCATTGAACACATTTATCGAACTTTCCATTCACATTGACAATCTCCACCGCTCACGACGCCCCACGCGCGTCACTAGTTCTACCAGTCCCAACCCCGAACCCATGCAGCTGGGTTACACTCCGCTTCAACCAGAAGAGAGAGAGAGAAGACGTCAAATGCACCTATGTTTGTACTGTGGTCAGGCTGGTCACTTCAAAATTAACTGCCCGGTGCGACCCACGCCTACCAGCTCCAAAGCGGTGAGTTCCCTCATCTCATCCGATTACTCACCCACTTGCCTCAAGATTCCCATTCAACTCATTATTAACGCTCAAATTGTTCCCACACAAGCCCTTCTGGACTCTGGTGCGGCTGGGAATTTCATGTCTGACACTTTCATTAAAGAACATAATATTCCCTTAACAGACTGCTATTTTCCGTTGACAGTGGAGGCGCTAGATGGAAAACCGATTGGAGGAGGAAGGGTGGCTCACATCACCGACGAGCTCGGCCTCCAGATCGGAATTCTTCACCACGAACGCATACAATTTTACGTCATTCACTCACCCAACAACCCCATCATCCTTGGTCTGCCGTGGTTCCGAACCCATAATCCACACATCTCATGGAAGGAAGGACAGATACTGCAGTGGGACGCCTCCTGCCATAAGAACTGCCTACAACCAGTCATCCCCCTGCCAATTCAAATGGCCCAGCTGAACGAAAGCAACCCCGAGAAGCTTAACATCCCGGCCGAATACGCCGACTTAGCTGTGGCTTTCAGCAAACAGAAGTCAACCGAACTACCTCCTCATCGCCCGGGGGACTGTGCCATTGAACTGTTACCAGGTACCACGCCCCCCAAGGGCAGAATCTTCCCACTGTCACAGCCCGAATCTGCCGCTATGAAGGCATACATTGAGGAGGAGCTAGCCAAGGGATTCATTCGACCATCCACGTCACCCGCCTCGTCAGGCTTCTTCTTTGTGAAGAAAAAGGACGGTGGACTACGATCCTGTATCGACTATCGAGGTTTGAATGACATCACCGTCAAGTTCCGTTACCCCCTGCCTTTAGTACCCGCTGCTCTTGAACAGTTACGACAGGCCGAGTATTTCACCAAGCTGGACCTCCGCTGTGCATATAACCTCATCCGGATAAGGGAGGGGGACGAGTGGAAGACAGCGTTCTCCACGACCACTGGCCACTACGAGACCCTTGTCATGCCGTTCGGGCTCTCCAATAGTCCGTCAGTGTTCCAGTCTTACATCAACGACGTGTTCAGAGACATGCTGAACCGCTGGGTCATCGTGTATATCGATGACATCCTCATCTACTCGAGGTCATTGGAGGAGCATATCCAGCACGTCCGAGCGGTTCTGCAAAGACTTATCCAGCATCAATTATACGCCAAAGCAGAGAAATGCGAATTCCACCAAACCTCCACCTCCTTCCTTGGGTATGTCATCAGCCGAGACGGGGTCGCTATGGATGATAGCAAGGTTAAAGCTGTACTTGACTGGCCCAAACCACGCACGCTCAAAGAACTACAGAGGTTTCTGGGCTTTGCAAACTTCTACAGGCGGTTCATACGCAATTTCAGCGGTGTCGCCGCCCCGCTAACCTCCATGACAAAACGTCAGACGTCTCGCTTACACTGGTCCCCAGAGGCTGATGAAGCATTCACCAACTTAAAGGAACGGTTCACCACGGCACCCATTCTCCGCCACCCAGACCCTGACCGACCTTTCATAGTGGAAGTAGACGCCTCGAGCACTGGCATCGGAGCCATACTGTCTCAACGCCAGGGTACCCCTGAGAAAATGTTTCCCTGCGCCTTCTATTCCAGAAAACTATCCGCTGCAGAACGAAATTATGACGTGGGTGACCGAGAGTTACTGGCTATGAAAGCGGCGCTGGAGGAATGGCGCCACTGGTTGGAGGGAGCTCAACATCCATTCACCGTGCTCACAGACCATAAGAACTTAGAATACCTCCGCTCCGCCAAGCGCTTGAATCCCCGCCAGGCTCGATGGGCCATGTTCTTTACCCGCTTCCAGTTCCAGATGACCTATAGACCTGGGTCCAAGAACACCAAAGCCGACGCATTGTCCCGACAGACAGATCAGGTAGAAAAACCGGACACTGATGAACCCATAATTCCCAACAGCCTCCTCCTAGCACCCGTCCAGTGGGATATAATGTCAGAGATCACGCAGGCCAACGCACAGTCCGCACCACCAGCGGCATGCCCACCAGACCGCACATTTGTACCTGTTCCCCTAAGAGATAAACTTTTGCACCACGTCCACGACCTTCCCAATTCTGGTCACCCAGGCATCACCGCCACTCACAACCTCCTCCAGAACCAATTCTGGTGGGACTCCATGCGTCATGACGTCATCCAATTCGTCCACAACTGCACAGCCTGCCAAACATCCAACACCCCTCATCAATCTCCGGCTGGATTACTTCAGCCACTGCCCATTCCACAACGTCCCTGGTCACATATCGCCATAGACTTTGTCACCGACCTTCCCGTGTCACAAGGCAACACCACCATACTCACGGTCATAGATCGATTCTCGAAAGCCTGCCGCCTCATTCCTCTGCCCAAGCTCCCCACTGCCTTCGAGACCGCTGAACTACTCTGCAATTTTGTCTTCAGGTTTTACGGGTTACCCGAGGACATAGTGTCGGATAGAGGCCCACAATTTACTTCTCGAGTCTGGTCAGCATTCTTCAAGAACCTGAACGTCAACATCAGTCTCACATCTGGCTACCATCCAGAGTCCAACGGGCAGACAGAACGAATGAACCAAGAACTCACACGCTTTCTCCGTACCTACTGCCAAAGAGACCAGACGGAATGGAGTCGCTATCTGATGTGGGCCGAATACGCTCAAAATTCCCTCAGAAAACCAGCCACAGGGATTACCCCCTTCCAATGTATTCTAGGCTATCAACCTCCTTTGTTCCCGTGGTCAGGAGAACCCTCAGAGCTACCGTCAGTCAATGAGTGGATGCGAAGGAGCGAAGAGACTTGGGACCTAGCGCGTTGCAGATGGTGATGCGCCATCAGGAGGCAAGAGGTCCAAGCCAACCGACGCCGGCGACCGAACCCCCAGTACACCGTGGGGCAATGGGTGTGGTTATCCACCAGGGACCTACGACTAAGACTTCCATGCAAGAAACTCAGTCCCAGGTTTGTAGGGCCTTTCCAAATTATTAAACAAATTACTCCAGTTTCTTTTCGGTTAAATTTACCTGCTAATTATCGTGTCTCTCCCACTTTCCATGTTTCGCTGCTGAAACCCTCCGGGGGTCCGAGAGGGGAGCCGGAGGGAGCCGAGGGCCGTCACCCCCCACCACTGATGATTGAGGGCGAGGAGGCCTATCAAGTCCGAGATCTGCTCGATTCAAGGCGTCGGGGTTGGAGACTGCAATATCTGGTCGACTGGGAGGGGTACGGACCGGAGGAGCGATCCTGGGTCGACGCGGGTAATATCCTGGACCCTGCACTTATGGAGGAATTCCATCGGACGCACCCGGAGAGACCGGCCCCTCGACCACGTGGTAGACCCCGGCGTCCGCCTCCTCGTGTCTGGAGCCGCTCGCAGGGTGGGGGCTCTGTCACGAATATGGCTCCCACTGTGCAACCTCCGGACCACCGGAGGGAGCCATCACCTGAATATTGACTCTTTGCCATTTGGACTCCATTTCCCATAGGCCCTCATTCCTGGGACTGATTGCACTCTCACCTGCACCACATCACACACACACTATTTAAGACACACGCACACACCACATCTTTGCGAAGTCTTGATTTGCTACGGTGATCATCTCTGAGCGTTATTTCTGTGGACTGATATCTCGTTGTTACCTGGACTGTTTATTATCTGTGAACCTCTGCCGCCTGCCCCGAACCTTGCCTGTACGTTGGACTGTGATTGTTTGCCGCCCGTCTTGATCCTTGCCTGTGACCCGACTTTGATTCTTGCTGCCAGCCTCGACCCCTGCCTGTCCCTGTTTACGGTATTGCTCTGCCCTTGTCTGTATCTCTGCTATTGTGAATAAAAGCTGCAAATGGATCCACTTCCTGTTGACGCTTCATTACAATTAGGTCACTACTGCTTTAAAATAGTGCTAAAACCACACAGGAAGTGAATTCATTTGACACTGATGGCCTTTAAGAGAAATATAGACTTCTTTATTTTTATCCTGAAACTGTAGATGACCATGTCATGTGAACTACAAAACCATGTTGGCAGCTACAAAAGACAAATGACAAATGTCAACAAAAGACATTAAATCTCTCAATATCTCAGCAGAGGAGGATTAAACAACTCCAAACACAGCATTACATCTTCACTTATTACAGTCCAGTTTGGCTTTATTTCAGTCATACGGATTGGCATTTTCAGATATTCTAAACTCTATTGGAGTTAGACAACACGTGTCAGGACCCACTCATTGTCGTAATCATACTTTAGATCTAATATTGTCACATGGAATCGATATTGATGCTGTTGAAATTCTGCAGCAGAGCGATGACATCTCAGATCATTATCTAGTCTCGTGTATACTACATTTAGTCAAGGCGGCTAAACTGCCTCCATGCCATAAATATGGTAGAACCATCACTTCTACCACTAAAGATCGCTTTATAAATAATCTTCCTGATCAGTTTCATCGCCTTAGCATACCAGAAATCTTAGAAGACCTCGATGTTGCAACAGCTGATAATACCTAGAATATCAAAATCAACTGCAGACGGTAGATCCTTCTCCTATTTGGCACCTAAACTCTGGAACAATCTTCCTAGCATTGTTCGGGAAGCAGACACACTCTGTCAGTTTAAATCTAGACTAAAAACGCATTTCTTTAACCTGGCATACACATAACACATTACCAATTTATATTTTCAAATCCGTTAAAGGATTATTAGGCTGCATAAATTAGGTCAGCCGGAACCGGGAATACGTCCTATAACACCTGATGTACTCGTTACATCAGAAGAAGAATGGCATCTACGCTAATACTAGTCTTCCTGGTTATCCCGAGGTTCACCGTAGTCAACCGGATCCGGGCCGTATCCAGGTGAGACCAAGGACCTGCGCCTTGACATGACCACAACGCAGCCCTGAAGTATCAGCAGAGATTGAGTCAACTAGATCATCCACTGTGAGGGCCTCATCGACACGACAGCCACGACACAGTTCCTCAACAACCGTCCATACCGGTGTGATGAATACGATCCTCAATTGGATGGAACTGGAATAAATACTTTGAATGTTGCGATCCTATTGGACTTACGATGGCAACCTGAATCGTAACAAAGCACTGTTGGCCAGAGGAGAACTGGCCCCCCGACTAAGCCTGGTTTCTCCCAAGGTTTTTTTCTCCATTTCAACACCTATTTGCCACTTGTCTGCCACCTGATGTCACCTGATGGAGTTTTGGTTCCTTGCCGCTGTCGCCTTTGGCTTGCTTAGTTGGGGACACTTGACATTTGATATTCAACAGTGCTTTGATCTGCCTGCATTGACACTATTCTTTAAGAGCTGCTGTGCAGCCAAATAATGTACCAGTTATCAATGTAAAGCTGCTTTGACACAATCTACATTGTAAAAAGCGCTATATAAATAAAGGTGACTTGACTTGACTTGACATACTTTGAAATCTAGAAAACTTTAATGCACTATCTACTGTTGTGTACATTACAAATATTCTTACAGTACATTAAAAAAGTACAGCATTTAATCTTTTGACCAAAATACATTCTAATGAAAAAAAAATCAGTTATACCTGTATTACTGAAAAGTACAGAATTTTACATCAATGAATAAATAAGCATTACAATGCAATTTTCTGAGAAAAAAAAGTCAGTGAAAACAAAGTGCAGAAGTGAATAGTGCATTTCTTTTTTTTACAAATGTAAGCATGCAAATGCCTGAACCTATGGAAGGATATTCCGGACTATTTTCAAAAGAAATTGCAAATTGTATTTGCAATTGCGTTTTCAATTTGTGGACGCATAAAATGTGACAATCCAAACGCAATTGCAAATCGCGCACTGGAGTTTGCATTTTCGTTTACGCGAACGCACAATGACTGCCTAATTTCAAATGGAAAAGCAAAGTCCATTTGCAACTGTGTTTCCCATGTCTTACGAGTTACGACTCTGTCATATTTAAATAGCAATCTCAATTACCACATCTGCTTTTTCACTTTCTCTGCGTCGCGTATATAGCCTGCCAAAACTCAAAAGCAATCGCAATTGCAAATACAATTTGCAATTTCTTTTGAAAATCGTCCGGAATATCCTTCCATATGAACCAAACAAAGAAACGGAAGAGTTTAAATGTCACATCTTCATCTTCAAGTGGAGGGTCACTTCTTTGAGCATGACTTGCATTTTCTACAACGGAGGGCTTGCAATTCAGACACTGTAGTATTTGAAGGCTGCTTTATCACAGGATCTGTGAAAGGGAAATTAGAATTTATATAAAATTAACCAGTGAATAACAGTTTTGCATCCATGATTGAATATACAGTATGTATTACAATTTGCATTGATGTTCATCAGAATTTTTTTGACTTCTCAATTTACCTTTTGACTATATCCTCATCAAGCTTGACATATGAGTGTCCATTTTTATCCTCGTCTGTCGTCACTATACAGCACTCTATGAGTTACAATGAACGTAAGATTAGAAGAAGCCTAACGACACCATTTACAGTGAGCAGAGTTCAATCACAGAGTCACTGATATTGATATTTGAAGCGATAAATCAACCTGTGAATATTACAGGGTATGCTGTATATTAATAATTGTGGTTTATTTTAACCTAAGTGTGGGAAAGGATTATTTGAACTGTATGTGCACTAGTCCAGGTGGGTTTGTGTTCACACTGGTGTGTCGGTAAGGACACCTGAGGCAGGATTCAGTTTCCAGATTTTAATAAGTGATTAAGTATTGACAGCACAGTCAGACCACAGGGCATTTCTTATTTAGGCACACGTTGTGGACATTTGTATAGATGTGGTCTGAAATTAACAAAGAATTAACAAAGATAACAATCAGTAGACAGTAATAACAATAAATCGTCATAATAGGCAAGAACAATCACATATAATCATATTCTTCAAGTATTTAACACGTACTGCAAATAAACATTATTGTACGGTGTAAGGCCGCTAGGTGGCGCATGAAGCTCACAGATAGAAAGTAGGTGAAAGGTCATTATATCTTGCTGCGTCATTAAGTAGAATGGTAAATATGAATAATGGCACGTAATTAATCCACACAATATACAATATCCAATACTATGAATTTAGTACATACAAACATCACTTAAATCTATGAAATGAAGAATTAAACTTGTTAGGGATGCAATACAGAAGATGAACTTGTACACGCGATTACTATTGCTGCTTCAGTGAGTAAACAAGCTAGCGGTAATATACTGAAACAATCACATAGTCACTTTACAAACATAAATAAAGAGTCTCCCATTAAAGTATAGCAAAGCACACTTACATTGTTTCAGTGACTCACAAAATAAATGTCCACTTTATAGAAATTTATCGTTAATGTTCAGCCTCAGAACACTTGATGCTCCTCTCTTTAGCGAGCGATCACTGACTAACGTCACACAGTAACAAGCACGCTTATTGGCTGTGACTCCTTATCACTAAGGTATTTCCCATGAATGTGTCTATTGTGTGCATGCTAACATGCACTCTCTACACCTCTGTTGCAAAGATTTAAAGAAATTAGAAGTTGTGCAAAATATTGTATGCCAGGACAACTAGGACAAGTACCCTGCAGCTTTACCAAAAACAGAAACAATTCAAAAATAAACAGATTTTTACACGAATGACTCAAAGGAAGCACAAATTAGACTTGTGAATGGACATGTTGCTAACACTTTCTTTCCAAGAATGACTGAATCACCCTCTATTAGATCTGATTCAAAAATCTCTAACCGAGGTGATACGACATTAAAATATACTCTTCTTCGCTTGTCTCTGCACTCGGATTTCAGTTTGTCTTTTATAGCAGCTGATCTGAAAAACAACAACAAAAAAGGCAGACAAATGATTATTAATGATTCGTTTTCCTTTTAAGAATGACAGTATGCTGAGAACAATGTACCTGGTGGGTAATATAATCGAAACCCTTAACAGCCTCAGCAGTTTCAGATGGATGCTCTCTTATAAGCATTCCTTTTTACAATTTAACCTTTGTACTTATCTGTAATTAGAAATGTATATTAGAAAATAATAAGAAAGGCAAAATTGTCAAGCTTGAACAAATATAAACAAATCAATGAACACTACCATAGTTGGCTAGTCAGCTCAAGTATTTGCATGTTCATAACATGTTTTTTCAAAGATCATTTACCTCATTGATGAATGAAGCCAAATTTTTAAGGGAATCAGAAATAAATACACAACTTAAATTTGCAAATAAAAATAATGTTAATTGTAATGTTGTACATGTTATAATGACTAATTTAAAAAAAAAAAAAATTGTCTCTCTTATAACAACTATAAAACATTGTCCAGATTTAGCAAAGTCTTTAGAAAGGGACTTTGACTTTATACCAGTGCTTAAGTTGCTAGATATCTAGTGTCAGTATCATGTTACAGTGGTTAACATCTGTATTCCACGTGTTATCTATTAGCAAATGCATAGCAGCCCTATCCACCTAGGAAAAAACTAAATGAGCTTATTTATGCAAACAGCAAAAAAACTTACCAGTTACTTCTGCGGGCAGCATCTTCATCTGTTCGCGTCTGATTGGTCAAATTGAATGTAGCTGCACTGAAAAAGACGTGCTGTTGTTACGCTTTCTATCAAAAATACGACTGGCACAGACAAGTAACGTTAATTAAATACAAATCTTACCTGGAGTCACAAAATAACGGGGTTCCAAAAGCCACACGAAAGAAAAACTGAGATATTTTAATTAAATCGCATAGATTTATATCCCTCCGATATTGTGAAGACGATTCACCAAAATTGTTCATGTTTCAAAAAGTTTGCAAAAAAAAAAAAAAAAAAAAACATCGCCAAAGTAATCCATATGAATCGCGTGGTCTGTTCTGAGTGCTCTAAAGTGACACGATCACTCTAGTCTATATAATTTAACAGTTTAAATTTAGACTTCTATTAACATTCAAGGCACATACACACACACACACAGCATATCTGGGGCACGTTCAAGCTCAAACCGGTGCGCAACGTTTTGCTACGATTTCCGGGTTGAACGACATGTTATCTGGAAATGTGTGCAATGGGGTTCTCTCTTGTTTGGTGGTTTTGTCAAAAATGTCAGCCCAATCAGCAGCAACATGTATATAAACCACGCGGTATTAAAGAGACAGCTCGCACAATGGGTATTAATGTAACATAAAAATACTATAGCCTACATAATTATATATTTTGCTAGTATTGTGGAGTGACACTTTCATAAACTTCTATCCTTTGATTTTATAATGGTGAACATTACAATATCATAGCACAACAGCAGTGATCGGCAATAATGATAAGCCTAATACTCACAATCAAAATAATGTCATATAGATCATAACAACACAGTCTTGGAGGTAAGAATTGGATTATCCTTCATCTGAAATGTTTGTCTTTTCATCCTGAAATGCGAGGCAAATGTTGGATCACAATAATTAGGAACTACAGTTTCCACAAATCCCTTCACTCGATTGGGATGTTCTCTTTTATTCTGGACGGCAAAGGCAGTGACTGTAATATTGAGTGTATTTTGCAGTATTAAACACGTATTTATACCGATTTCATCAGGCTCCGAAAATTCTTCAAAAAGAACACAAAGAATGGCCTTCTCAGCTGCCATAGTTGCAACTCTTGCGTCACCAAAACAAGGTGTTCAACGCACCACCGTTTCCGTTTAAAAAACGTTTTGCAACGTTTTGTCGGGGCTGAACGTCCCCGTAGTTAGGGACACTTGACATTTGACTTGACATTTGATATTCAACAGTGCTTTGATCTGCCTGCATTGACACTATTCTTTAAGAGCTGCTGTGCAGCCAAATAATGTACCAGTTATAAATGTAAAGCTGCTTTGACACAATCTACATTGTAAAAAGCGCTATATAAATAATGGTAAAAAAAAAAAAAACAACAAAAAAAAACGCAGCCCTGGTAAACGGATTCTCTCAGGTGAATAAGAACCAATCAGAGCCGTTCAACTGCCTTGGAACCAGTCAGGTTTCATCATGTGTGTTACATGTGTTGTTTAAATTTAAACATAAGTAAATATATAGGGATTTTTTAAGCATCTTTGGAAAAATTATTTATGATGCATTTCAAATAATATGTCAAACTTTTAAGTAGCAACCTTTTACAAGTACAAACAAGTAAATCTGAACAACATATTCATTTTAAGTATGCTTATGGCAATGCTTAATAATAGTTTACAAATGTTTATAATACATTATAAGTTGGAACATTGTAAATGTTAAAAATGTTTTTCAAAATATCTTTCTTTTGAAAATATTAAAATTCTAAATATATAAATATTTAAAATATATTGTAGTAGGCCTACACATGGTTATAAAGTACATTTAAACCCACTAAAAGCTTAATCATTATGCTATGTTCTTAAAGTACATATAAAATATACTTTAAGTAAGAGTAACATAAGTATGTTTTCTGTAAACACACTAACTTCACTAATAGTGTACTTGTGTTTAGCATATTTTGTAAAAGTGTAACTAAGTATATATTTATTAAAGTACTTCTAATATATTAGAAACATATTAAAAGTATGCTTTTTAAAAGCATATTTCTTAAAAGTGTAACTAAGCATATATTTATTACCAAAGTACTTCTAGTATACTTTTTTTTTAAAAAAAACATATTAAAAGTATGCTTGTTTAGCATATTTTAAAAAGTGTAACTAAGTATATATTTATTACCAAAGTACTTCTAGTATACTGTTTATGAATATATTAAAAGTATGATTGTGTTTAGCATATTTCTCAAAAGTGTAAGCATATATTAATTACCAAAATATTTCTAGTATATATATATATATATATATATATATATATATATATATATATATAAATATATTAAAATGCAATTCGATATATTTTTAATGCACTTCAAATAAGCATGTTGGGAATACAAATGTATTATTAACATACTACTTGCATTTCGAGTATATTTTTAATACATTTAATTAGTGTTAATTTCGTCAGCTATTTTTAATTTAGTCTTAGTCCTGTGTCAAAAGTAACTTTTAGTTTTTTATCATATTTAGTCAATCTTGTCCTGTTTTTGTTTAGTCAAGTTTTAGTCGACTAAATGTCTGAGCATTTTAGTCTAGTTTTAGTCAATGGAAACGTACACATTTTCGACATATTTTCGTCATACTGTTTAAAATGATATATATATATATATATATATACATACATACATATATTTTGCTCAATTTTACTTGCGATGATTGTTGTCGTTTTGGAAATTTATTTTTACATTTCATCAGAAGTTGCTCTTTCACCAAATAAGCACAAATCAACAGAATATCGATTCATATGCATGGTTTATTTTACCTCATCTAGTGAACAGAATTATTAAAGCCTATCAATTATAGCCTAAGCTAAATAAACACCAAAGACTTCTCGCGCCCTGTCTACATTATGAAAACTGGTAACGTTAAAACAAAAACCTACTCTAAAATATTCTAGAGAGAAACTCCTAATAGTAATTTCAATAATTCCAAGTGCATTAATGTTTCTCAATTAAAACAACATCAAAAAAGACCGTATTGCCACACAGAGGTTGCGTAAGTACAATCAGCAACCACAATCGCAAACAATACAGAGATCCATGACAGATTACAGACTGACTGAATGACAATTTCATTTAAGCAGAATACCTCAAATGAGTTCGCTGAACTCCAGTAGCCTACAGCTGCCGTTATGCCGGTGTTTTCAGATCATGGTGCCTCTGCAGAGAGCGCGTGCAAATGGTTGCCAGATTGCACAAAGCAAAAAGCCGGGCACGTATCCGTTTAACATAAAAGCTCTGATTGGGGGATTTGAGCTCTTGATATCTGGCAACCACACAAATGAGCGCTCGAGTCTTGTACAGCAGTCTGAAATGTTTTGGCTCCTCTTTTTTTTTTTTTAGAAAAAATAAAAAGGTTTTTGGTAAAGTTTTCGTTCTTTTAAATACATTTTAGTCTCGTCTTTTATCGTCAACAATATTGCATGTTGATATAGTTTCAGTTTTCGTTTAATGGCCTTATTATCGTCTCGTCATCGTCTCGTCTTAGTCAGGGGAAAAAACTTCGTTGACGAACATTTTTCGTCTCAGATTTCGTTAACGAAATTAACACTACATTTAATACTACATCTTTTTCACCTGGGTTACCCAGCCCTTGGGCTAAAAACAAACCAAACTGGGCATAATAAGAATGATTTGGTAAGATAATGAAGTTAAAGCATGATAAGACTAGAAGACTAAATCTATTTCTCACAAATCCATTTTCTTGTGTCTGAACATGAAAGATCATTCCAGTTGTTCAGGGTTGGTTTTACAGGATTCAGTTCAATACAGTCCTCATCTCCACCAAAGCTATTCGGCTCACCTTCAATCCAAAACCTGATTTAAAAAATGTGTCAGATTGTCAATTATTCAACATCCCAAATGTTCAATCAAATCAGCCCCCAAAGTGTTCACTTTTTCAAGAGCTAACAAATGAGGAGCATCACAAGCAATTAATGAATCACCAAACCTCGAAGTACCGCAATCACAAGTTTCAAGAATGAACTACCGAAGCCTGAGCATAAGTGAAAGTGCATGAAATAGAGAAGAAGAGATTTCTTTTTAGTAGATTTTTTTAATGGGAAGTTGATTAATTGTAGTGGCTGTTATGGTAAAATGACAGCGAAAAATAATACAGTGATATCCTTGTTTTATCACTGAAAAGTGCTTTATGGCTTACCCTTGTTTCAGTGGTGAATTATCCACCCATTTCATGTTGCCCTCCTTCTCAATGTCAAACCAATCCACACACTCTCCTTGAATGAAGTTATGAGTCTCTCAGTATAATCCTAAATTGCTCGTACGTGACTAGGGCTTATATCTGGTAGCTATTGTGCACTAGCGCCCTCAAGCGGCTCCTAGTGGAATTACCCTTGACCCAGATACCTCTTAATTCAATAAACAGAAAAAAAAAATACAATAAAAAACCTGGTAACGTTTAGACCGTTACATACCCCTCCCCGTGGACTAAAAATTTGATCCATGGCAAATTTTTAAATTCTGGGAGGTATTACACTGTGTGTGAATATAAACAGGAATAAGTGTGATTCCTCTCATTCATGAACAGACACTCACACAAACTCACCTGCTTCTCTTCAGTGTTGATAATGACCAGATCAGCTCCTCGATCCCTGCAGTACTGCCTGCTGTCAGACCAGCTCTTCAACTCACTGGATATGGAAAAAACACCAGATTTCCTTCAAACTAAACTTTCTACTTACTTTGTTTTTGAGCTTGCCCTTCATCCTGGCTGTGTATTTGAGGTCCACTTGTGTCCTTAATATCTTTTTGATTAACATTTTCATAAACGGTATCTAACTCCATTATTCACCTTCACGGGTGAGATGCGTTTTTTTAGATTGATGAGTGGTGTTTCTAAAACATTGCTAAACATACAAAGGAAGTGATATCAAATCTCTGACAAACATAAAAAATGCACATTATTGCACATTATTGGTGCAGAGACTGTGCCATATATATTTTGTAAAACGTTTTTAACTGAAGCACCACAATCACGCACTGGTTAAGTGTGTCCAATTGAGGGTATATTTACACAACAACAATGTACTAAAAACAGGAAAGTTTTGTCAAAATTCTTTGCTCCCTGTTCACACGGATCCACGAGAACAACTAAAAACACTGTATTCTGCTGCCAGGCCAGTAGTTGGAGATGTTACATAGTTAAGAAATACTACACGCCTATAGACTGAACTCGTAATACGCATGTGAATGACATCACCGTTTTCCCAAACTCACATTTCATCTCGACTCAACTTGCACTTTGAAACCCGTTTCCAAGAGTTTGGCTACCAAAACGCCAATGACATGTTTAAATAAACAGCAAAAACGCATAAAAAAGTTTACATTTTTTTAGTTGAAAACAGTGTTGTGTAAATGATTTTAAAACACTTTATTTGCCACTTTAAGAGCCACTATATGGTAAGCCTCCAAGGTTAAAAATAAGCGTAATGCAAGATGCTGTTTTTCACTTAGAAGGTGATTTAATGAGTGAAAAGAAGGGGTTAGCATGAAGGGCATTGTCACTTCCTTTGAAGAAAGTGATTCCCGAGCACAGTGAGGTGAGACTCAAGCTCTGAGAGTGCTCATCCAAGGGATGCAGGGGTGCTCTTTACAAGTGGCACACTTGTGTCGTGTCATTTTGCACTAAACACCGCTTGAAAAATGCTCTTTTATACATGAGTAAAGTCACTCAATTACTTGCCAGACAGCCACAGGGAGAGGCGTCGGTTTCACCTGAGATCGCTGCTTCAGTCTGATAAACCTGCTCTCTGCTGCGCCCTGCTGGACTGGAGGAAATCTCTCCATAAACCAGGGGTGTCCAGGCTCGTTCCTGCAGAGTTTTGCTCCAACCAGATCCAAAACACCTGCCTGGAAGTTTCTAGTATGCCTTTTGAACACCCGTGCCATAGTGCAATAAAGCAGATACACAAGAATGAAGTAGAAAAAAGTGCCAAATTTACTAGTTAATGAAGGTATTGACCATTTATTCAATGAGAATGCAAATCAACACAAAAGCAGTTTGACAGAAACTTAATATCAGAATAACTGGGTGAATCAGTTCAATTTAGGACATTTTAGACTTCTGTAGTTTACTGTGATTTTCACCTCAACACTTCAAACCAACAAATGAGATGCATGATAACAGCTTGAATAAGATCATATTGACATAGAGCTGCTTGAGATGGTGCATGAACACATCAGAGGTTTGGTGTCCCAGATCACCCCGATTCACACTGTGAGAAACTGGATGCTCTGAGTTTATTACAGCAGTAAGAAAATAATGGCAATTATCATCTTGCAATTTTGTAATTTACAGAAAAGTTTGAAATAAAATTGATATCATGAAAGCCATTTATATGAAATTAATGTAGCAGACTGTTTTAAAGGCGGGCACCTCTATCAGAAATTCAGCATTCACAATAAGAATGATTCCACAAAATAAAAGAAGTAAAACCACAACAAGACGGGATGAACCCTATTTCTCACAAATGCCTTTTCTCTTCTCAGAGCATTTGAGATCATTCCAGTTGTCCAGGTTAAAAGATGTACAAGAAGACATAATTTCAACACAGTCCTCCAATCCTTGATCATCATTCGGCTCACCTTTGCTCCAAAACCTAAATAACATATTCGATTTTCAATTATTCAAAATCCCAAATTTTCTCAGTTACGAATACAAAATAAGCATATTCTTTTGAATTTATTTATATGAAGTATCTCTCATTGTTGTCATGTTCACTGTAAAAAAAAAAAAAAAAAAAAAAAAATATCTAAAAATCCATTCACTCAACTTAACTTTTTGAGTTATCTTTTTGCACTGACTCAGTTAAATTGTCTTTACGTAGAATATTAAGTATGTTCAACTTGCCAAAATTTCCAAAATATAAGTTTGAACTTATAAAGTTTAGTTGGATTAACTTTATGAAAGTAAGGTGAACTTCCTTTTTTACGTTTTCAGTACAAACGTTCTCTTTAAAAAGTTTTTTGTTCACTCAGCTTAACTTTTTGAGGTACTAATTTCCACTGACTTATTTAAGTTTTAATTACTTAGAATTTTAAGCAAAAAGATAACTCAAAAAGTTAAGTTGACTGAATGGATTTTTCGATTTTTTTTTTTTTTTTTTTTACAGTGTTTGTAGAAAATATGTTTTCAGCAGTTTTCGTAATGTTGCAATGGTCCACTTTTTATAAGGAGTGTACAAAAGAGCAACCAACAAAACACACAGTGATTTTCTCTTAGTGTAAGTGTTTTAGCACTTACTCTTGATTCAGTGGTGAATTATCCACCCATGTTAAATTGCCCTCGTGCTCAATGTCAGACAAACCAATCCACACTCTATCCTTGACAAATGAAGTTATGCACCTCTGTGTGTGAATAAAAACAAAACAAAACAGGAGTAAGTGTGATTCTTCTCTTTCATAAACAGGCACTCACACAAACTCACCTGCTTCACTTCAGTGTTCATAATGATCAGATCACCACCTCGATCCCTGCAGTACTTCCTGCTGTCAGACCAGCTCATCTCCTCATCGGATATGAACAAGCCATCTAAACTGCATTCTAATAGAAATACACACATTTTCAAAACCATGTACATGTAAAGATAAAGAAAACTTGATGGAAATGGATACTAACCTTTATTAAAAGCTTTTAACCTCAGTTCAACACTCAAAGACGTGACTTTGCTTTCTAACTCCAGTTTCTTCTGACTCAAAGCATCAACTCTTCCCTGTAACTGGTTTTTCTCAGCAGTGAGATCTTTGGCACTGGTCTCCAGCTCCAGTTTCTTCTGACTCAGAGAGTTGAAGTTGTTCTTCAGTTGGTCTTTTTCAGTCATTAGATCAGTGTAATTGTCCTGTAAGCTGTTGATGGTCTGATTGAACTCTTCAACTGTGTTCTTGTAACTCTTGAACAGAGATTCTCTCTCTGCTGTGATGGAGATGATGGAGACCAGCAGAACAACACAAATGAGCCCGAGACACACTGTCATCAACACCAAACATCTACTTCCTCCTGACAAACAGAGAGAAAACACAAAAATATCAGTGAATACCCTTCATATTATTAGAAATTAAGTTTCATATCAACCTTTTTAGGTAATCTCTCTATGTCTATAGATGATAGACATGCCTTTTTAAATAGCATGTTCTTTTATAAGACAAATATTTGAAAAAAAAAAAAAGCAGAAACATTGACACATTGTTCATGTAACACAATTCTTAATATGTACAGAACATTTCTAATATCCTCAAACATCAGTGACACTATTAGCTAAAACCTCTCGGCTATAAACTACATTTCTGCTTACTGTGATTTTGAGCTTTCCCTTTATCCTGGTTTTTACTCCATTTTCGAGGTCCAGTTGTGTCAATATCTTCATCATTTTCATAAATGGCCTCTAATTCCATGATTTGCTCTTGTGTCTTACAGTACGTCTTAACAGATGAGGTGTGTTCATCAGAATGATGAGTTGTGTTTTTGAATTATTGCTAAACCCACATGGGATGTGATGTCATTTGACACTGCATTTAATAAAAATATAGACTTCCAGTCGGAAACTCTCCTCAGACCCAAACTATGACTATATCTTCTGCATTTAACCCTCTACCGCACGCATTATGATAGACCTATAGAAACAAATATTTGACTCTTTTTCTTTTCTTAGAATAGCTTAACTTGAAGTGCTATAAAAAAAAATTGGAAAAAAAATGTTATTTTAAGGTACTTTATGATATGTTGCCATACGGCAACAACATACAATAGTGGAAATAACTTAATAAGTCTAAGTGTATATAGTTAATTTTTTTTTTTTCTCAGAAATGTTGTTTGTATTGAATCAATTGGTGCTATTATAAGCTTTAACAGTAATTATAAACGACACCTTATACATACTTTTCAACATCTTGTGCTTTTATTTATTCCATTCTTTTTTGCTGAATAATGCTTTATATTCTTTGAATTACATTACATTTTTCATGAATATTTAAATTGCAAATTTATACAGTTAAAAACAAATTTAATACTGTTCATTATGTATCATAAAACATTGACATGAAACCAAAAACACTGCAGTACATGAAGATTCAACATTATGCAATCTTATGAGAGGAAGACTATGAACATGAACCCCCCCCCCCCCATAATCCTTGAAACTTCACCTTTTTTCTGTACAAAATTTCACAAAGCAGTTTTTTTCAGAGGTGAGGCACAGGTACACATCACATTTGTTGCACTTCACTCTAACAATACACTTACAGCCACTTGCACCTGCCTTTTTAGGCCAGTGGTTGGTCTGGTCCAGTAGTACTGGCTGTGGTTGCAGTGGACAGGCAGGTCTCCGATGTTGATTTAATCCATAATAATACAAATGCCATGGCAGTCCTTAACATATGACTAATCAACATTATATTACTAGCATTAATGTTGTTATTGTTACAGCTTAACAGACTGCAGCTGACCTTTGATAGCTAGCTAAACTATTACAATAATATCATTCTATTTTTGCGCAGCATTGCCGTTTGGCAGCACAGACATTTTATCGATTTACCAAAAACTAATTTCATAAAAAACTTTTTTGAGTGGTGAATATGTCATCATAACTTACCTGAGATGATGTTACCAATTTTTTTGTGAATGTGACATGGGCTGGTCCTTGTTTGTTACTGATGTTTTAGTTTGCTTTCAGCAACTACCAACAAGAGACGGCAGTCTGTCAGAAATCACGCCACTGAAAAAAATTGCATGTTATGTGACTTAACTAAAGCAAAACGAGAATGTTCTCTTAAAGAGACAGAGGCAAGGAAATGAACACAAAGAGTATGTTGCCATATGGCAACACCATGTGGTAGAGGGTTAACTGCAAAACCATGTTGGCAGCTACAAAATACAACAAGAGGAATCTGTGACCACAAATGAACAATTTTACAGAACAGGTCTAAATGGACCTTTATGTTGCTGACTTTTAACTGACTGGGGTTGAATCATAATTTAAATCAGGGTGGCACCCAGCGTCAGAGGATGATGCCTTCATTTTTACAGCTATAAAACACAACATGGTTACAACAGGATATTCACATTTTCTCAGTATATACTGTATGTAGGTGTCAGTGTTCTGCCTTTTATTCATCCATGCTTTTTGCAAATCACATGCAGGGAAGCTGGTGTTATGATTCCTGCCCCATGTCTTGTGTTTAAGACATTTATGTTGAAGTGTATTTTGTTCCTATTGATCCTGTTTCATTTATTTCCAGTGCTCTCGTTTGTTCCCAATATTTACCCTAAGCTGCATCCCAATTCACCTACTTATACTATGCCCTAAAGAATGTACTCTTTTTGTGAAGAAAAAGTACATAATTATGAGTGTGTAGCTGAAGAGAGAAGCTTTAGGACATACTATCACATCGTAAAATTGTGTCTTTAATAATCTTTAAATTTGAAATGCTTTGGCTTCACTTTTCAGGATGTTTGTGGCCCACTTGGACTAAACATAGTACAGAAATGGTTTTTGACACCAAAATGAACTAAAATATCCTTAAAATCAAACCATGAAGTCAATGGGGGATATGCTAAATATCACATGACCAAATGGGAAAATTGGTCTCATTGCATCCACTTGTCGGGAAAAGCGTTAACAGCAGTATAGTTCTTTTTGTTGTTGCTGTTTTATTTGATTTTAATTTCCAAATGTTAGTGAGAAGAATTTTTTTTTTTTTTTTTTTAGATATCTGCATATGCAAGTGGCATAGGTTATGCTCACCTTTGGGAGCTCCTTTGAAGGTTTCTTGAGTAAAACAGCTCTGTGTTTAAGGAAACACATACAAAAGACCTGTTTTACAGAATACGGAAGTTGTGCAGACCCCCTATAGTGTCCCACCAGTTGAGAACCATGTCCAAAAACAGGATATTTGATATATCATGTATATAAATATTGGTGTTACCCACAAGTGAACGGTTTCTGTGACTTTTACTTGATTTTTATCCACAGGACAGGTTTGTGTCAAAATAGTATGTAGCTTTAATTCATTAATGTCATTCTTTAAATCTAAAAATATCTATAAAATTGATGGAAAAACACTTGAGCATCTCTGGTCACTTCAGTCCTCCCTATAGGCCTAGTGAAGTCCCTGGTCACAGACATGGCGATGTTCCTTCCATCTGACTAAGCTGATTGCTCACTTAAAAACATTTACTGGTTGTGATTTAAAGTCATTTCAAGTGTGATATTTAAATGAGTGAGTTGTTTACTTCCTTTTTACTCCCCATTAATTTATTCATTCAGACTGATGTGTGGATGGGGAACACACACAAAAACGAGAGGTGGGAGTTATCACGTAAACAGCTTTGTTTTATTTTTGTACTGTGGATTATTTTGTAATTTGTTTTTTTGAGGAAGCACTCCTTTGCCTCTTCGGAGGGAAAGTCCCTGTTGCAAAAAAAACTTATACGGAATGTAGAAGCTATAGCAGAAGTGAAAGTGCAGTAAAGAAGTAGTTTTCCTGTCCTGCATAAGAAGAAATGTGTAGAAAAATGACACATATTATGTGTAACACTCTAGTTTACACATTTTGTGTCAATATTGCATAAAAATGTGTTGGAAGAATTCAGTTGTTTTACACATATTATGTGTAGTTTTAAAATTAACACAACCTGTGTATTTGTTCACAGCATCAACACAATCTGTGCAGCCAAGAACACCTGTAATGTGTTAATATTACACATTTACACAACTTTGTGTTAATTTCAGAGGTGAAGACCAGACCTCCAAAACCAAGACCAGAGGTGTGGTCGAGACCAGACCTTCCAAGACCAAAACAAGTCCATTCAATCAAGATAATTCATTAATTGTGTGTCTATTGAACATTAATGATGAGCACCTGATGTTAAAAAAAAAAAAAAAAAAAAAAAGTCACCATCATGGAGATCAGTATTTGCTTTAGTTGGGCTCTTGACCCTTGACTTTTTACAATTAGATTTTGTTTGGTCTGTTGTAACTGAGTTAGACAAGCAAAGAGAAAATATGATCAGGTGGTGTTGGTTATGTTTTCACATAATCATTATTTGACCTGAATCACTGAACTCATTTAGAGCCCAATCTCTGAGTTAGATTTACATTATTGATTACAGCAGCACTGTGACTCTACTTATACTCCCTGTTCTGTTCAGTCCTGGTTGGTTATTGTCGATGTGAACGTGATCCCTCTTGTTGTTATTAAAGATTGTGTTTTACTTCTTCATCGTGTGCTTTCTACAGCCACACAACGTTACAGAATAACCGACCTCTCAAAACGAGAATAAAGTTATGGACTCACCAGCATTGCGGCTTCTCCTCCTCCCAGAAAACAGGCTGTATCTGTATCTCTCCCTTACAGCCATTGAGCCCGAGGCACCCAAGAGGATCATCCAGGAACCAGAGCCAGCTAACATCAAAGCCCCGGAGTCGACGCAAGCAGGTCAGTCCACCTCAGAACCAGGAGCAGATCTAGACCTGATCGATCTATGGTCCAAGGATCTTTTCCCCACCCAAGTCCCCACCCTCAAATCCTTCTCGTCTTCGCTGGTCCCATCTGGAGATCTTATTCAGCTGTATCACTGCCTGACTTCCTGATCCCATCTCCATCGCTGGTCACGGCCAGCCCCCTGGATCTGTTGGCACCACTAGTGTCGTCAAGCTCCTCAGCTCTGCCACCGCCACTCACTCCGTGTGGCTCCTCTTCCTCGCCTCAGGCTTCCCCTCCACCAGCTCGGCTTGAGGCCGAGGCCCCAGCTCCACTTCGGGCCTCCAGGCCCATGTCTCCACCTCGGCATGTCAGCCTATCACCGTCGCCTTGGCTCACCGCTCCCTCATCGCCACTGCGGCCTGTCTGCCCGGATACTCTGCTGGGCTCACTCATCACTCCAGGTTGGCCTCCAGTGGTCAATGCCCAGCTTCCGCCACGGACTTCCGGGGTTCTAGCTGCGCCTGAACCCTGCACCCCTACAGCGTCATCGGGCTCCTCCCTTCCTCCGACCTCCCCATCGTGCTCGCTAGCCCCATCGTCGCCCCGGTCATCTGAGTCCCCATCGCTGCCTTGGTCCCGCGAGCCAACAGCTCAGAGCCAGGCTTCCAGGCCTGCGATGTCGCCCTGGTCCGTCAGCCACTATGTTCCGCCAGTCCCTCCACCATGTCCCGCCCCCTAAGTCAGGACTCTGCCCTGGATCCTCCCACCGTCAGCGCCACCATGGTGCATGTGGCCAACTACCCCAGACTGCTGCCTGTCACCAGCTCCACGCCCTCCACCGAAGCCTCCGCCCTCTTTTCATCAAATGCAATGAGGCTGACAGACAAGAATGGAACGTAAAATAAAAGCAAAAATGACGTTTTCCATGGCAGTAAAGGTTATTGACCTTTTTATTCAAAATGCAATGAAGCTGACAGACAAGAATGAAACGTGAAATAAAAGCAAAAATGACGTTTTCCATGGCAGTAAAGGTTATTGACCTTTTTATTCAAAATGAAAGCAATTCAACACAAAAGCAGTTTCACAGACACTCAGTATCAGAATACCACGCTCTACAAAAGCTGGGTTAAAAATAACCCAAGTTGGGTTAAATATAGACAAACCCAACTCAACTATTGTTTAAAATTTACTACATTGCTTGCTTAACCCTAAAACAGGCAATGTGTACCACAAGATACATACTCTTTAGCGTTTGTTTGGGGCATAAGAAAGATTTTTATCATCAAATCATTTTATCATTTATCATAGCCTGGTCTGTCTTGAGTATGCTGGTCACATGATTTGTTTCAAGTTTTCTGTGATCAATTAGTCAGCCTGACCTAAACCCAACATGGGCGTCATTGGTACAGGGCATTCAGATTTTGTGAAAAGTAAATCTATATTAATCTTACTTTTTTTACAGAAAAAAAAAAAGCAAAACAACTGCTAATATTAATTGTGAATATTGTCTTAAGATGCTGAAAAAGAAAATTAAGTTATATGTTGCTCATGCTGTTATTTACCGCATTTTGAAAAGTACGTTGCCTGTTTAGGGTATAAACAAGGGCTTATCCACAGTATTGAAAATGAATGGCGTTTCAAGGTAAACTGGGCTCCCTGTACTGGTTATTGCATTATTGCGAATTCCGGGGTGATGAGTGAGAGGTGGGTTGTGGGTGGTGGGAGGGCCAGTCGAAATCAGGCTTCCTTGTTTACATCCGAGTGCCAACTCAGTATTGGCCAGCTTTAAGAGCAGGGCGGTAAAGACCAGAGAGGTTACACAAGCAATTCATGAATCAAAAGTACTTGCACTTGCACAATGACAGTTTCAAGAGTAAATTTAGCACAGTAGCTAGAGAAGTGAAACTGAAAAAAAAAAAAAAAAAAAAGCGAAAATAATTTAACAGAATTTATTTACAGGGTGTCTTTTGTGTTTTTGCTGCTTGGTTTTGTGGAAAAGCTGTCTTCATCAATTTTCTGGAGGATATGATGTTCTTATTTTTAAAATGAGAATTTAGAAGACTAAAAGAGATGATTTTCCGTGAGTGTTTTGTCACTTACCCTTATTTCAGTGGTGAATTATCCACCCATTTCATGTTGCCCTCGTTCTCAATGTCAGTCAAACCAATCCACACATTGTCCTTGACTAATGAAGATATGAGTCTCTGTGTGAGAATAAAAACAGGAATAAGTGTGATTCCTCTCATTCATGAACAGACACTCACACAAACTCACCTGCTTCTCTTCAGTGTTGATAATGACCAGATCAGCTCCTCGATCCCTGCAGTACTGCCTGCTCTCAGACCAGCTCTTCAACTCACTGGATATGAACAAGCCATCTGGACCCCACAGATATCCTAATAGAAATTTTTTCAAACTGTATATATGTAATTAAAAAAAAAAAAAAAAATGTACACAAAAACTAACCTTGTTTAGAAGCACCCTCAATGTGCTGATATATAATGGCAGCAATCAGAAGAAGACAAAGGATCCCGAGACACACTGTGATCAGCACCAAACATCGACTTCCTTCTGACAAACAATATGAAAACACAAATATTAATAAATACACTCAATATTATCAAAAATAAAATTTCAAATTAATATTTGTAAGTCAATTATTTTGTTCTATATACTAGAATAAGTCCAAAGAAAAAATAATTCTGTGCAATACTTTTCATATAAAAGTTTGTTTCAGTTTACTGCGATTTCTAGCTTGTTGTAATGTTATCCACTGCAGACAAGTTTGCAGAACCCATGTGCAGTTTTATTCACAACAAACATAAACAAAATACAAAACAAAGGCTAGGCTTGGTACAAAAACTCACCATCAGTGGTACTGGGACAATGCAATCTGTACAAGGAACACCTGTGCACAATCAACCCAATGAAAACATAGGACACATGACAAGGGAGCACATGGCAGGATCACATGACACAAACAAGGGAAACACATGGCAAAAGGGAGCACATGGCAAAACAAACATAGCAATGAGACATGAACATGAAACTACAAAATAAAACATGAAACATGAACAAAACCAAAACAAGACGTGACACTTGTCCAGTGTCTTTGACGTCCAGTTGTGCCATTATTTCTATCAATAGGATATGTTTTAAATTTTTGCGCTAACACTACAATAACAGTACATGGATAATCATGTACTAATACCTGAATTAATAGTTACTTCAACATGAACTCACGATTAATAAAGATATGAACTAATCATGAACTAATGAAGAGCTATCTTTGACTATGACAGAAGTCATAAGGATTCATGCATTAAAACAGCAGCCTTAACTACATATTAATACATGTTTGATAATTAATGCATTAATTAACATTTAGGGTAAACTAAATCAAAGTCTCTATAAGAAGGAATAAGAAATATTTGGACTTTTAATTAAACGTGATTTAATACTGTCATAATTTAAAATGTAAATCATAATCTGCCATCTGCAACTTTGTGACAAATAATTAGAATGGCACATGATTATTTAGTCTTTAATTACATAGATCCTTCTAATCAAACCTGGAAAATAGACTAACTACCACTAATAAATTTAATTTGCTCTAATGTACAGTCTTACAGGACAGTATGTGTTCACAGAGGAGGTCTTTAGGATGTGTGTCGTGTTTTTAAACAGCGCTAAACCTACACAGGAAGTGGTTTCATTAGTTCAGACACAGATAAATCTAGATTTCATTCCCACATTGAAGCTCTCTGTAGACTCACAATATAACTGCATGTTTATTACACATTAATGTAGTCAGAGCAGATTTTCTTTTTCTCCAAATTCTTTTCCATGATCATGTTTGCAGCTACAAAAGCCAATGAAAGGAATCTGTGGCTGGTCAAAAAGATTCAAACACCCTGAAACAGGCATAACTGGACCATTGATGAAAATATAAGACAAGATACGTATATAGCCATTTACTCAGTATTTATGTTGGTTTTAGCCATGTGTTCACTAAGATTGAATAAATAAATTAACACCCCTTTAACTCTGAGTTGAGATCTGAATGATTATAAGCTCAGAAGATCATACTTTCTTCCCAGGACAGTCAAAACTTCTCTGTTACTGGCATTTGTCATCAGTTAAAGTCAGTAAATCTGATCTTATCAATGATAACAGCTAGAATTAGGTCAAACTGACATAGAGCTGCTTGTGATGGAGCAAGATATGAACACATCAGAGGTTTGGTGCCCCAGATCACCCTAATTCAACATCGTGAGAAACAGGATGTCATGAGTTGATTATAGAAATGAGAAAACTTTTACATTTTCCTTTCATCTCAATATCCACTCATGATTTTTTATTAGAGAAAATGATTATTTATTATTACAATTAAAATGAATGAATTGTGTTTTTAAGTTGCTCCACATGACACTCAATGACAGAGAAGATGATCAGATACCCTATTCAACTTACGGAACTAACGCAGCGCCAGTGGCGTTTTTCCGTAATTTGAATACGGAAGGCGGTCTGGCGGAAGCTAGATATTTGACATCGTAACTTGTTTAAATATGGATATTTTTTTATACAAACGCATCGCTTCACTTCAGAAGGCCTTTATTAACACCCCGGAGCCGTGTGGAGTACATGTTTATGATGGATGGATGTGGATGGAAGCTTTTTCTTCAGGTCATACTCATGGGTCCCGTTCACTGCCATTACAAAGCTCAGATGCGTCAGGATATTTATTCATATTTCTTCGATTATGTTCATCAGAAAGTCATATACACATAGGATGGCTTGAGGGTGAGTAAAGCTTGGGCTAATTTTCACTTGAAAGTGAACTAATCCTTTAACACAGGAGAGTTTACTGTGTTACAGCTATTAAACACATGCTTAATTAAGAAAGCAATAAACTACAAGGGAGAGATCCATTTGAACTAATTTGTGTAAATATGGTCAGTTTTGTCCTATGACAATATAATCAGTTGGTGAAAGGTCTGGTGTGATTTTAATAGCTATTAATTTTCTTGGTAAAAATGTAAATGTCAGTGTTCTTCCGTTAATTCACTAAGACGGTAAATAACCTGTAAAGAAGACAAAATGTACTGAAATGCTTTACCTTTAACTCTGAGCTGAGATTGGGATGAAGGAAGCTCAAAAGATCCTGCATTCTTCCCAGATCAGACAAAACTTCTCTTTTACTGGCATTTGTAAACAGTCATACTCACTGGATCTGGTTTCCAACACTGGTGTCTTCTGATTTAAAGAGTTGCAGTTAAAATGTCATTAAATATCTTCATCTCTACGCAGGTCTTCCTCAGCTTCTCTGGTGCTGATTTACTAAACATTGCAACACTTAAAAGAAACTACTCAGCCTCTTGTGTACTTAAACACTTAGACACAAATGTTGTTTTGCACAATACAGGAATTAGAACAAATGCTGGATAAAGTGCCTTTATAAGTAGCTCATGGTTTAAGTTTACACATGAGAATTTTAAATTATTTTTTTTGTGTGACACTCTACATACTAAACTAAATTTGATCTGATGGATAAACCAATTATGCTAAAATATTTCATATTTCAACAAGTGTAATAAACTGTACACTGTGTATTAATCTCAGTGTGATAATGATCTTTAGCCCCCTCTAGTGTATGAACCTTTGTGGCACTGAGTTATAACGGTGGTTATCTGACACATGAGCGGCTTCAAATGTCTTAAATTGTGCATCCTCATTTCGTTTTACATGGGGAAATGAAGCCTGATGAAGCTCTGAGGCTTCCCATGATTGTACCAGAAACGATTCAACGCCTCGGCAGCGCCATCTGCTGCCTCGAAAAATGCAGCCATACCACACATTGTTTTATAAACTGACAATTTCTTAAATATGGCAAATTTTCATAGCAGATATTATTTTTTTATATAAGTAAGCTGCTGCTGTAAAAATGATCCTCCTCTTTGAACACGAAATCCAAAGCAAAAAAATTACCACACAGAGAAATATATATATATATATTATTTAACAGGAACAATACTTATCGATTTATTAAGCAATTATTGACCTATTGCTTAGAAAACGTAGCCACACTCCTCATATTTCAAACAGCCAGACTGTCAACTGTTTTGAGGTAAAGTTAACATGCAAAATGAAGAGGACATGTGATTAAAAGGTGTGTTCAAGCCATGTCAGAATTACCGTAAAGATTTCAACGTTGTATAAATGGACATCCAGGTTATAAACCTGGCGAAGGTAGACAGTGAAAACCAGCCAGCTGACGCACAAATATCCCCAGTGGAGACTCCGCTGGACCAAGCCCAGGAGGAGGCCATTCCCTTAGTGGTGTGGGGCATTCATATAGATTCATACAAACTTCATTAGAAGCTGCCTTCTTTAGTTCGTCACTCAAAGACGTGACTTTGCTTTCTAACTCCAGTTTCTTCTGACTCAAAGAGTCAACACTTTCCTTTAACTGTTTTTTCTCAACAGTGAGATCATTGACTCTGGTCTCCAGCTCCAGTTTCTTCTGTGTTAGATCAGTGTAATTGTCCTGAAAGCTGTTGATAGACTGATTGAACTCTTCAACTGTGTTCTTGTAACTCTTGAACAGAGATTCTCTCTCTGCTGTGATGGAGATGTGCTGCAGTATGATGGAGACCAGCAGAAGAACACAAATGATCCCGAAAAAACACACTGTCATCAACACCAAACATCTACTTCCTCCTGACAAACAGAGAGAAAACACACAAATATCAATTAATAACCATTCATATTATTAGATATAACATTTCAAATCAACCATTAATCCAGCTTTCTCTTTAGATAATTGATTGGGCTATTAGTTTGTTCATGACAACCATCAATATGCAAACAAGAACTGTCAAAATGCAAACAAATATGTATTTTTTCACACATCTCTTCAAATTAAACTTACTGTGTTTTATTTTCCTTCTTTTCCTTCATTCTGGTTGTTACTTGGTGTTCCAGATCTAGTTGTGTCCTTAATATTTGTGCTTTCAGCATTTTCATAAACTGCCTCTAATTCCATGATTCACTCTGTCTTACAGTTTGTCTTCACATAGAAGCTGTGGTCATTAGGATGATGACTACTGCTTTAAAATAGTGCTAAAACCACACAGGAAGTGAATTCATTTGACACTGATGGCCTTTAAGAGAAATATAAACTTTTTTTTTTTTTTTTTAATCCTGAAACTGTAGATGACCATGTCATGTGAACTACAAAACCATGTTGGCAGCTACAAAAGACAAATGACAAATGTCAACAAAAGACATTAAATCTCTCAATATCTCAGCAGAGGAGGATTAAACAACTCCAAACACAGCATTACATCTTCACTTATTACAGTCCAGTTTGGCTTTATTTCTGTCATACGTCTACAGAAATTCAGTTACGCTTTAGATTACAGCCCGGAAAGTACTGCATAATTACAATGAATTTACAGCGTAACTTTCGATAATTATAGTGTACCTATAAAGTAAGTACGTGTAAGTATAGGGGAACAATATGTAAAGTCTTGGGAATAAAGGAGTAACAACCAGGAAAATAACAAATTATTTATACTGTAAGTATTTTAGAACTAAGGGGTACTTATACTATTATAATAGACAACAATCTTACATTTGGGAGCAATTTAGCGAGAAAGTGACCTGATTAAGTTGTTTCATGGCAAGTAGAAAGAACTATTGCAATCTTTTTTAATACATGGGGAAATATGCTTTTGTTTCATGTAGTTACAGGGTAAGTATGACATTGTGGGCCGTAAATTAAAGTGGTGCTTGTTACACTCTTATTTCATGTAGTTACAGGGTAAGTACTAACAAAAATAAAAATAAAAAAACGCAAACAATCTGATATCACTGACATTTATTTGAAAAACAACTTAATTAAAAACAGGTCTACAACACTTATTATTCATTTATTCATCTTTTAAAATCAACTTTTCATTTCAAATTCTAAAGTCCTTACAGAAAGTAACACGTTTTGTCCTTTTTTGGTGGTTGTTGTTGTTGTTGTTGTTTCTCTTGCTTGGCTTCCTCCTCCTCTTGTTTCTCAACTGAAACAAGTACAGTACACCCAGAAATTTTCTCATGGTTTAGTCTATTCATCTTTTCGCTTCCGACCAACTGTCACCAGCGCCTGCATGAGAGTCGACTTTGCGTTCGACGAAGCATATTGTAATGAGCAACGTGAAGCTTTCATGACGTTCTCGCGGGAGATTCATGTGAAACTCGCGCGAGAACTGCCATCTCTGTTATTCTGTCTTGTTTGTTTCTCATTATCATTATCTGTTATTCTGTGTATTTTGTTGTGAGCATTAATAAAAATAAAAAAAACTGACGGCATCCGATATCCGCGTGACTTTTCGCGTGAGTTTCTCGGCACGCTTATGTCACGCTTCAAGTTACGTCAAGCATGAACTCTCAACCCTCTCATGCACGCGCAGGTGTCAGTTGGTCGAAAGTTTAAAATTTTAAAATATTTGGTATTTTTCTTACAAATACGTATCGTTTCACTTCAGAAGACATTGATTCATCCATTGGGGTCGTATGGATTACAGTTGTTATTGCTGTATGTGCTGTTTGATGCTTCGACTTTTAGGAACACATGAGCTTGCATTATAAAGCGTTCCCCAGAGATTATTTATTTTTCTAAAAACCTTTGTTTGTGTTCATCTTAAGAAGGAAAGTCATATACATCTCAGATGGCATGAGGGTAAAAGATGAGTAAACGGTGAGCACATTTCCGGGTGTACTGTATTTTCTTTTAATACAGAAAAGCAAATGACAGGGGATTCCCTCTTAAGATTCATCAGTGGAAAGAAAGAAAAAGAAGAAGAGGAACAAGAGGAGGAGGAAGCCAAGCAAGAGAAACGAATAAGAAGTGTTGTAACTTTAAATCTGTTTTGAAATAAGTTTTTCAAATAAAGGTTTCCGAGTGATAACAGATTGTTTGCGTTTTTTTTTAATTACTTACCCTGTAACTACATGAAACAAGAGTATATTAACCCATGTATTAAAAAAGATTGCAATAGTTCTTTCTACTTGCCTTGAAACAACTTAATCAGGTCACTTTCTCTCTAAATTGCTCCCAAATGTAAGATTGTTGTCTATTATAATAGTATAAGTACCCCTTAGTTCTAAAATACTCACAGTATAAATAATTTGTTATTTTCCTGGTTGTTACCCCTTTATTCCCAAGACTTTACATATTGTTCCCCTATTCTTACATGTACTTACTTTATAGGTACACTATAATTATCGAAAGTTACGCTGTAAATTCATTGTAATTACGCAGTACTTTCCGGGCTGTAATCTAAAGCGTTACCAGAAATTCTTAGTAAAAATTAACAGAGGTTTAGATGTTTTGAGGTCACCATTACGGTGATCAGTATTTGCTTTAGTTGGGCTCTTGACTTTTGTTAATTTGTTTTTTTCTTAACAATGGCAGATGTTTTCAGAAAATGATACTGCATTGATAAAGGAAGAGACTGAAGAAAAGGCATAGCAGTTAAATCACACTTCAATGATTAGACCACTTTCTGATAATGCCATTTTTAAGCCAGAAAGTTAGTGATCCTTAATATTTAAAGGACGTTCAAAGAATGTTGTTCAAATAAAGTTTTCTTTCAACATTATGAGTGCATTTAAAAAAAAAAAAAACCTTCTACAAACAATGTATTAATGATTTGAGCTAACCTTTTGAGAAAATAATTAAAGAACAGATAACATTGAACAAACACTCTATTAATGTTAATGGAAGAACGTTTGTTCATAACTTTGAGAGAACCTTTTCAGAACATTAGCTAAAGTTATGAGAACGTTCCCTGTTAGCTGGGTTATAGCCATAAACTCAAAATCTCCTGCCATCTATCTTTTCTAATGAACACCCTGTGTCACCCTCATGTCGTTCCAAACCTGTAAGACTTTCGTTCATCTTCGGGACACAAACTAAGATCTTTTTGATGAAATCTGAGAGATGTCTGTCCCTCCATTGACTGCCTTTGCAACTACCACTTTGACAAAAAGTTCATAAAGAAATTGGAAAACTAATCCATACGAATTGAGTGGTTTAGTCCAAATTTTCTGAAGAGACGATCACTTTTTATGATGAAAAGATTTAATTTAGGCTTTTACTCACATGTAAACATTGTTCAGTGAACATAAGCTGAATCTCAACTGAACATGAATGACGTACAAGAACAAACCTCTTCCGGAAGTTCAAACACACGAGAATGAACCTCATTGGTTAAATAGCCACATTTAGAATCGCTTAAATAGCCAAGTTGAATGTACTTAAAAATTTAAGGTAGCATTTTTTTTAAGTGTATATGAAGTAAAAAATAAGCTAGTATTATAGTAAAAAATAAATCAACCTGTTATGCTGGGTTAAATAAACAACCCAATTTTCCTGGCTAAAATTGTGTTCTGTCCTATAAGATTTACCCAGCCATTGGGATAAAAAAAAACGCAAACTGGTATAGCAATAAGAATGATTCGGTAAGATAATACAAGTTGAAAAGACTATGCATGATAAGACTAAATCTGTTTCTCACAAATCCATTTTCTCGTATCTGAACACGAGAGATCATTCCAGTTGTTCAGGATTGGTTTTTCAGAATCCAGAACAATACAGTCCTCATCTCCACCGAAGCTATTCGGCTCACCTTCGATCCAAAACCTGATTAAAAAACGTGTCAGATTTTCAATTATTCAGAATCACAAATGTTCAATCAAATCAGTCCCAAAGTGTTCACTCATTCATAAACTAACAAATGAGGAGCATTGCAAGCAACTCATGAATCAACAATCCTAAAAGTACCGCAGTCACATGTTTCAAGAGTGAACTAAAGTTGTACCGAAGCTTGAGCAAAAGTGAAAGTGCATGAAATAGAGAAAAAGAGTTTTCTTTTTTCTTTTTAGTAGATTTTCTTTTTAATGGGAAGTTGATCAATTGTGGTGGTTGTTATGGTGAAATGACAGCGAAAAATAATACAGTGATATCCTTGTTTTATCACTGACAAGTGCTTTATCGCTTACCCTTGTTTCAGTGGTGAATTATCCACCCATTTCATGTTGCCCTCATTCTCAATGTCAGTCAAACCAATCCACACAGTCTCCTTGAATGAAGTTATGAGTCTCTGTGTGTGAATATAAACAGGAATAAGTGTGATTCCTCTCATTCATGGACAGACACTCACACAAACTCACCTGCTTCTCTTCAGTGTTGATAATGACCAGATCAGCTCCTCGATCCCTGCAGTACTGCCTGCTCTCAGACCAGCTCTTCAACTCACTGGATATGGAAAAAACACCTGGACCACAAAGATTTTCATAGATAAACACTTTACAAATCTGTATAAAAATTGTGAAAAATAAACTACTTAAAACAAAAACATATTTAAACTAACTTTTTTTAGAAGCCGCCTTCTTCAGTTCCTTACTCAAAGATGTGACTTTGCTTTCTAATTTGCTTTTCTTCTGTGTTAGATCAGTGTAATTGTGCTGTAAGATGTTGATGGTCTGATTGAACTCTTCAACTGTGTTCTTGTAACTCTTGAACAGAGATTCTCTCTCTGCTGTGATGGAGATGTGCTGCAGTATGATGGAGACCAGCAGAAGAACACAAATGATCCCGAGACACACTGTCATCAACACCAAACATCTACTTCCTCCTGACGTACAGGACAGAAAAAACACAAATATCAGTTAAGAACAATTCAGATCCTTCTTGTTGGATTTAACATTTCAAATCAACCCTTGTTAGCAATCCAGGTTTTTCTTTAATTAATATAGGGCTTTTAGAGAGTGTATTCTGTTAAAATGACAAAATCTGGAATTGCTATACAGTAAAATAAGCAAACAAGAACATATGCTGGGAAAAAAAGTAAAATAATTCCATGAATTACACTTCATATAAAAGCAGAAACATTAACACGGTTTTCTTAGAAATTGTATTTAACAGTTTTCAGTTCCTCACACATTAGCGACACCAGATTTCCTTCAAACTAAACTCTACTTACTTTGTTTTTGAGCTTGCCCTTCATCCTGGCTCTGTATTTGAGGTCCACTTGTGTCCTTAATATATTTTTGATTAACATTTTCATAAATGGTATCTAACTCCATTATTCACCTTCACGGGTGAGATGCGTTTTTTTGAATGATGAGTGGTGTTTCTAAAACATTGCTAAACATACAAAGGAAGTGATTTCAAATCTCTGACAAATAGGTTACAAAATCATATGATGACGATGTGGTAACAGATGGTGCAATCTCAACTGATGTTCAAATTCTATCCATTTTTCTTTGAAGCATAATGATCAGCATGCTTTATGTAAACGTATAATCCTGACAAATGAAAACCATGACAGTAAAGTTTTAACAAACTTTGGTTCCACTGCAGATCTATCTCAGGCAAAGAGCACCAAACTCTTTAAGAGGTTTTTGTGATGTTTTCTGGGCCTGTCCAAATACCCACATTTGTGGTCTGGGCCACTTGAGAGTGTGTGTACACAACAGGAAGTAGCTGTCCCAGGTCTGAAGAATGCTAAAGCGCAGTACACTTAACGCACACTAAATCAACACTATTTCTAAGTCCCTCTTCCAAATGGAAACCTAAGCCCTCGGTATCTTCCTCTAAGTACACTATTTTGTGATGTAATGCCGCTTTGACTGTCAGGTAGAAGTCTGCTGCAGAGCTCACTTCAGTTTGGCTTGGTTAAAGTGTATATCTAGGGAGCATATTGGCTGGAGAGGGGACTCACAGGCACCCTTTTGATACCTAAAATGACAAATAGGAAGCCCTACACTCTTGTGGACTTGGTCCTTGTGAAATCAAAACGTTTTTTTAAAAGTATGTTAGCCTTAAGGTTATCAATAAGCTGGTCTGTTCTAAACAATTACAAAATTTGCATTTAAAAGAATATAAGTGTGATCGAGACCTAATCAGATTATACCCCAAATGCCCCTGATAAAGACCCCCAAATTTACAAGCCTCCCGATAGCAGGCTTTCAACTAAATGAAAATGACAAGCAGAAACATAATGCCACAAGATCAAAAATTTTATCAAAAATCACTAAAAACCCCAATAACAAAATTCAAACAAACACCTAAACCAAATCAACTTTCAATGAAACCAAATAATACAAAGAAATACAATAAACAAACCAAACAAAAAAAGAAACTTCAATCTCACACTCTCTCTCTCTCTCTCTCTCTCTCTCTCTCTCTCTCACACACACACACACACACACACACACACACGTTTATTTTTGTGAATTGTGGGGACATTCCACAGGTGTAATGGTTTTTATACTGTACAAACCGTATTTTATATCCACCAACCCTACACCTAAACCTACCCATCACAGGAAACTGTGCACATTTTTACTTTCTCAAAAAAAAAAAAAAAAAAAAAAAAATTCTGTATGATTTATAAGCCTTTTGAAAAATCGGGACATGGGGTAATGTCCTCATAAGTCACCCTCTCCTTGTAATACCTATGTCATACCCATGTCATTATACAAATCTGTGTCCTGATATGTCACAAAAACGCGCGTGCACACACACACACACACACACACACAGATTTGTTTTGCTATTAAAGTGAGGACATTCCATAGGCGTAATGGTGGATAGATCCATTTAGATCTGGTCTGACGGACAACAAAGTTGAGTAGAGTTATCCCTGGATGGAGCTCTGGATAGAGTTAGTCCAGGAAGATTTGTCTGTAAGGGTACTGTTTAATCGCACAGCTACCTGACAAATATAAATATTTGTACAGTTATCCCTCTGCGTGAGGAAGATCTGTTTAGATCCGCTCTGATGGATAGATCAGTTTAGATCTGCTCTGACGGACAACAAAAAACTCCCTGAAACTTCCTAACTCTTCCATCCAGATAGTGGTATTCTGTTTTTACTGTTATTTTTATTTCTTATGCATTCCATTTTTATTCTTATGTATTTGTTTCCTCTTTATGTAAAGCACTTTGAATTACCATTGTGTATGAAATGTGCTATACAAATAAAATTGCCTTGCCTTGCCTTCTTAAAGGGTCATGAAACCCTAAACTAAATTTTCTGAGATTTTAACAGAGGTATGTGTGTTGAACATCACTGAATACAATGTTAGCATCTAATTGTAGGGGGAAAGTGGTTAATTTTGAGATTTTTTCCGCTATTTTCGTCTTCCGGGTTTAAGATCTACACCGTGTCCACGTCACAGGCTGTGACGTGGCGGTGCACTATAGTATTTCGATGACGCGTCAGTGTCTAATAATTATTAATGAGACTGAGTTTTCTTATCCTATGAGAAGACACCGTCCCTTTATTATTCATTACACAACGTGGTTCTTTCAAATGACAGACATGTCAAACTGTTAGATCATGCAGTAGATGAGAGAGGCTGTCATGGGTCTGAAGTGTTTGTTTTCGTGGTGTAAAAGTTCGGGTGTGTTGCATGGCTTTCCCCGCGATGCTGCCAGGGCTAGACGGGCTGTGGGCGGTTGGTTGGCCATCAACTACCGACACATCGAAACGGTTTGTGTGCAGCAAGCATTTTTTCTCGAGAGAGCTACGATAACGGGAGAAAGGTGGACTTCGGCCTTATTCATCCTCTGACAGGCGCTTCAAACAGTGAGATCGCATACAATAAGCTAGAGATGCATTAATGGATCAAAAACGAGTGTTTGTTTTTGCTTTGTAAGAGTTTCTGCGTCGTACAAGTTCTCTTCAATATCTGTGTCTCCGACACAAACGCGATTCATCCACACTGTAAGTGTAACCGGTCTTTACTACATAAGCATTCAAAACTTACAATCTCTCACTTTTTCAGCCAATATGGATCAAGGATTTTAATGAAATCACCACACACTTCAGCTTCTCATCAGATCTTCTGTCCAATCAAATGCTATCTAGAATCTGAAGTCCCGCCCCCTCCTGTAACAGTCTTCAGCCTGCTACGAGTTGAGTGCAGCTGCAGTGGTAATCCTCACTGGTAGGGGGCAGTCTTAACTTCGGTTAAGCATGGATAAATGTATAGAAGAAGAGGGGATTGATACATTTTGGTTTGTGTACCAATGTGCCTGGTAGCAGCGTTTGAGCTGATCTACTGCGTTTGAGGAAGGTCCTTGTTGAGAAACATTTTTGTTTCATTCTCAACTGTGAGTATGGTTATTTTGTTGCCTTCATCTATTTATGAAAGAGTTAGTTTGATCAGTCATATTGTATAAAACGAAACTATGGGGTATTGTTTCCTGTGTTTAATGGGTAATAAGAGGATATTAATTTAAGTGTTTTTCTGTTTGTAGAAGGGTTTTTGTCTACGTTATGCTTGATTCATATGACAGCGTTGTGGATTGAATTGGAATCTTCATTGGTGGCGGTGACAAGAAGTGAAGTTGACCTGATTGTTTCTCTTCCATGGAGTTGCGTTGAGGACTGCTTTGACTTTCTACAATACGGATTATAATTGTGATTCAAGGATTCAAGTTTACTTCAGTCGGCATCTCCACTGGTCTCCTTCAGTGTCTAACACCCATATGAAAAAAAAAACCTGTATGTTTCATATACAGCAACCATATATCTTCCTTACTCAAATCAGCCAGAATTACCTTATGTGTTTCATATAACTTCAATACATGTCATATACAAAATCAGACTGATTATGGCCACTTTCATACTAAAAATCACACATACAACTTATATGGGATTTTTAGGTCATATATGAATACTGTAAAAGTCTTATATGAATTTTACATGACAACAGTATGCAATGGTGTATGGTATTAGTAGAAAATGTGTATGAATATCAGTTATTTCCTATACAAATCATTTAAAATTCTTGATTGAATCATATGCGAGTCATATAGGATTTAGTTAAATTTTGCATCATTTGTTCATATGAATTTTATACAGATTTTATGTTTTTAATAGGGAAATTGTGTGCCTGTTCTTCAAGCTTTATATGTTTCCATCTGATTCCTCATATTACAACAATAATATTATTATATCTCTACATATAATTATCTTATATGATTTTAGTCAATATTACAATATCTCTGCATATACAAATCATATATGATTTCAGTCAATTATTTGCACAAATTTCCATCAGAAATACTTTTATTTCAACACAATCAAAGAGACACAATCAAATTATACTCCACAAGAGTAATTTAGAATTACAACTTGATATCAGACTGAACTTCGCGAAGACAAAACACACACACACACACACACACACACACAAAACAAAACAACAACAACGGCTATCAATCATCAAAGACCATTAAGGTTTTCGGATATTTTTGTGTTTCCTTCCCTCTAATTTCAGTAAGTTTGGCATTGATGGTTGCACCAGTCCTGGCAGGCACCACATGAGGATAATTTCTGCAACGTTGCTCCTGTGAGACAAACAAATAAAAGGCAAAACATTGCTGTTGTTAGGAAGCAAAGTGGCCCACAGTCCATGACTACATATCAAGTTAGACAAATCAACAGCAGCATGGGGTGATCTACTGTTTGGGGATCTGGACTTCCAAGTGGAACCAGAAAGTTGTGAGTTTGACAGGAATTGCCACTATTGTGGCACTGAGCAAGAAACTTAAAAGATTAGTTCAGTTTGAAATGAAAATTAGCCCAAGCTTTACTCACCCTCAAGCCATCCTAGGTGTATATGACTTTCTTCTTTCTGATGAACACAATCTGAGAAATAGTAATAAATATCCTGACGCATCAAAGCTTTATAATGGCAGTGAACGGGATCAATGAGTATGAGCTGAAGAAAGTGTCTCCATCCACATCCATCCATCATAAAAGTGCTCCACACGGCTCTGGGGAGTTAATAAAGGCCTTCTGAAGTGAAGCGATGCATTTGTGTAAAAAAATATCCATATTTAAACAAGTTAAGAAGTAAAATATCTAGCTTCCGCCTTCAGTATTCAATGTACGAAGAAAGTGTAAAACTCTTGCAGTTCAAAAAGCTTACGCTACGTCCTACACCTTCCCCATTAAACTTACGGAAAAAGTGTAACCGACGTGACGCCAGTTTACACTTTCTTCGTAAGTAGAATATAGAAGGTGGTCTGGCGGAAGCTAGATATTTTACTTCATAACTTGTTAAATATGGATATATTTTTTTACACAAATGCATCGCTTCGCTTCAGAAGGCCTTCATTAACCCTTCTGGAGCCGTGTGGTGTATGTTTATGATGGATGGAGGCACTTTCTTCAGCCTTATACTCGTTGTTCCCGTTCACTGCCATTATAAAGCTTGGATGCGTCAGAATATTTATTATTTCTCAGATTGTGTTCATCAGAAAGAAGAAAGTCATATACACCTAGAATGGCTTGAGGGTGAGTAAAGCTTGGGCTAATTTTCATTTCAAACTGAACTAATCCTTTAACCTAAACTTACTCCCACTGGATCACTTTGAATATAATAACAACAACAACAGGGTTTCAGCACTTCATTGACTAGATAAACTAGTACACTACCTGTTCTGTTGGAAGGGCTCTGTAATTACTCTGTGGCAAATCCTGTCCCATCTTCCAAGTCAGAGCTGACTGATGCTGACGAACACTGAGACTTCAGGGCCATCTTCACTTCATTTATCAGATTTGGTAGCTCTAGCAACAAAAATATAGCAAAATAAAATATGATAAAGCAATCTCTTATACCTATTTACCAACTCGACTACCTCCTATGTGTACATATGGTCATCTAAGCTTAATGATGCGCTTTACAAAGCCATCATGCCAGATGTTAGAGGTTGGATAACTTTCAGGTTTCTTGTCATATACTTGATAATAATGCAATTAATTACCAATAATTATTAAATTCTTTGTCTCAACTTTACATATCAAGTTGAATAATAATATTGAAACAATAGCAGTTCTACAATAATTTTGAAGTAAACCACCAAACAGTTTGATAGCTGATTGCTGATTCACCACAACAGTAAAATAACTAATACGCGCCTCTGAGCATTTTTCTTCCTTTTTTATTGTCATTTCTCAATTTCTTGTTTTCCTCCATTTTTTCAGCCTCTCTGTCAAGGTTGTGCTTGATACTCATCAACAGTCATTCATTTCTCTGTGGTTTGGGAATCACTGTCCTTTTCCTTTAGGTCTGTCAAGGAACAAGAAATAAGAGATGGAAAGATACACATTCATCTTCTTAGACAGATATTTATCTTCTTACCTTTATAAATGTAAACAGTTTAACATAAAATGACTGTACCTGAAGGGGAGGGAGGCAGATCTCAAAGGAGATCTGTTAATACTTTATTTTAAGGGTCCACAATTATGCATGTGTTAAGCACAAACACACTAGTAATTAATGATTAACTTAAAGGGTTAGTTGACCCAAAAATATAATTTCTGTCATTTATTACTCACCCTCATGCCGTTCCACACCCGTAAGACTTTCGTTAATCTTCGGAACGCAAATTGAGATATTTTTGTTGAAATCCGATGGCTCCGTGAGGCCTGCATAGGGAGCGATGACATTTCCTCTCTCAAGATCCATAAAGGTACTAAAAAGTGCGTTCGAAGTGTTGATGATCAATGTGTCCTGCAATTCATGTTAGTTCTTGCAGCTAGCTGCGTTCTTCATTGATGCACGAGCCGAGTGATCCACCGCTAAGAGTTGTACACTTGAGGTTTTCGTAGGCTGACCAACAGTGACTGGATGATGGGGAGCAACGGACAGGCGCCCCCTCCCCAGAGAGAGGGGGTCTTTGAACCCACGGTCCCCCTCCAAGGAGGCAGCCAGGCAGGTAGCCGTCGGGGGTTAAACTCTCGTCCACTTTCAAGGCAGATTAATTTGCTTTCAGTGGGGGCACGCCAGGGGTCGGCCCATTGGCCTTTTTTCCCATTCACCCGCATAAACTTTGTCACAAGTTCTTAGAACACCATACCATCAGAGGCATTTGCTTTTAGCGGGATCGGACCCTCACGGGTCGGCCCGTATAGGCCTTTTCACCATTTACCCAGAGGCGTTCTGGGCTCGGGGCATGCCGGACACCCCTGCCATAGTGCAAAGTGGGAAAAAAGTACCAAGTTTATTAGATAATGATGGTATTGACCATTTTATTCAATGAGAATGCAAATCAACACAAAAGCAGTTTGACAGAAACTCAATATCAGAATAATCTGGGCCATTTTAGACTTCTGTAGTTTACTGTGATTTTCACCTCAACACTTCAAACCAACAAATGTGATGCATGATAACAGCTAGAATAAGATCATATTGACATAGAGCTGCTTGGGATGGTGCATGAACACATCAGAGGTTTGGTGTCCCAGATCACCCTGATTCACACTGTGAGAAACTGAGTTTATTACAGGAGTAACAAATTAATGGCAATTTTACTTTTCCCTTCATCTGAATATCAGCTTGCAATTTTGTAATTTACAGAAAAGTTTGAAATAAAATTGATATCATGAAAGCCGTTTATATAAAATGAATGTAGCAGACTGTTTTAAAGGCAGGCACCTCTATCAGAAATTCTGCATTCACAATAAGAATGATTCCACAAAATAAAAGAAGTAAAACCACAACAAGACGGGATGAACCCTATTTCTCACAAATGCCTTTTCTCTTCTCAGAGCATGGGAGATCATTCCAGTTGTTCAGGTTAAAAGATGTACAAGAAGACATAATTTCAACACAGTCCTCCTTTCCATGTTCATCATTAGGCTCACCTTCGTTCCAAAACCTAAATAACATAATCGATTTTTTAATTATTCAGAACCCCAAATTTTCTCAGTCACGAATACAAAATAAGCATATTCTTTTGAATTTATTTATATGAAGTATCTTTCATTGTAGTTGTTGTCATGTTTGTAGAAAATATTTCTAGTTTTCATAATGTTGCAATGGTCCAATTTTCATAAGAAGTGTACAAAAGAGCAACCAACAAAACACAGTGATTTTCTTTTAGTGTAAGTGTTTTAGCACTTACCCTTGATTCAGTGGTGAATTATCCACCCATGTTAAATTACCCTCGTGCTCAATGTCAGACAAACCAATCCACATTCTCTCTTTGGCAAATGAATTTATGCATCTCTGTGTGTGAAAAAACAAACAAAACAGGAATAAGTGTGATTCCCCTCATTCATGAACAGACACTCACACAAACTCACCTGCTTCACTTCAGTGTCGATAATGACCAGATCAGCTCCTTGATCCCTGCAGTACTGCCTGCTGTCAGACCAGCTCATTTTCTTATTGGATATGAACAAACCATCTAAACCGCATCCTAATAGAAATACGCACATTTTTAAAACCATGTACATGTAAAGATAAAGAAAACTAGGGGGGAAAATGGATATTAACCTTCATTAAAAGCTTTTAACTTCAGTTCATCACTCAAAGACGTGACTTTGCTTTCTAACTCCAGTTTCTTCTGACTCAAAGAATCAACAGTTTTCTGTAACTGTTTTTTCTCAGCAGTGAGATCTTTGGCACTGGTCTCCAGCTCCAGTTTCTTCTGACTTAAAGAATCAACGCTTCTCTGTAACTGGCTTTTCTCAGCAGTGAGATCTTTAACTCTGGTCTCCAGCTCCAGTTTCTTCTGACTCAGAGAGCTGAAGTTGTTCTTCAGTTGGTCTTTTTCAGTCATTAGATCAGTGTAATTGTGCTGTAAGCTGTTGATAGTCTGATTGAACTCTTTAGCTGTGTACTTGTAACTCTTGAACAGAGATTCTCTCTCTGCTGTGGTGGAGATGTGCTGCGCTATGATGGAGACCAGCAGAAGAACACAAATGAGCCCGAAACACACTGTCATCAACACCAAACACCTGCTTCCTCCTGACAAACAAAGAGAAATCACACAAATATAAGTGAATACCCTTCATATTATTATAAATTAAGTTTCATATCAACCTTTTTAGGTAATCTCTCTATGCCTATAGATGATGCCTTTTTAAATAGCATGTACTTTTATAAGACATTGACATTGTTCATGTAACACAATTCTTAATATTGTACAGAACATTTCTAATTTCCTCAAACATTAGTGACACTGGTAACACTTTAGAATACTGATCCATCATTAATGAATAACTACACAGGTCCAAATGAGTAATGCATTATTAACACTCTAGTAACTACTATTAACTAACAAGAAACTCTGATTAATGAATTAGTAAGTAATAGTGCTCAGTTGAAGGTGGTAGTTCACTATTAGCTAATCAGTAACTACTATTTTTTTCAGACCTCCCAGAGAACTACTAAGAACTACTATAAACAGGTTCATAATTAATGTGAATAATGCATAATGTATAATTAATTCTAAATCATGGCAACCCACTAATAATAACTGTAGTATTACCAAATCCTTCAGAAGGAATTACTAATTATTTGGATCAGTATTCTAAAGTGAAAAAACATGATAACTCTCTAGTAACTACTGACGTCATTGTAAACTTTTTTGAGGTTTTTGTACAGTTTTGTACAGTAATTCCTTCTGATGTATTTCGTAACACTTAAGTAATTACTAGTGGGTTATGATGATATTCAGTTTAGAATACTGATCCAAATAAGTAGTAGTTTCTTTAGAATTATGTAGTAACTCTTGAGTTATTACTATCCAATTCTTTACAAAAACCTCAAAAGTTTACAATGGCTTCAGTAGTTAGAGAGTTATCATGTTTCTCACTTTAGAATACTGATCCAAATAATTAGTAGTTCCTTCTGAAGGATTTGGTAATACTTCAGTCATTACTAGTGTGTTACCATGACCTTCACTTTAGAATTAATTATACATTATGCATTATTCACATTAATTATGAACCTGTAGTTCTTAGTAGTCCTCTGGGAGGTATAAAAAGATAGTAGTTACTGATTAGCTAATAGTGAACTACCGCATTCAACTGAGCACTATTACTTACTAATTAATTAATTAATTAATTAGTTTTTTGTTAGTTAATAGTAGTTACTAGAGTGTTAATAATGCATTACTCATTTGTTCCTGTGTAGTTATTCATTAATGAAGGATCAGTATTCTAAAGTGTTACCGTGACACTATTAGCTAAATCCTCTTGGCTATAAACAAAATTTCTGCTTACTGTGATTTCGAGCTTTCCCTTTATCCTGGTTTTTACTCCATTTTCGAGGGCCAGTTGTGTCAATATCTTCATCACTTTCATAAATGGCCTCTAATTCCATTATTTGCTCTTGTGTCTTACAGTATGTCTTAACAGATGAGGTGTGATCATCAGAATGATGAGTTGTGTTTTTAAATTATTGCTAAACCCACATCGGGAAGTGATTTCATTTGACGCTGCATTTAATAAAAATATAGACTTCCAAGAAGAAACTCTCCTCAGACCCAAACTATGACTGTATCTTCTACATTTAACCACATGTAGTGAACTGCAAAACCATGTTGGCAGCTACAAAATCCAACAAGAGGAATCTGTGACCACAAATGAACAATTTTACAGAACGGGTCTAAATGGACCTTTATGTTGCTGACTTTTAACTGACTGGGGTTGAATCATAATTTAAATCAAGGTGGCACTGGGCGTCAGAGGATGATGCCTTCATTTTTACAGATATAAAACACAACATGGTTACAACAGGATATTCACATTTTCACAGTATATATGTAAGTGTTAGTGTTCTGCCTTTTATTCATCCATGCTTTTTGCAAATCGCATGCGGGGATGCTGGTGTTATGATTCCTGCCCCATGTTCCCCTGTCCTGTGTTTAAGACATTTATGTTGAAGTGTATTTTGTTCCTATAGTTCCTGTTTTCTTTATTTCCAGTGCTCTCTTGTTTGTTCCCAATATTTACCCTAAGCTGCATCCCAGTTCACCTACTTATACTATGCCCTAAAGAATGTACTCTTTTTGTGAAGAAAAAGTACATAATTTTGAGTGTGTAGCTGAAAAGAGAAGCTTTAGGACATACTATCACATCGTAAAATTGTGTCTTTAACAGTCTTTAAAATTGAAATGCTTTGGCTTCACTTTTCAGGATGTTTGTGGCCCACTTGGACTAAACATAGTACAGAAATGGTTTTTGACACCAAAATGAACTAAAATGTCCTTAAAATCTAAGCTTGAAGTCAGTGGGGGATATGCTAAATATCACATGACCAAATGGGAAAAGTGATCTCATCGCATCCACTTGTCGGAAAAAGCGTTAACAGCAGCATGTTAGTGAGAATTTTTAATTTTTTTTTTAGATATCTGCATATGCAAGTGGCATTGGTTATACGCATCTTTGGTACCTCCTTTGAAGGTTTCTTGAGTAAAACAGCTCTGTCTTTAAGGAAACACATACAAAAGACCTGTTTTACAGAATATGGAAGTTGTGCAGAACCCCTATACACAGCAAATTTCCCAGTATTAAATGAACACTGCTCAGGGTTTATATGAGTCCACACTCAGAGTGTTATAAGTAATACTGGAGCAGTGTTGAAGTTGATTTGGTAATTGATTAGTGATTAGTTAAGTGATGATTGAGCATTATTGAAGACACCTGATGATAACAAGCAGAATCTGAAGGAAAGAAGATCTCTGAAGATCTGATTAAACAACTCCACAAACAGCATTACCAGCTTCACTTATTACTATCCAGACTGACTTTATTTCTGTCACACGTCTACAGAAGTTCTTATTAATAATAGTTTGGTTTGTACTCACTGTTGTGGTGACAAGTGTTTGCTTTAGTTGACTCTGGGCATTTATATGTTTGTGGTCTTTTTAACAGTGTGTTTATCAAAACATATAATTTGTTGGAAAAGAAGCCATAAACAAAGATGATCAGGTGATATAATTTTTATCATCATAAAGTAGTTTAAAAAAATACTGATCATAAGTGGTTACTTAATATTCTTTTATTTTTCACTGTCAATACTGGTTTGCTAAAGATACACATTCTGAATTTTGATTTTTATATATATATAGGACACAAATGCTCAGACACACACAGACATCAAGAATCAGCATATGAATCTCAACAATGGTGACATGTTTCATGCCGCGATGTATGCTGGGAGACACCATAGTATAAAACGTATGGCTCCCATCATGCATTGCGGCATGAAGTATGTCACCATTGTTGAGATTCATATGCTGATTCTTGATATCTACGTGTATTCAGATAGCATCAGTTAAATATATATATATGTGAACAGTTATTAATATTTTTCAAGTTTTGATCACCAGTAATGACTATCAAGACATGCAGTCACAGGGCTTCTGTAATCAATGATTGTAGTTCTTAAAATATAACCTATATAATCAGAAACTAGAGATCAGTAAATGAGACAATTACATGATGATTACATACTTATCATCAAGCCAACATCATCTGATTACATTTTCTTTTACTGTTCTTGCCATAACAAACACAATTAAAACAGCCAAAGAAAAAGGAACGTTAAAAAGTCAAGAGTCAAACTGCCCAACTAAAGTAAGCACTAACCACCGTAAGGGTGACTTCAACCAGAACTTATTTTCAATAAGACATCAACATCTAAACCTCTGTTAATTCTCAAAAGGAACTGCTGTAGACGTGTGACAGAAATGAAGTCAGTCTGGTTAGTAATAAGTGAAGCTGGTAATGCTGTTTGTGGAGTTGTTTATTCAGATCTTGAGAAATGTAATGTCTTTTATCTTCAGTTAATTTCATCTAAGGCTGTGGCTGAAGTCAGTTGTCATTCTTGTGTTCCTCTGTCCTTCAGTGATTCTGCTTGTTAACAGCAGGTGTTCATCACTAATGCTCAATCATCACTTAATCAATCACTTAATTATCTACTTCAACACTGATTCAGTGTTACCATTTCACACTCTGAGTTACCTTTTCACACTCTGATTGTGGACTCATATAAACCCCAGCAGTGTTAATTTAACGCTGAGGATTTTGCTGTGCAGTGTCCCACCAGTTGAGAACCATGTCCAAAAACAGGATATTTGATATATCATGTATATAAATATTGGTGTTACCCACAAGTGAACGGTTTCTGTGACTTTTACCTGATTTTTATCCACAGGACTGGTTTGAGTCAAAATAGCATGTAGCTGTAATTCATTAATGTCATTCTTTAAATCTAAAAATATCTATAAAATTGGTGGAAAAACACTTGAGCATCTCTGGTCACTTCAGTCCTCCCTATAGGCCTAGTGAAGTCCCTGGTCACAGACACGGAGATGTTCCTTCCATTTGACTAAGCTGATTGCTCACTTAAAAACCCTTACTGGTTGTGTTTTAAAGTCATTTCAAGTGTGATATTTAAATGAGTGAGCTGTTTATTTCCTTTTTAAAGGCACAATATGTAAGATTTTTGCAGTAAAATATCCAAAAACCACTAGGCCAGTGTTATATATTTTGCTCAGTTGAGTACTTACAATATCCCAAATGTTTCCAACTATCTGTAAATCGTGAGAAAATCGCGATTTTTAAACAAGGATATGGGACGTGTCCGGGAGTCGCCTGTCAATGGCGTCATATCCGCGTTACCCTCGGTTTTATTTTGTAGAAATCATGGAAACACTAAAGATGCTTTAATATATTACGTTTTATTAGACAAGGCAACAACTTTTTAGTTACATTTATAGACAGAAAACGAATTATTATTATTATATAGCTCAACACATTTAGTCTTTTTGTTTAAATCTAGTTTTCTTGATTTTCCGAGAGTACCATGCTTTTACCATGCCTCAGAGAAAAACACTATTGTGTCAAGTAGCTAAGTAATACAGCATTTTCTCCATCATACAATACGTTTTAAAATTAATTGCATGCCATTTATCAACACAAGCCACCCAGCATTTATTAATATGATATTCTAAAATCGATCTAGCTTATACTGCAGTGTGCAACAAGTGTCTCACAGCAGCCGCCGAGCGAACGCACAGAGTAACGTCATAACATCATTTCCAACACAGTCAAATGTATCTAATATGATAAACAGCGCTGTGTTACCTCACGCTTGACACGAAGAAGCGGAAGCGGTGACTGCGGCATAATAAAAGTTCCACTGCTCTCAAGACGTGCCGCGCTCGTCTCTCATTATCAATTGCTCCAGCGGCCTCGTTCAGCTCCAACATCACTCGCCCTACTCTGCTTCATACTACAGTAATGTTAATAATCTCATCCATGAACATGATTTCTGCCCGAGTCCCATCCCGCTTCTTTTCCACCGGCTGTGAGGTGAAGACGACATCTCCCAAGACTCCGCACTCAAACTCTGCGTCATCAAGCTACGCCTTTGTTTTGAATAAGCGACCTCTAGCGGCGGAAATCTACATATTGTAGCTTTAATTAATCTTCCCATTAATTTATTCATTCAGACTGATGTGTGGATGGGGAACACACACAAAAACGAGAGGTGGGAGTTATCACGTGAACAGCTTTGTTTTATTTTTGTACTGTGGATTATTTTCTAATTCTATTTTTTTTTTTTTTTTTTTTTTGAGGAAGCACTGCCTCCTTTGCCTCCTTGAGAGAAAGTCCCTGCTGCAAAGACAACTTATACGGAATGCAGAAGCTATAGCAGAAGTGAAAGTGCAGTAAAGAAGTAGTTCTCCTGTCCTGGGGATCCCCACCACTGCACAATTTTCATGTCTCCCTCATCCAACACACCTGATTTAACTCATCAGCTCATTAGTAGTGTCTGCAAGACTTAAGGCCCTGGTATAGTTCATTTTCCATGTTCCGTTCTGTCTCATGCACAGTTGAGCATGTGAGCCTTTCAAAGTATGCTCTTTTGGCCGTGAGCGTAAAAAGACACGTAGTGGACTGCTGTTTTCAAGCGCGACCATCCGCGTGGTCTCAAAAATCTTTATTTTTTAGCTCAAATGTCATGGAATGGAATACACAGGATTGTGGGATATCAAAGGCAGCGAAGGATACATCTATGCTGCCTTCAAAAATCAATCAGATTAAGGTATCTCAGGAGACAGGATGTGGAACGATCATTGGATTCGGACATGCCTTGTTACCTTCCTATCGCTGTATCCTGCCTGAGGAGGCAGCATTTGTCAGTTTTTGGACACAACCTTAAATTGGGTGTGTCTGATGAGGGAGACATACAAAATGCGCGTACACAGGCATTCGACGCATATGCGGTTTTGAGCAATCTCTTGCCACGAGTAAATATATTTGTATTCTTTCATGCTGGAGTTGTACAAATTAGGGTACTTTCTAACCTCTTTGCACAATCTGTCGTTTATATAGGCCTCCATTGTCGCTGTGTTTCTTCAAGTACCTTGTGAATCGACGCCCCCAGGGCACGATTTCCACCTTGTGGATAAACTAATTACTGCAATATATAATCCAGCGATGTGCGTACAGTACGCACATACTCTACTCTTCTAAAAAGTGAAGTACGCTTTGGACTTAACTCCGAGATTAGGCTCTAAATGAGATCAATGATTCAGGTCAAATGATGATTATGTCAAAACAAAACCAAAAACACCTGATCACATTTCCTCTTTGCTTTCTTGGCTTGTTTGGTTGTTTTAACTCAATAACAGCAGCCACCCAAAAAAAAGTAAAAAAAGTTAAAAAGTCAAGTGTCAAGAGCCAAACTAAATTAAACACTAATCTCCATAATGGTGACTTAAAATTGTGACTCTTTCAGTGATTCTGCTTGTTAACATCAGGTGTTTTCACTAAAGGTCAGTCATCATGTAATTATTCACATAATTATTTCATTAACTTTAACAATGCTTCAGTGTTACTTTTATCACTCTAGAGTGTGGACTCGAATAAACTCTGAGGAGAGTTAATTTAACACTTGGGTTTTTGTGGTGTAATTGTCCTGTAAGCTGCTGATCGTCTTATTTGTAAGACTTGATTTTCCTGCTAAGACAAAAACTGAGAACAAGAACCCTGCAATAAAGCAATAAAGAGAAGGAGAGAAGATCTCAAAGAAATAGCATAGGACAACGCCTTGCCCTCTACAGGATGCAACCCCCCCCCACCACCACACACACACACACACACACACACACACACAAACCGTCCTTCCTTTCCCCCTGACTCAAGTCACTGAAAGTTTATATTCTATGTATAACGTAACTTGTATACCTATTGTTTTTTCCCTTTCATGTTTGGTATCATTTTAAATGTCTCAGTGCGATTGGTAAAATGGTCTCAATTTCACAGCAGTCACTAGTATTATGAAGAAGATTGAAAACTAAGGAGAATTCTGTCCTCCTTTTGGGTGTTGAAACACCCACTCCTCTCCCCCAAAACAGGTGTTGGTGTAATAAATATTTACAACCCTTTTGTTCTGGTCTGTATATAAGGTAAAGTGCAAAGCAGTCATGCGGGATTTTCTGTAGCCAGAAGCCCCCATGCAGAGATGGTTGAATGTCTGAAGACATTCACACATCACTGTGTGTATATGCATTTCTTTGAGTAATTGATGTTATGCATTTATTATTTCTGAATTGGCTTCTAATTGTCCAACTATGTAATTGACATAATATATTTTACTTGACAAAATAAAATGTTATATTTGATTTACTCTGGATTCTTCTGAAATCATTATGACCAGTAGATTATTGGAGTCCATATTTCCGCAAATCTGCGTCAGGATAGACTAAAACTAAAGGCCCATGAAAGGAGCATGTGAGCACATCATGGGACTTTTTGATTTTTGTCTATCAACTGGCTTAGCAAGCTGCAGTATCGTGACTAAGAAAACTGTGTTTTTGTATGAACAAGCATGTGGCGGTTCGACTCAAATGCATTAGTAAACTCTGCACCCTCTGACTAAGAATCAGAACTGGCGAGTTTGTGATTGTGAAACGCACTAAATCGGCCGAAGTGACTTTTCTAAGTGATATGGGTCCGTAATGAACGAATAATTGAAAATATGGGATACCCAGAATAATCAAATATCTAAATTAATACATAACAAATGATTAATTTCTAACTGGAAACACAACCTAAGAGTAAAACATTTGAAATTGGAGTCGGATTAAACGAGTGAAATTAAGTGAACTTCACAGAGGCGCTGAAAAGGCATACACGCATTAACCTTCGCCCAGGCCGTCGGATTCCGTTTTTGGGCCGATTGGGCGGGCCTTACAGATTTAACTCTTCAAATGTGTTTTTGTAACTCTTTAAGGGGTCTCATATGGTGCCCCGTCCCTGAGAAAGCAGGTCCTTCCTCAGGGGAATCCGCCAGGGAGGGGCTGTCACGAGGAGCATCAGCTCTGGGAACCAGGTCCGGTTGGGCCAGTATGGCGCAACAAGCAAGACCTGCTCCTCGTCCTCCCTGACCTTGCACAGAGTCTGTGCGAGAAGGCTGACTGGGGGAAACGCGTATTTGCGTAGGCCCTGGGGCCAGCTGTGTGCCAGTACATCCATGCCGAGGGTTCCCTCGGACAGGGAGTAAAACATCTGGCAGTGAGTGGATTCGTGGGAGGCAACAGGTCTACCTGTGCATCCCCAAATTGGCTCCAAATCAACTGGACCACCTGGGGGTGGAGTCTCCATTCCCCCGGGAACGTGAGCAGTCGTGAGAGCGTGTTGGCCGCACGATTGAGCTCGCCCGGGATATAAATGGCGCGCAGCACCTGAGTCAGCGCTGACTCCAGAGGAGGAGATGGCGGGCGAGTTGCGACATGCGACAAGAGCGTAGACCACCCTAGTGGTTGATGTACGCTACGGTCAATGTGTTGTCCGTCCGGACCAGTACATGCTTGTCGTGCAACAATAGTTGAAACCGGCGCAGGGCAAGGAGTACTGCTAGCAACTCGAGGCAGTTGATATGCCACTGTCGTTGGGGTCCTGTCCAGGAGCCCGACGCAGCATGCCCACTGCATACGGCACCCCAGCCGGTGGTGGAGGTATCTGTTGTGACAACAACAAGCCTGGACACTTGTACTAGGGGCACTCCGGCCCGTAGAAAAGCAAGGTCCGACCACGGGCTGAATGTACAGCGACAACTCGGTGTGATGATCACACGGAGTGTGCCCTGGTGCCATGCCCACCTCGGGACTCAGTTGAGAAGCCAGTGCTGAAGCGGTCTCATATGCAGCAATCCGAGCGGCGTGACCGCGGCTGCGGATGTCATATGCCCCAGGAGCCTCTGAATAGCTTCAGTGGAACCGCTGTTTTCTGCGAGAACGTATTCAGGCAGTTCAGCACCGACTGTGCGTGCTCGCTGGCGAGATGCACAGTCATACTGACCGAGTCCGTCTCCACACTGAGAAAAGTGGTGCTCTGCACAGAGAAGCGCTTACTCTTTTCCCAGTTGACCCGAAAATTTATGGGTCCCATGAGGGACTGGCTAGGGAGGTGTGAGGAAGCAGCGCGTCCTCAAATGCACACTCCCTGCCTGTGGCGAAAAAACGGGCTGGGAAGGAGGAAGCAGAGCATCGCTCACTGCCCACGCACACCTTGTATGACCAGAGAGTCAGGAAACCGCTCTTTCTTGAGAATTTGGGACCACTGGCCATTAAGCCAATGGCGGAACAGTAGTAAAATTCTCCACCCGGCCCTCCTCCGGGGGAAGGAGTGGTGCGTTCACCAGCTCCTGAGAAAGAGCCATTCCCTGCAACTCCAGGTCACCCATCCCAGGGCCGCCTCGCTAACCATTTAGGTTTAGCAGTGACCTGGGGATGGGCTGCATCACCTTCCTGCAGAGGGCTTGGCCTCACAGCTGAGCCGGGGCGGAGCACTGCTCACAGGGGGATGTTCTTGGCGAGAAGCAGACTGGACCACCGTGGCAGAATGTCTGCTTCTGCACTGTCGGGAACTGCTGTGCAATCCCCGCCAGTGTCACCAAAGAGATCACCTTGTGAGACGGGAGCGTCAAGAAAGCGCACTTTGTTGACATCTCGCGTCTCAGCAAGGTTTAGCCAGAGATGGCGTTCCTGGACTACCAAGGTGGACATCGTCTGGCCGAGGGCCCGTGCTGTGACTTCTCTCGCCCAGAGGACAAGGTCAGTCAGCATGCGCGGGTCCTGCATTAACCCCGGCTCAGAACTACCCTCGTGCGTTGCCTTGGCCAGCAGGATGACCATAGCATGCAAGAAGGAGGCAGTCTGTCCAACAGCACTGTGAGGCTTAACAGCTAGAGCTGCCATCACCTCACAGGCACTGGATGGGAGACACAGGTAATTCCACCAGGTGGCAGCACTCTGTGGGCATAAATGCACCGCAGTTGCACAGTCCACCTGAGGAAGCCCCCATGAACCCCCTGACCGCCCCTGATGAGGGTAGTGAGAGAGGAAAAACTTTGAACAGATTTTGGCACTAATGTGCCTCCATACTGCCAAAGCTCTTCATGCACTTCCAGGAAGAAAGGCATGGGGGCGGGGCGAGGCGATCTTTCGCGTCACGCTCCGAGCCCAGAACCAATCATCCAGCCACAATCGTTCAGAACGAGTCTGAGCATGCGGCGGCCCGGGAAAGTATGGCTGTCAACTCTGACTCTGATTCAGCGCGAGCAAACACCGCTGAAGCAGGAAGCTCAATCCTTATCCGGAGCGCGAAATGACGCGCTGAGTTGCCGTGGCAACACGCGCTGTCAGCAGGCAGCTCACCGGCACACGACACGCTGAGGAGTGGGAGATCCGTCTCCCAAAGTGTTGAACAGACCCGCGGCTGTGCTATTACACACAAGCGGTGGCTGGGCAACAACAAAGGGGACTCAAACCTTTACGAGAAAGGAGAGTCACGACCTGCGTGTCGATGTGATCATATTCCATTGAGAACATGAATCACCCACGAACGCTGTACCCACATGCTGGGCATGTGAGACAGCGACCGTGGCCGTCAGATGAAACCAGGAAACGATCGCATCCAGGAATGCATGGACAGAGAGACATCTTTAAAAAGACACTCGCTGCTGTACTTGCTCTTTTAGGGAAATACTCTTATACTCTTTGCCCTGTGTAAACAGCAAGCTGGATGCAACACCGCCGGAATGCGCCATCACACCTGCAGACAGATCCCTCGACGAGCTGCAAGCAAAATAGCAATTAAAATTACTGTTTTCAGAGTGTTCTCCTGATAGCAATTAAAATTGCTGTTATTTGCTCAGAAATTTACTCTCAGTAGAGGTGAATTGGAAGAGCGATAGCTGTACAACCGCTCGGCTCCGAAGCAAATGTATGAATGGAAGTGAGTAGGCCGGTCCTATTTATACCCGGATGTAAATCTCACTGGCCAATTCCCATTGGCTCGTTTTGTATCACTTGGAGGTGATTGGGCTCCTAAGCGAGACCCCATTACGTCAATATCGACGTAACGTCGAACGTGACTGACTGAATGGGAACAAGCTGTTCCAGTTTTCAAATAAATTACATTGCAGTGTATGACTCCAATCCAATCCTTGGGACCCACATGTTTGCACATTTGGTATGTCTCTTATCAGTTCAGTTCATGGAGCTCTCTGCTTTAAATAAGTTAAACAAGGGAGAAATACAAAATGTGCAGAGTGGTGGGTCCCGAGGAGAACCAGTGTTAAATTGCATTCATGATAAATATTCTCAAAATACAATATCTGTTCTGATATCCTTTTACACCTTTCTATTAACTCACACAAAGACTCAGGTAAAACCAGGGATGTCTAAACGATCTGAAAACATTTTATCAGCCTCTCTTCACTACAACACTGTTTACATATCAATCAAGGTTTTTTTTTTTTTTTTTTATAAATAAAACTTAAAAAGTTGAACATGTATGAATGAAAAGGCATAGTTTTCATACTAAATAGAAGTATAGGCTGGTGGTGCTTGAGATGTTATCGGTCATCCAGTGATTATGTGAAAAAGACTAACAATGAGGAGGTCCAAGTTTAAGAAAATGTTAAAACTTAAAAGTGTTTGTATCTATTTAACAAAACAGCAACACGTGTTTTCATCAAATGCAATGAAGCTGACAGACAAGAATGAAATGTGAAATAAAACCAAAAATGACGTTTTCCATGGCAGTAAAGATTACTGACCTTTTTTATTCAAAATGAAAGCAATTCAAAACAAAAGCAGTTTCACAGACACTCAGTATTAGAATACCACATTCTACAAAAACTGGGTTAAAAATAACCCAACACAGAAAAAAAGGGTTTAAAATTGTACCTTTAGGGGTACAACAGCTTGTCGCTGGGGCAGTACCTTTAAAGGGACATTTTTGTACCTTTTTTACTCCAAAAAGGTACTAATATCAGAGGTGTAAAGTCCAGGTTCACAAACTAAAAGTCCTCCTCAGTATTTTGTTCCAGTCACCTGAATTTGCTAATTAGCACAGTTTTTCAACCAGGAGGTACACAGCAAAACCTCCAGTGTTAAATGAACTCTCCTGGGAGTATATGTGAGACCATACTCAAGAGTGTTAAAGTGTTAAAATAAGAGTGTTAAATGAACACTGAAGCGGTGTTAAAGTTAATAAGATAATTAAGTGATTATTTGAGTGATGATTGACCATTTTTGAAGAGACCTGATGTTAACAAGCAGAATCGCCAAAGAAGAAAAATCACAATTTTTAAGTCACCATCATGGAGATCAGGGTCTCAGCTGTGTAGGCTCTTGACCCTTGACTTTTTAATATTAGATTTTGTTTGGCTGCTGTAACTGTAACTTGTTCGAGATGCATTGGCGCTGCGCAGACCGATCGGCGTATGACCTCAAAGTACTGCAAAAGCAATTCAAAAGCATAACGAGTCGTATGTTCTCCAAACACTCTCGTGGTACTTTGATGTCATACACCGATCAGTCTGTGTAGCGCAGATGCATCTCGAACAAACCTTTTGCTGTGTACCTCCTGGTTGAAAAACTGTGCAAATCCAGGTGACTGGAACAAAATACTGAGGAGGACTTTTATTTTCTGAACCTGGACTTTACACCTCTGATATTAGTACCTTTTTGGAGTAAAAAAGGTACCGCCCCAGCGACAAGCTGATGTACCCCTAAAGGTACAATTTTAAACCCCTTTTTTTCTGTGTAAAGTTGGGTTAAATATGGACAAACCCAACTCAACTATTATTCAAAATTTACTGCATTGCTTGTTTAAAATGAATGCAAAACTGGTTGGGAATGATCTATTACCATTTATTAATAGGTTTAATAAAAATAAATAAACGTTCACCTTTTGAATATTACTGTTGCCTTTAGTTATGTGTCTGATTTTTAATTTTCAACCTTTTTTGGGTTAATTTTAAGCCAGCCATATAGTAATTTTTAAACAATAGTTGAGTTAAACAAAACTGCCCAGCAGGTTGATCAAACATTTAACCCAATCGCTGGGTTTGTCCATATTTAACCCAACTTGGGTTGTTTTTAACCCAGCATTTTTTAGAGTACATGGTGAATCAGGGGCAATCTGGGAAAGCTTAGACTTCTATTCAATGCCACTAATATGTGTACAAATGAAACACTTGGTAACAGATAAGATTATATTAACATAGAGCTGCTAGTGATGGAGCAAGAAGACATCAGATGTAAAGTGTGCAGCAATTTCGCATGAAAGCAGTTAACGCGATGAAATAAACTGACATTGTTTTAAAAGATAGGAATTGTAATAATGACTAATATGATCACAATAAGATTGATTCCATGAGATGATGCAAGTAAAAGCATGAAAAACAGGACAAAACACTATTTCTCACAAATCCCTTTTCTCACAAATCCCCTTTCTCTTGTAAGAGCAATCGAAATCACACCAATTGTTCAGGGTGTGTATTCCAGGATTCAATCCAATGGAGTCCTCATCTCCACCACGATAGTTATTCGGCTCACCCACGTCCTAAAACCTGAATAAAATGTGTCAGATATCTAATTATTCAAGAGTTCAAACAAAGTTTTTATCCATTTATCAAATACCAAAAGAGGAATGTAACAATTGTAAAGGAGGCCAGAAAATATGCGCTGTGCAGGTAAAACCTCACTGATCTCAAGAGGCTCACAAGAGACTGCCATTTTTAGTGTCATTGTTTGCGTACGGTTCGAGTCCTATTAAGAGCAGGGCGGTAAGGACCAGACAGGTTACACAAACAATTCATAAATCAACAGTACTTGCACTTGCACAATGACAGTTTTAAGAGTAAATTTAACACAGTAGCTAGAGCCGAAGTGAAACTGGAAAAAAAATAAAATAAATAAATAAAATTTATTTACAGGGTGCTTGGTTGCTGCTTGGTTTTTGCTGTCTTCAGCAATTTTTTGGAGGATTTGACACTCTTATTTTTAAAATGAGAATTAAGAAGACTAAAACAGATAAATACACATGATTTTCTGTGAGTCTTTTGTCACTTACCCTTGTTTCAGTGGTGAATTATCCACCCATTTCATGTTGCCCTCGTTCTCAATGTCAGTCAAACCAAGGCAAGGCTGAGGGATAGTGCACAGTCAGCAGATTATTATGCAAAACTAACCTCTGCAGGGTGATACAAGACTACAATGCGTAATTATCCTGCTTATTATGTGGCTACTTGCCAGATAAGTAAATATTTGAACATAAAATATTAATTTGAAATTTTTTATTATCTCAAAATGACTCACTGTACCCGATTGATTGGTCTGTTATCAGTTGTAGCAGTTGTTGTTGTGCAATAACAGACCACTAGATGGCACGACTGCCACCAAAGGTGGGTAATGAAGCCGGTCAAGTTAAAAAGCCAAGCAGGCTAGGTAAGTAGCTAGTTCTATATAAATCACAATATTTAAAATCATAATTTTGCAATCAAGGTCATGTCAGAGTGCCTTTTTGGGTGCATGTATATTCATCAAAGAATCCCGAAAAAATAGCTTCCTCAAAAAAGGAGAACAACTGTTTTCAACATTGATAATAATCATAAATGTTTACGGAGCAGAAAATCTGCATATTAGAATGATTTCTGAAGGGTCATGTGACACTGAACACTGGAGTAATGATGCTGAAAATTTAACTTTGCCATCACAGGAATACATTATATGTTAAAATATTCAAATAGAAAAAATTTATTTTAAATCGAAATATTTAACAGTAGGCATATTAATGTGCTTACTGTAATTTTAATAAATAAATGCAGCCACGAAAATATTTTCTCTACAAAAGGGGGGCCCGGCAGAAAAAGTTTGGAAACCACTATATTAAGCTAATACATAACAAAAACTCCAGTGTTAAATTAACTCTCCTTTGAGTCCACACTCAAGAGTGTTAAAGTAATGAGATAATTATTTGAATAATTGAGTGATGATTGACCATTAGTGAAGACATGTGCTGTTAACAAAGGAAAGAGTCACAATTTTAAGTCACCATTATGGTCATCAGTGTTTGCTATAGTTGGGCTCTTGACCCTCAATTTTTTAACATTACAGTTTGGGTGTATTGAGTTACAACAGCCCAAAAAGCCAAGAAAGCAAAGAGGAAAAGTTGTTGGTTTTGTTTTGACATAATCATCATTTGACCTGAATCACTGACCTCATTTAGAGCCTAATATCTGAGTTCAATTTACTTTACAGATTGAATATGTCACAAAAATGTCACAGAGAAGATAGGCTAAATTAAATACAAAATCTGTCTATACAACTATAGGCTAAGCCAAAAATAAGAATAAATGAAAACTGTTGGCTCACTAGCTATACTGCAAAATGAAATCTTTTTTAACATCCACACAAGAACAGAATGTCGCTGACTGACAACAGTTTCACTAGGCTACCGAATGTCTCTCCTCCAAAATCCGACCACAAAGACTTAATGTTCTCTCTGGAGGTGAACTCATGGCCGGGATGCAAAGAACATATCTTGCCAGGTTGATCAGGGCAGGGAACTGAACGACACCGCTGCAGAAAGTTTTGTTCATTTCAAGTTCAAGCGCGGATGCCCTGTTGTCAAAGGATCTCAAGAGCAGCCGGGTTATTGTCAGACCGCCCGCTCCTGCCCAAAGTACACCAGAGTTACCGACCACTACCGCCTTTCATTCAAAATTTAAGCCTGTGTCGCAAGAAATCTTATCGGATCACAGTATGCAGACCTCTTTAAGACACTTTGTGGCATTAAACTTTAATAGTAGTTATCTGACACGAGGTCTTGTCAGTTCTTAAACTGTGCATCCTCTTTTCATTTCCTTACTTTTCACTGTGTCCTAGCTCACAAGCATGGGAAAATGCCACCTCTTCAGTCTGAAGCTTCCTCAGTTGTACCAGTAAAAGATTTGGAGTATTGACAGCACCGCCATCAACAGCATTTAAGACTGAAAGTATATATATTTTTATTATTGGTAACACTTTACAGTAAGGATTATTAGTTAAACATTAACTAATGTATTAACTAACATGAACTAACCATGAGTAATACATTTGTTACTGTATGTACTAATTTTCGTTAACGTTAGTTAATGAAAATACAGTTGTTCATTGTTTATTCATGTTAGTTCACAGTGCATTAACTAATGTTAACAAGATTTAACAAGATAATGTAGTAGTAAATGTTGAAATTAACATTAACAATGATTAATAAATGCTGTATAAGTGCAGTTCGTTATTAGTTCATGTTAACTAATGTAGTTAACTCATGAACCTTATTGTCAAGTCAAGTCAAGTCACCTTTATTTATATAGCGCTTTTTACAATGTAGATTGTGTCAAAGCAGCTTTACATTGATAACTGGTACATTATTTGGCTGCACAGCAGCTCTTAAAGAATAGTGTCAATGCAGGTAGATCAAAGCACTGTTGAATATCAAATGTCAAGTCAAATGTCAAGTGTCCCCAACTAAGCAAGCCAAAAGGCGACAGCGGCAAGGAACCCAAACTCCATCAGGTGACATCAGGTGGCAGACAAGTGGCAAATAGGTGTTTAAATGGAGAAAAAAACCTTGGGAGAAACCAGGCTTAACACTATTGTAAAGTGTTACCTCCTTATTATAAATAATTTTCTATCTATCTGTCTATCTATTGTGGTAGATTTTATTTTCTTCAGAATGAAAGGTGTGCCAAAATAAAACTGAAGTAAAAACAAATGTAATAGTGTAATCATTTTAAATAATGTAAGTATATGAAGCACTGTTTAGACCAAAGAAGGTTCTTTCTCCTTATATAGAAACAATTATGTTTAAAATTGACAAGACCAGACAAAGGACGGAGGAAACATAGGGCTTAAATACAGGGGATGATTACTAAAATTGAACAGGTGTGTAGGATTAATTAACAAACGAGGAGCAAATCAGGCAGACACAACAGGAACACGTAACAGTTGAGTTTATTCTTGCAATGGGAAAATAATGACAAGTTTACATTTTCCTTTCATTCAAGTATCCACTCCTGACTTTGTATATTACAGAAAATTATCAAACTAAATTGATATCTTGAAAGTGTTCAAACAATGAAATTAGCAGTTTTAAAAGGTAGAATCCACAATCAGAAATTATTTGTTCTTAATAAAATGATTCCAAATTAGTAAAAGAAAAAAAAAAAAAAAAAAGAGAGAACAGGTTATACCCTATTTCTCACTAAGTGCTTTTTTCCAGTCTGAGCATTGGCGATCATTCCAGATGTTCAGGTCAGAAGGACGACAATACGTGCAATACTGCATTTCAATACAGTCCTCATTTCCATGTGCATCATTCGGCTCATTTGGGAAAAAAAAACCTGAATAAAATGTAACAGATTTTCAGTTGTTCAGTACCCCAAATTTTCAAGTATCCCAAAGTTTTACTTATTCAGGAACCAAATAATAATAATTACTTTGAGCAGATGCAAAATGACTAACAAGTGAGATTTGTCACAAGCAATTCAAAAATCACCAATATTCACTGTTACCTATTTCAAGAATAAAAAAGAGTTGTGCAGAAACAAAAGCAGCACTATTGAGTAAATGTTAATAATCACTCCAAACTTTAAGTTTGCTTTCATTATGGCTGTGTTCTTCTTGGCAATCATTCTGCTAAATATTGCTGAAGAACTACATTGCTTGGCAGGTGTTATTAATGAATTATAACATTTTTGTTGCTGTGGGTTTATTTTATGAAACCTTTCCAGTTACTAACCATTTTATAAAACCAATAAGCCTTGGTTTATATTTTCTGTGAGCTACTGTAGCACTTACCCTTGTTTCAGAGGTGAATTATCCACCCATTTCATGTCACCCTCATTCTCAACGTCAGATAAGCCAATCCACACACTGTCCTTGATGAATGATTTTATGAACCTCTATGTGAGAATATAAACAGGAATAAGTGTGATTCCTCTCATTCATGGACAGACACTCACACAAACTCACCTGCTTCTCTTCATTGTTGATAATGACCAGATCAGCTCCTTGATCCCTGCAGTACTGCCTGCTGTCAGACCAGCTCTTCTCCTCATCAGAAATGAAGAATCTGCCATTTCCTTTCAATAAATACAAACAATTTTATTTATTGTGTTGGAAAGTGCAAATATATACATACAGCCCTGACCCGTCGAGGCATGGACTCCACTGTACCCCCTGAAGGTGTGCTGTGGTATCTGGCACCAAAATGTTAGCAGCAGATTTTGTAAGTTGCGAGGTGGAGCCTCCATGGATTGGACTTGTTTGTTCAGCACATCCCACAGATGCTCAACTGGATTGAGATCTGGGGAATTTGGAGGCCAAGTCAACACCTCAAACTCGTTGTGCTCCTCAAACCATTCCTGTACCATTTTTATACCACTTTGTGGCAGGGCGCATTATCCTGCTGAAAGATGCCACAGCCACTAGGGAATACCGTTTCCATGAAAGGGTGTACATGGTCTGCAACAATGCAATGCTACGTGTCAAAGTAACATCCACATGGATGGCAGGACCCAAGGTTTCCCAGCAGAACATTGCCCAAAGCATCACACTGCCTCCGCCGGCTTGCCTTCTTCCCATAGTGCATCCTGGTGCCATGTGTTCCCCAGGTAAGTGACGCACATGCACCCGGACATCCACGAGATGTAAAAGAAAACGTGATTCATCAGACCAGGCCACCTTCTTCCATTGCTCCGTGGTCCAGTTCTGATGCTCACATGCCCACTATTGGCACTTTCGGCGGTGGACAGGGGTCAGCATGGGCACCCTGACTGGTCTGCGGTTATGCAGCCCCATACGCAACAAACTGCGATGCACTGTGTATTCTGACACCTTTCTATCAGAACCAGCATGAACTTCTTAAGCAATTTGAGCTACAGTAGCTCGTCTGTTGGATCGGAGCCTTCGCTCCCCATGTACATCAATGAGCTTTGGCCGCCCATGACCCTGTCGCCGGTTCACCACTGTTCCTTCCTTGGACCACTTTTGATAGATACTGACCACTGCAGACCAGGAACACCCCACAAGAGCTGCAGTTTTGGAGATGCTCTGACCCAGTCGTCTAGCCATCACAATTTGGCCCTTGTCAAACTTACTCAAATCCTTACTGCTTTCTACAAACCCTGTTCAGATAACTTCCTTAGTTCAGTCTCTAACTCCAGTTTCTTCTGACTCAAAGAGTTGAAACTCTTCTGCAACTGGCTGTTCTCAGCAGTGAGATCTTTGACTCTGGTCTCCAGTTCTTGTTTCTTCTGACTCAGAGAGCTGAAGTTGTTCTTCAGTTGGTCTTTTTCAGTCATTAGATCAGTGTAATTGTGCTGTAAGCTGTTGATGGTCTGACTGAACTCTTCAACTGTGTTCTTGTAACTCTTGAACAGAGATTCTCTCTCTGCTGTGATGGAGATGTGCTGCAGTATGATGAAGACCAGCAGAAGAACACAAATGAGCCTGAAACACACTGTCATCAACACCAAACATCTACTTCCTCCTGACAGACAGAGAGAAAACACACAAATATCAAATAACAACAATGCACTCTATAACATCAAATAACCCTTGTAAGTAATCCAGCTTTGTTTTAAGATAAATGCTTTTTTTAAAGAGTATGTTGAATTCCTATATTGTAAAATATGTAACATTTCATATAAAATCAGAAATTATTAAAATTGTATGTAACATTTCCGTCCCCTCAAACATTAGCGACACCATCTTTGCTTAAACAAAACGCTCTGCTTACTTCGATCTTTTTCTTCATCCTGCCGGCGAATCTGTGTTTGAGGTCCTGATCTGTTATTAATATTTCTGCACACATAAAAGGTTCCTGATTCCATTATTTGCTTTAACTTACAGTCTTACAGTACAGTATGTGTTCACAGAGGAGGTCTTTAGGATGTGTGTCGTGTTTTTAAATAGTTCTAAACCTACACAGGAAGTGGTTTCATTAGTGCAGATAAATCTAGATTTCCTTCTCATGCTCTCTGTCTGCTCATACTACTGTATGATTGAATATATAATGCATATTCAACTTCATAGTCAAAGCAGTGTGGAGTTTTCTCTGTGATAATGTCAGAAGCTACAGTGTCCAACATGAGGAAACTGTGATCACCCAAACTGACTCAAACACCCTAAAACAGGCCTAACTGGACCTGTGTGTTGATGACAATTACCTGGAATGGGATGATGATTTGCATCGCTGTGGTGCTCGGGGACAGAGAGGATGATGGTAGGAGATAGAGATTGTGGGATGATGACTTCCTGTTTACAGTTATACAAGTTGGTGACAACAGGATAGTCACATTTTTATTTTCCCAGTCAATGTCACTGTTCTGCCATTTTCTCTGTGATGGTATAAATCATTCAAACTAACTAACAAACAAACAACCCTTTAACTTTGAGTTCAGATCTGAATGGTAGAAGCAGACAATCCTACATTTTTCCCGGGACAATCATCAGGAGTCAAAGCTTCTTTTTTTTACCAGCATTTCACAAAAGTTAAAGTCATTAAATCGGGCCTCCAAACTCTGTTTTCTTCAGACTGATGAAGCACCTGGTTAGATCACTGTAACTGGCCTGCACTCTGCTTCAAAATCAGCTTCAGAAGCCAAAAGGAGGAATCTGTGACCACTCAAATAGATTCAAACACCCTTAAACAGGCCAAACTGGACCTTTGTATTGATGATGCAGGAAACAGCAGCAAGTGCCCTGAATCTGGTGTTTCCGTTCCTCAGTCTGATAAACCTGCTCTCTGCTGCGCCCTGCTGGACTGGAGGAAATCTATCCAAAGTGCAATAAACCGATACACAATGAAATATGAAATAAAAACATGAATGCTGAGATAATAGTCAATTGACAACTTTATTAAAACAGAAAGCAATTCAGCTCAAAAGCAGGTTTAAAGACACTCAATCTCAGAATAATAGACTATGAGAAACAGGATATTGAGAGTTTATTGTAGCAATGAGAACGTAATTAGTTTTACATTTTCCTTCTAATAAATTCTTACAGACATCAGATGGCAGTGTTTTAAAGACAGAAACATCCATCAGAAATTATGCATTTGCAATTAAAAGTAAATAAAATAATAAAAGCAAAACAAGACTTGATAAAACGTATTTCTCACAAATCCCCTTTGTCTTCTCAGAGCATGGAAGATCATTCCAGTTGTTCAGGATGGGATTTTCAGGCATCAGTTCAATACAGTCCTCACTTCCACCTTTGTCATTTGGTTCACCTTTGAGCCAAAACCTGGATAATATGTATCAATTTTCAGTTACTAGGACCCCATATTAAATTGTAACAGCCCCAAAGTTTTATTCAGCAACCAAATAATAAGAATAATAATTATTTACAATTATTATTTAGGCAGAAAGCAATTAAAAACATAAAAAGCACCAGTTTTTTCAGGATTCAGTTCAATAAAGTCCTCATTTCCTGAATTATTAAAGGATTAGTTAACTTTCAAATGAAAATTACCCCAAGCTTTGCTCACCCTCAAGCCATCTTAAGTGTATGTGACTTTATTCATAGAAATATTAATAAATATCCTGATGCATCCGAGCTTTATAATGGCAGTAAGTGTTATCAAATAAGTATGAGCTGAAGAAAGTACCTCCATCCACATCCATCCATCATAAACATACTCCACACGGCTCTGGAGGGTTATAAAGGCCTTCTGAAGCTAAACGATGCTTTTGTGTAAAAAAAAAAATATCCATATTTAACAAGTTATGAAGTAAAATATCTAGCTTCTGCCAGACCGCCTTCTGTATTCAAATTACGGAAAAAAACGGTACTGGCGTCGCGTCAGTTCTGTAAGTTGAATAGGGAAGGCGTAGGATGTACAGCAGCCGGTCTGGCAGAAGCTAGATATTTTACCTCATAACTTGTTAAATATGGATTTTTTTTTTTTTTACACAAACGCATCGCTTCGCTTCAGAAGGCCTTTATTAACCCTCCGGAGCCACGTGGAATATGTTTATGATGGATGGATGTGAATGGAGACATTTTATTCAGCTCATACTTGTTTAGTAACACATACTGCCATTATAAAGCTTGAATGCGTCAGGATATTTATTAATATTTCTCTGATTGTGTTCATCAGAAAGAAGAAAGTCATATACACCTATGATGACTTGAGGGTAAAGCTTGGGGTAATTTTCATTTGAAAGTGAACTAATCCTTTAAGCTCACCTGTGTGCTAAAACCTGAATAAAATGTGCCAGATTTTTAGTTTGAATCTGAAAATTTTAGTATATAAATATTTGTATTTATGTGTGTGTGTGTGTGTGTGTGTGTGTGTGTGTGTAACAGAGCGCACAATTAAAGGGACTTCAAAATTGAAGATATTTGGAAGAATGTTTGTAACCAAGCTCTTTTGCGCTCTTTCTAAAACTTTTCCCACCCCTAGTTTCCGCATACACAGTTCCTCATTCCCCAATCAGTCCCATTAACAGTTGTAAGACTTGATTTTTCTGAGCTGAGATCAAACACCCTGCAATAAAGCGATAAAACTCATCTGGAGAGAAGATCTCAAAGAAATAGTAAAGGACACCGCTAAATCTAATGTTTCTATTTTTCTCTGATCACTTCAGTCTGCTGCTCCCTGCTGGACTGGAGGAAAGCCACAGCTCAATAAAGCAGCAACACAATGAAATTTGAAATAAAAATATAAATGCTGTGAAAATAATGTTAATTGATCATTTTATTCAAAGAGAAAGTTTCATAGACACAGATTATCAGAAATGTTCCATGATTCCATAAAATAAACAGGCGGAAAAATCAGTTAAGGGGATAGTTCACCCAACAATGAAAATAAACCCATGATTTACTCACCCTCAAGCCATCCTAGGTGTATATGACTATCTTCTTTCAGACAAACACAATCAGAGATATATTTAAAAATATCCTTAGTCCTCCAAGGTTTATAACGGTTTTGAATGACAGACCAAATTCTGAAGACAGAAAAAATGCACCCATCCGTAAAAAAAAGTAATCCATATAACTCAGAAGGGTTAATAAAAGCCTTTTGAAGTGAAGGGATGCGTTTTTGTAAGAAAAATATCCATATTTAAAACTTTATAAATTCAAATAACGAGCTTCCAGCAGACGACCGTACACATACTGCTCACATCAATTTGGGCGGAAGAGCAACGTTTGACCTGACCAAGCGGCAACCTCCCCCAGTTTCTCTTGAAGCCAATACGGAAGTGACTTAAACTGCGATTCATCGACTGGCTGCTAGGGACAGGCTCCAAAAGAGAGCAGAATCTCATTGACCCCCATGTTAAAATGGCCAACTTTACAGCAGAAAAAAACATGTTTACAGCCTGGATCAAATTGTGGTTTTGGTCTATACTACTAATTTTGCCCTTCATGACAACTCTGAGGGGGGTGAATTTTTTTATAACTCATCTGTTTAAATTATATTAAGCCTTAAAGTTCTGCATAATTAAGGGTGTGGTCACTTGAGTGACAGGTGAATTGCGCTGCTGTCTGTGAGCCGTCACTTTACCTCAGCTAATTCCAGCCACTGAATTTGGCATCTCTGCCGTGTTTGTGCTTTTTTTCTGGATTATTTTATACAATTAAAAAAATAATATGGCTTACTGCGTTAATGGTCGAGACTCGAGACAGATGTGCGTCTGTGTACGTGTGCTCGCATGCGGAAGATATACAGAACACACGTTGGATCGTGGCATTGGCTAAAAGTTTTGTTCGTGAGATTTACTACAATGACAATGGCGGGAGGATATAAAACTCTGACAGCACTGCTTGGATATTATAACTAAAACTGCTGCATTTTGAAAAATTATACTTTGGACGACGGCTCATTTATACAATCATATACAGTTTTACAACATAAACGCTGCTCAGGTTGCATAATTTCTTGAAGAATGATGATGGAGAGCAGATCATTCAGAAGAAATGTGATGCAAACAATGGATAATATATCAATATTTCATGTATTTAACGCTTTTGTGGACAAAAAGTACTGTTTTTTGTTTTTCAATGGATACTCATCATTTACTCAGTGCCACAGATTGGATTCATCTCGCGATCACTATTTCATTATTAAGGTATGAAGTCCCATTTGATTTTTCATGTTGTTATTTGCACACCCGACACAAATTGCAATTACTGGTGCTGCTGGAGCATCTATATCGTAAAAAAGACACCGTAGATTGACTGTAAACCTTTAGAACTTTCTAATGATATAACTTATATTTATTAACTAACAAAGATAACAAGTTATACCATTAGAATATTAATATTTTAGATAGTATCTAAGATAGATAGATAGCTCCTTTGCCTGCCAACATGATCACGTCGAGCTAGGCGGGCGTGGTTTCAGCAACCACGTCCTGCCTCTTTGCCCATTTTCAGTTATCCTGGAGTGACGTGCGGTGACGCGCTGCTAAGATGGCACCAGCCTCATTTTCGCTTCAAAATGCTCTTCAGAAATCTACGGGTGACGTCACGGACACTACATCCATATTTTTTTGCAGTCTATGGACCTGACGCGATGACGCAATGACGCACGCGGAGGCGCAGAGGAGAGAGCTAATCAAAACACTAGTCACGAATTAGAAGTTTAAAATGAGAAATTTTAAAGAGAAATGTCGGAGGATTTCGATATAAGAGAAGAGGAGCTTGAGTTTGTTGCCCAGCTGTATTTGTTTGAACCGTGAGAGGCGTCTAAGCTTATGATACTCCTACATCCTGCGTTGAACATCACGTCAGAGGATTACTTATTTGGTGCAAGTCGACTTGTGCATTTTGTGTGCGGTCGTTCGCCGGAAGCTAGTTGTCTGAATATATAAAGTTTTAAATATGGATATTTTTCTTACAAAAACGCATCCCTTCGCTTTAAAAAGGCCTTTATTAACCCTCGGGAGTCGTATGGATTCATTTTTTTATGGATGGATGCATTTTTTTTGTCTTCAGAATTTTGCCTACCATTCACAACCATTATAAACCGTGGAGGACTAAGGATATTTTTAAATATATCTCGGATTGTGTTCGTCTGAAAGAAGATTGTCATATAAACCTAGGATGGCTTGAGGGTGAGTAAATCATGGAATAATTTTCATTTTTGGGTGAACTATCCCTTTAATCCACAGACCATATACGTATTTCAGAAAAATATGAGAAACATTAGTTATACTCTTTTAACAGATTACAACTTAATAGCCAATCTTAATTTTGAAAATTACATAAAATGCTGAAAAAAATTAAAGCATATTTTTTTTGTGTGTGACAACAGTTTTGCTGACATAAATGAGCAGAAATTAAACTATGAAGCCCAAAAACAATTTTACAATTACTCAGGATGTCTTCAGTTATTTATTACAGGAGTAAGAAAACAACAGTCTTATATTTTTCTTCTTAATACTCGATATTGGAAAACAAATACAATTTGAAAAAAACAACAACAACAACAACAAACAAACAAACAAACAAAAAGAAACATTAAATCTTATTTTAAGAAATTAGTTTTGATTACAGGAAACTTCACTAAATATGCAATAAAAAGAAATTAAGCTGAAAAAAAGAATACAAGTCAAAGCTTTATTAAATATAATGATGAAGGAATAGATGTTAAGTTTCACAAACCCATTTTCTTGTGTCTGTGCATGAAAGATCATTCCAGTTGTTCAAGTTGTCTCTTGTAGGCATCAGTTCAACACAGTCCTCGTTTGTACCATGAAAGCTATTCGGCTCACCTGTGAACCAAAACCTGAATAAAATGGGTCAAATTCAGTTCCGGTACATAACTTAATATATAAATATTCAGAAAGCAAATACAAGACACATTGACAAACAAATGTATAGAGAACACAGTGGTTTTCTGTGAGTGTTTTAGCACTTACCCTCGATTCAGTGGTGAATTATCCACCCATTTCATGTTGCCCTCATTCTCAATGTCAGACAAACCGATCCACACGCTCTCCTTAATAAATGAAGATAAGTGCCTCTGTGTATAAAATAAATAAATAAATAAATAATAAGTGTGATTCCTCATTCTTTTCTTTAACATAAAATAGACCTTTTTCACATTTCCGGGTTTCTCAGAAGCGGAAGTCGTCATAGTTGGGTAAAATTCTATAGCGGTGAATGAGAAAACACATTAAATATATTTTTTGTGTTTCCATTTGCTCAAATAGCAAAAGAAAAACTCCACAACAGTGTTTTCACAACTTTCAAAAAGAGGAAAAAAATAGAGAGCGATTGATAACGGCAGTCAGAAGAGAGAAAGATGTCATTTTTATTGTTACTCCCATAGCTGCTGTATTAGAAACACCCTCACAGCAGCGTTAACTAGATTTTTGTAATTTGATGCAAAGGTAATATAATACTAAGTATATTGTTATAAATGTATCTACTTTTTTTTTAAATGAAAATATAAAAAAACTTTGCAGGATTTACGATATTGATGACTGTTAAAATGCGTCACCACAGTCTGTGAAAAGGGTCTATTGCACAGCATAAAGTAGCATCTCCTGACCATACATTTAGGTGAAGCAGATTCTGGGTGTCATTGTAGGCTATAAGCCCTTAAGTTTTACATTTAAATGACTGAACACATGCAAAACACTTTTGGCAGAGGTCTAGTGACCTTGCATAATTCAGCATGAGGCGCTGTTGATTGGCAGGCTGTACACCTAGACGACATATTCATCATTAGTTTAGTTTTTAAGCTCCACCCCTTAGATCTACAGACGTTAAGCTGGACTAGGTCAAGCTCCACCCATATGACCCATTTGGCTCTGCAGTGAGCATCACTTGACTGTTTACAGATCAGCCCGAACCAGGGGTAGGCAACGTCGGTCCTTGAGAGCCGTCACCCTGCAGAGTTCAGCTCAAACACATCTGAACAAGCTAATCAATATCTTTAGTATTACTAAGGGGCTGTTTACACAACACTGTTTTCAACTGAAAACAGAAAACTTTTTATGCATTTTAGCCATTCATTTACACTACAACGGCTGGCGTTTTTTTCGCAAATGTGAATTTCATCATGCATCATGCATGTGTATTACGCTTTTGCGGGGTGTTTCTTGACAAAGTGACATCGCCAACTACTGGCTTGGCATGCATAATACAGCCTTTTTAGTCGTTTTCGCAGATCCATGTGAACGGGGATCGTTTTGAAAATGCTCTCATCTGTTTTTAGTACATCGTTGTCATGTAATCATACCCTAAGGCTACAGGCAGGTGAGTTTTTTTTTTTCAGGGTTAAAGCTAAAATCTGCAGGACAGTTGCTCTCCAGAACCGACGTTGCCTACCCCTGGCCCAAACTGTTTGAACTGGCAAAATCCACTGGACTAAATATTGACTCCTGTTCTGGTTTTGTTTGTCACTGAACTCACCTGCTTCTCTTCAGTGTCGATAATGGCTAGATCACCACCATGATCCCTGCAGTACTGCCTGCTGTCAGACCAGCTCTTCAACTCACTGGATATGGGAAAAAAAACTGGACCACACAGAAGCACACATCTTTTAAAATGGTGTACATGAAAGACAATGAAGAAAGTGCTTAAACACAAAATCAGATGTATACTAACATCGTTTAGATGATTTTTTGCTTAATTCATTACTCAGAGACATGACTGTGCTTTCTAACTCCAGTTTCTTCTGATTCAAAGAATCAAAACTTCCTTGTAACTGGCTTTTCTCAACAGTGAGATCATTGACTCTAGTCTCCAGCTCCAGTTTCTTCTGACTCAAAGAGTCAACGCTTCCCTGTAACTGGCTTTTTTCTGTAGTGAGATTATCAACTCTGTTCTCTAGCTCCAGTTTCTTTTGACTCACAAAGTTGAAGATGTCCTGCAGTTGGTCTTTTTCAATCATTAGATCAGTATAATTGTCCTGTAAGATGATGATAGTCTGATTGAACTCTTGGACTGTGTTCTTGTAACTCTTTATCAGGTCTCTGTCTTCTTTGATTATAAAGTATTGCACTACTGCCATACTGCAGGCGACCAGCAGAAGAGCACAAATGATCCCGAGACACACAGTCAACAACACCAAACACCTGCTTCCTCCTGACAAACAAGGCAAAAACACACAGATACCAAACAGTTTTCATTAGAAGTTTCAGTTTCTCAAACATTATTGCGGCATTATCAACACAATGTCTACTTCAGAATAAAATTTCAGCTTACTGCACATTCGAGGTTTTCTTTCATCCTGTGTTGGAGGTCCAGTTGTGCCCTCAGTATCCCTGTTTCCAGAAGTTATGTTATATCTGCCAGATTTCATAATTTTTGCTCTTACTCACAGTCTTACAATACACTAGCCTGTGTTCACAGATGTGCTGTGGTCTCTACATTGACTTATGTTCTTTAAAAAAATTTACCTGTTGTCAGATATTAAATACACATTGGTGATAACAAAATATTTGCATAGATATTTGTTTCAGTCCAAAATATAGCTGAAAAGGGCACAAGGGAAGATAACATACAACTAATCTTTATCAGAGGTTACCATTCAAAGCCTATCAGCTTTCAGCATTAGTTTGGTATAAGTGCATCATTAAAACAGCTAGTAAACAAGAAGAAACTTTCAAATTTAGCCAAAAACATTAGTGAAGGATCCGAAAATAAGGATCTGAAAGTATGTAAACAAAAGGGAGTTTTGTAAACACGCATGTAAAATTATTGTTATCATCTTATCTTCCCTGAGCATGAGAGATTTGCATCTGCGTCATTTGGCTCACCTTTTCAGGAATGCCATATAGGGGCTTTTTCTTTGATCTACATGTCTTATTATACAGTAGATCAGTGGGATTTCCCAATGTGCTTCCATCAACTCACTAAAAATCAATGTATGGCAAGTTTAGAAGATGTTATATTCACTACAATATCATGTGAATGGTGTATAAACACCAACCTAAAAGTTGACTATAAGAACCCAGTCAACAAGTGAGATCATACGATGATCACAGTGACATCACACCATTCTCATACTGTGACATTCATGTGAGCTCACTGTGAATTCAAAATGTTGAGCAGGTTGAGAGGAGGCGGATCAAAAATAATAAATAATAATAATAAAAATAAATAAAAAATTAAAGAGTGTTCTTTTATAATGATAAACATCGCTAAAATATGGAACATTTCATATAAAATCAGAAAAAATGACACATTTTTTCCCAGAAAACAATGATTGAAATTTTACGTAACATTTCCCATCTCCTCAAACACCATCTTCAAACGAAACTTTCTGCTTACTTTGCTTTCGATCTTCTCCTTCATCCTGTTGGCGAATCTGTGTTCGAGGTCCTGATCTGTTATTAAAGGGTTAGTTCACCCAAAAATGAAAATTATGTCATTAATTACTCACCCTCATGCCGTTCCACACCCGTAAGACCTTCATTCATCTTCGGAACACAAATTAAGATATTTTTGTTGAAATCCGATGGCTCAGTGAGGCCTGCATAGCCAGCAATGACATTTCCTCTCTCAAGATCCATTAATGTTCTAAAAACATATTTAAATCAGTTCATGTGAGTACAGTGGTTCAATATTAATATTATAAAGCAACGAGAATATTTTTGGTGCGCCAAAAAAAACAAAATAACGACTTATATAGTGATGGCTGAGGCATGAACTGATTTAAATATGTTTTTAGTACATTAATGGATCTTCAGAGAGGAAATGTCATTGCTGGCTATGGAGGCCTCACTGAGCCCTTAATTTGTGTTCCGAAGATTAACGAAGGTCTTACAGGTGTGGAACGGCATGAGGGCGAGTAATAAATGACATTATTTTCATTTTTGGGTGAACTAACCCTTTAATATTTCTGCACACATAATAGGTTCCTGGTTCCATTATTTGCTCTAACTTACAGTCTTACAGGACAGTATGTGTTCACAGAGGAGGTCTTTAGGATGTGTGCTGTGTTTTTAAACAGTACTAAACCTACACAGGAAGTGGTTTCATTAGTTCAGACACAGATAAATCTAGATTTCATTCCCACATTGAAGCTCTCTGTAGACTTACAATATAACTGCATGTTTATTACACATTAATGTAGCCAGAGCAGATTTACTTTTTTTCTAAATTCTTTTGAAGATATTTCCATGATCATGTTTGCAGCTACAAAAGACAACAAAAGGAATCTGTGGCCAGTCAAAAATACTCAAACACCCTAAAACAGGCCTAACTGGAGCTTTGTATTACCTGACAATTACCTGGAAGGGGGCATCACTGTGACACTCAGGGACAGAGAGGAAAACAGAAGAAAACAGAGACTGGAATGATGCCTTCATTGTAAAACCTAACAGTGAAATTAATTAAATAAACTTCCACGGCTCTCGGCCCGCTCCACTTTTCACAAAAATTTGAAGCTCTACTAACTTAAAAAATGAGTTAGTTTACTTAAATGATTTGAGTATTCTGAACTTATTGAGTTTCACAGTGCTCCTGTTCTGTCTTCATTGTTTTGTACCAGTGTTAGTTTTTGCTTAGTCTTATGTAACTTAATTACTTTGAGTTTGATGAACTTAAACCATTTAAGGCAATCGGTTTCCTCAAACCATTTAAGCAGCTATATAGTTGTTAAGACTTAGTTAGATTTGTTACCCAAATTCAAATTGAATGAGCTGGAATAAACTTAAAATATTTGGGTTGAGTTTACTCTAATGATTGACTAAACCAACACTAAAATATAAGTGAATTTAACTTAATGTATATGAGTTTACAGTACTCATACTTAATGGTTTTAAAACCAAAAAACAAACAAAAAACAAAAAAAAACAAAAAAACAAACACAAAAAAAAAAGAAAAAAAAATGGTTTGAGTTACCGTAACTTATCAGGTTTTACAGTGTATTAAACTTGAGTGGGTAACAATGTAAGATACTTATAGGCAATATGTAGGTTAGCAATTTGTTCACTAAGATCGAATAAATAAATTAACACCCCTTTAACTCTGAGTTGAGATCTGAAAGATAGAAGCTTTGAAAAGTACAGAAAAGATAGAATAAAGAGGTTTTTTTTTCTACAGAACTAGAAATGTCCTTGGTTGTGGTGCTTGTGTTTGTGAAATAGCTGAGTCTTCTGCTGAAGCTTGTGATGGTCTATTTTTTCAATAAGAATAAAGCAGTAAAACAAATAAATACACGTGCAGTGATTTTTAGCATTACCCTTGTTTCAGTGGTGAATTATCCACCCATTTCATGTTGCCCCCCTTCTCAATGTCAGTCAAACCAATCCACACTCTCTCCTTGAATTAAGTTATGAGTCTCTGTGTGAGAATAAAAACAGGAATAAGTGTGATTCCTCTCATTCATGAACAGACACTCACACAAACTCACCTGCTTCTCTTCAGTGTTGATAATGACCAGATCAGCTCCTCGATCCCTGCAGTACTGCCTGCTCTCAGGCCAGTTCTTTGACCACACAGAGTTTTGTACATAAACACTTTTTAAAATTGCATTTATAAAAAATATGGTACTTACACAAAAAAAAAGATTTATACTAACTTCGTTTAGATGCTGCCTTGAGTTCCTCACTCAAAGACGTGACTCTGGTCTCTAACTCTAACTCTGGTCTTATTCTTCTGTTGGTCTTTTTCAGTCATTAGATCAGTGTAATTGTGCTGTAAGCTGTTGATAGTCTGACTGAACTCTTCAACTGTGTTCTTGTAACTCTTGAACAGAGATTCTCTCTCTGCTGTGATGGAGATGTGCTGCACTATGATGGAGACCAGCAGAAGAACACAAATGATCCCGAGACACACTGTCATCAACACCAAACACCTGCTTCCTCCTGACAAACAGAGAGAAAACACACACATATCAGTTAACAACCATTCACGCCATATTATTAGATATAACATTTGAAATTTTGTTTAACTGGACATTTGTATTCATGACAGTAAACTGGAAGGGAATGAATAGTGTTTTTTAATTGCACTACTGTGGTGCTCATGACAGAGAGGATGATGATCAGAAGAACTGATACACTGAATTGATGCCTTCATGTTTACATCTATTAAACACATAAGAAAGCAATAACCTGCAAGAGAGGGATCCATTTGGATTAATTCATGTAAACACGGTCAGTTTTGTCCTAAGTGAATGTAACCAGTCACTGAAAAGTCTGGTGTGATTTTAACATTGTCAAATTTAGTTGTAAAAAATCCCCTCATCATTAAAGGGTTAGTTCACCCAAAAATGAAAATAATGTCATTTATTACTCACCCTCATGCCGTTCCACACCCATAAGACCTTCGTTCATCTTCGGAACACAAATTGTGTTTTTGTTGAAATCCGATGGCTCAGTGAGGCCTCCATAGGCAGCAATGACATTTCCTCTCTCAAGATCCATTAATGTACTAAAAACATATTTAAATCAGTTCATGTGAGTACAGTGGTTCAATATTAATATTATAAAGCGACAAGAATATTTTTGGTGTGCCAAAAAAAAATAATAATAACGACTTATATAGTGATGGCCGATCTCAAAACACTACTTCAGGAAGCTTCGGAGCATAATGAATCAGCGTATTGAATCATGATATGGACCGCGTGTCAAACCCATAGATATACATAATAAAGGCTAGATGTCTTACGGCGGAGTCTCTAACGTCATCACCGGCGGCCATCTTGTCACAGGCAAGCTTTCTGGCGGGCTCTGTGGTACCTGATGTAAGGTATGTAAGGTGAGTGAAATACTCTTATCTCGCTGAAATCTTGACGGATTTACAAATGGTTTGGTTTCTTACAAACGTTATTAACGTGGCTATAATTCTGGATGCTTGAACATGTTGAAATTGCAGCTTTTCTTTTCGAGAAATGACTTAATCGTGCAGCATAGTTGTGTATCACGGCTACTTGCGCAAGTTATCAAGGCTGAGACCACAATCGAGCTGTTCAATTATATAGGTTTTACTGACACCAATAACGATTTTATGACAACTAATCTTTTGTCTAAATTACAATCTTTGTGGATGTGGTTGTAGTTATTAGCTGGCTAATAACAAGAAGCTTTGAGTGAGACCTAGTAGTTACAGTTTAGCTGCTACCCAGCAATTTTACATCAGTGGGAGAGGCAGAATTGCTCTTTCTTTTTAATATAACTTAAGTTGCACATGATTTCCAATCGGTTTGGTTTGTTAAAAACATCTTACATTATGATACAGGAAATTGCTGGCTTTATAGGAGAAGATGCCAGACTTTTGTGCAGCCTACGGATGCTCCAATCGCCGTAGTCTCAAAACGAGAGCCCGTGGGATCACCTTTCACCTGTAAGATATGACAATATTATGATTATATTTGGGATAATCGTTAGTTACTTAGTGGATGTATGTACAATACAGGTCCTGTTACACAGGAACAGCGGGGCTATGACATAATAGTATTACAAGATTGTTGTTGACCCAAAGCTTTTTACAAGTTTGTTTACACAATCGCAGAATGTTTCTTTTGGACACCTTTTTTTTTTTTTTTGGAACAGTGATCTCTGAAGTAGGCACAGTGCAATGTCGAGGGGAAAAGCCTAGTAAATGGCCCAACCCTGAAGAAGTTAAAATAAACATGTAATAATTCAAATTATTTTATTATAATATTATATTTTATTATAATAATAGTAATATTCATATTATAAAAGTGTATATATATATATATCTCATGTTGCCATTCTGTACACTGAGTTTTAGTAGCCTATATATTGATTTAACATAAGTACTTTGTGCGTGTGTATATTCATTGCAGCTATCTGTTCTGTTCAATGTTATTTTCATATGGAAGTCCATGGTTATAATTATTCATAAGTATGCAGTGTCATAAGTACATCTCTGACGTTCATAACAAACCAAACAGTTTGAAAATCGGTAGAAAATTGATCAAGTTATGGTTATTTAAAAAGTACATGCACCATTAAAACACAATGTTACGAGTGAGCGAGCTGACTGTTACAAGATGGCTGCCAGGTGCGGACGTCGACCTCCATTGGCCAGCAGCGCGGACGAGACATCTAGCCTTTATTATGTATATCTATGGTCAAACCGCCACACTGCTGAAATCACGTGACTTTGGCGCTCCGAACCGCTGATTCGACACGCTGATTCATAATGTGTCATTGTGTGGAACGGCATGAGGGTGAATAATAAATGACATTATTTTCATTTTTGGGTGAACTAACCCTTTGAACACTTATATCAAACTACAACAAAAAAATTAACAGCCCCAAAAAAATTGCCAATAAAAAGAAACAACAAATTACTGGCAATTCCTTTACTGCTCATAACACTTTCAAATTACAAGACACTAATCAATTTAACCAGGAAATCTGTGCCTACTCAACTTCATAACATTTACCATTTCTTCTTTGGCATCTGTAAACACATCTACTATTAAACCAATTTATTGCCTACGAAAATATTTGAACTTTAAATATTGCTAATGCAAGACAAAAATGTATCACAACAGAACAAAACAACATGAATTATTCTCTTTATAGTCTACGTAAACTCGAAATCTCTCACCATCTAGCTTTCAAACAAACAGCCTGTGTCACATGCTCATAAATGGTAATTGTATTTCCTTGAAGTGAGCATGTACCCTTCGTGGTTATGTTGCTCACTTTCACTTTCATTTGGAACCACCATTATTCTAGTGGCATCGCCTTCCCACGGGGAGCCTATTAAAGATGCGCAGATGCCATTTGGAATTCACCATAGATATACATAATAAAGGCTAGATGTCTCGTCCGCGCTGCTGGCCAATGGAGGTCGATGTCCGCACCTGGCGGCCATCTTGTAACAGTCAGCTCGCTCACTTGTAACATTTTGTTTTAATGGTGCATGTACTTTTTAAATAACCATAACTTGCTCAATTTTCTACCGATTTTCAAACTGTTTGGTTTGTTATAAACGTCAGAGATGTACTTATGACACTGCATACTTATGAATAATTATAACCATGGACTTCCATATGAAAATAACATTGAACAGAACAGATAGGTGCAATGAATATACACACGCACAAGGTATTTATGTTAAATCAATATATAGGCTACTAAAACTCAGTGTACAGAATGGCAACATGAGATATATATATATATATATATATATATACACTTTTATAATATTACTATTATAATAAAATAATTTGAATTATTACATGTTTATTTTAACTTCTTCAGGGTTGGGCCATTTACTAGGCTTTTCCCCTCGACATTGCACTGTGCCTACTTCAGAGATCACTGTTCCAAAAAAAAAAAAAAAAAAGGTGTCCAAAAGAAACATTCTGCGATTGTGTAAACAAACTTGTAAAAAGCTTTGGGTCAACAACAATCTTGTAATACTATTATGTCATAGCCCCGCTGTTCCTGTGTAACAGGACCTGTATTGTACATACATCCACTAAGTAACTAACGATTATCCCAAATATAATCATAATATTGTCATATCTTACAGGTGAAAGGTGATCCCACGGGCTCTCGTTTTGAGACTACGGCGATTGGAGCATCCGTAGGCTGCACAAAAGTCTGGCATCTTCTCCTATAAAGCCAGCAATTTCCTGTATCATAATGTAAGATGTTTTTAACATCTTAAAAATGTTTTTAACATCTTAAAAAATCAGTTTTTAACAAACCGATTGGAAATCATGTGCAACTTAAGTTATATTGAAAAGAAAGAGCAATTCTGCCTCTCCCACTGATGTAAAATTGCTGGGTAGCAGCTAAACTGTAACTACTAGGTCTCACTCAAAGCTTCTTGTTATTAGCCAGCTAATAACTACAACCACATCCACAAAGATTGTAATTTAGACAAAAAGATTAGTTGTCATAAAATCGTTATTGGTGTCAGTAAAACCTATATTGAACAGCTCGATTGTGGTCTCAGCCTTGATAACTTGCGCAGTAGCCGTGATACACAGCTATGCTGCATGATTAAGTCGTTTTTTGAAAAGAAAAGCTGCAATTTCAACATGTTCAAGCATCCAGAATTATAGCCACGTTAATAACGTTTGGAAGAAACCAAACCATTTGTAAATCCGTCAAGATTTCAGCGAGATAAGAGTATTTGTGTTCGTGCAGATCACTCACCTTACATCAGGTACCACAGAGCCTGCCAGAAAGCTTGCCTGTGACAAGATGGCCGCCGGTGATGACGTTAGAGACTCCGCCGTAAGACATCTAGCCTTTATTATGTATATCTATGGAATTCACCATTAGTTTGTAATCGATCACACAATTCTCTGAAAACTATAAACTACAGTTATTGTTTAAAAATAGAATTATATTATTGTCAAAGATATTTTCTTAAGTGTAAGTAGAAGTGCTTGAACTTTAAACTTTAAACAACAAAATGTTGGATCTGATGTTTCTCTTCCTCTCTGATGATCACTTTAGTAGAATAAATGGCTCTCTGCTGCACTCCGCTGGGCTGGAGGAAATCTCTCGCCATAATCATGCATCAAGTACAACGAAGTAGAATGAAAAATGAAATAAAAAAGAGCTTTGGTAATAATGGTTATTGACCATTTTATTGTATTTACATTATATTGACCATTTGAAGAGAAAGCAATTCAACTCAAAAGTTTCAAAGACAGTCAATATCAGCACAATAGGGTGAATTATTGCAATCTGGGACACTTTAGACTTCTGTAGTTTACTGTCTTATTATAAGAGCTAGAATTAGGACATACTGACATAGAGCTGCTTGTGATGGAGCAAGACATCAACACATCAGAGGTCTGGTGTCCCAGATTACCCAGTTCACCCCACTTATAAGTTTATTAAAGCAATACATTTTTTTGAAAGTTTTACATTTTTCTTTTATGAATTTCAATTTGTGATTTTGTATGTTATATAAAATTGTAAAATTAAATTGATTCCAGTTTAAATAAAATTAAGAGATAGGAACCTCAATCAGAAATTTTACGATCACAATAAGATTGATTCAATAAAATAATACAGTTAACAACAAAACAATACGGGATTAACCCTATTTCTCACAAATCCCTTTTCTCTTCTCAGAGCATGGGAGATCATTCCAGTTCTGGATGGTGTCTAAAGGCATCAGTTCGACACAGTCCTCATCTCCACCTGCATTATTTGGCTCATCTTCATACCAAAACCTGAATAACATGTGGCAAGAGTAAACAGTACAGAGCAAGAGCAAAAGTGACAGTGCAAAAACTTTTTTTTTTTGCTAAAAATCTTTGGTTGTGGTGTTTGAGATGATGTCTTCAGCTATTTTTAGAGGTTGTGATGGTCTCATGCTTAAAATACATTTGCACTGGTTTTCTGTGAGTGTTTTGTCACTTACCCTTGATTCAGTGGTGAATTATCCACCCATGTCATGTTGCCCTCGTTCTCAATGTCAGTCAAACCAATCCACACTCTCTCCTTGATGAATGAAGATATGGACTTCTGTTTGTGAATAAAAACAGGAATAAGTGTACATTTACACTGCAATAATGTACTAAAAATTCATCATTCATACGGATCCATTAAAACGACTAAAATCACTGTATTCTGCTGCCAGGCCAGTAGTTGGCGATGTCACTTTGTAAAGAAACACTACGTGCCTTTAGATTGAACATGTAATAAGCATGTGTAACCCCTCCTGTTCGAACTGCCTGCTTTAAGTGGGACTCGAACCCGGGTCCGCTGGCATGGGAGTCGGACACTCTAACAAGGAAGATAAATACCGCAGTCTCTAGTGTCAGTCATTTTGAGATCAGGGGAGTGAGGTTTACACGCACAGCTCTACGTCTGTTACACATGCATAACATCACCGTTTTCACGAATTCACGTTTTTATACTTTACACAAAGACAATTTTTTCAAAAACGTGCATTTTGAATCCCGTTTTCAAAATTTTGCTTTTTCAGGCCCCCAAAACGCCATTGTCATGTAAATAAACACCCAAACTGAATGAAAAGTTTCCTCTTTTTAGTTGAAAATGGTGTGTTGTGTAAACACCCCCTAAGTATGATTCCTCTCATTCATGAACAGACACTCACACAAACTCACCTGCTTCTCTTCAGTGTTGATAATGACCAGATCAGCTCCTCGATCCCTGCAGTACTGCCTGCTGTCAGACCAGCTCTTCTCCTCATCGGATTTGAACAAACAAACAGGACCACACAGATTTCCTGACAGAAACTTAGTTTTTAAAAATGGATAAAGATAAAGAAAACAAAACAAAAAAAAAACTTAAAAAAACAAAACAAAACAAACAAACAAACAAAAAAAAAAACAGATTTGTACTTACCTTGTTTAGATTGTTCCTTCTCTGGCTCTTCACTCAGAGATGTGATTTTTCTTTCTAACTCCTGTTTCTTCTGATCCAAAGATTCAACGCTTCCCTGTAACTGGCTTTTCTCAGCAGTAAGATCTTTAACTCTGGTCTCCAGCTCCAGGTTCTTCTGACTCAAAGAGATTAAGTTGTTCTTCAGTTGGTCTTTTTCAGTCATTAGATCAGTGTTCTCGTCCTGTAAGCTGTTGATGGTCTGATTGAACTCTTCAACTGTGTTCTTGTAACTCTTGAACAGAGATTCTCTCTCTGCTGTGATGGAGATGTGCTGCAGTATGATGGAGACCAGCAGAAGAACACAAATGATCCCGAGACACACTGTCATCAACACCAAACATCTACTTCCTCCTGACAAACAGAGAGAAAACACACAAACATCAGTTATGAACCATTCACGCCATATTATTAGATATAACACTTCAAATAAACTTTTGTAAGTAATCCAGCATTGTTTTTAAATAAATGATTTTTAAAGAGCGTTGCCAAAAAAATAAATAAATAAAGAAAGAAAGAAATTAAAGAGTATGTTCTTTTATAATGACAAACATAGCTAAAATATGGAACATTTAATATAAAATCAGAAACTATGACACATTTTTTTTCCCAGAACACGATTGAAAGTTTATGTAACATTTCCCATCCCCGCAAACATTAGCGACACCATCTTCAAACGAAACTTTCTGCTTACTTTGCTTTCGATCTTTTCCTTCATCCTGGAGGTGAATCTGTGTTCGAGTTCCTGTTCTGTTAGTAATATTTCTGCACACATAAAAGGTTCCTGATTCCATTATTTGCTTTAACTTACAGTCTTACAGTACAGTATGTGTTCACAGAGGAGGTCTTTAGGGTGTGTGTCGTGTTTTTAAACAGTGCTAAACCTGCACAGGAAGTGGTTTCATTAGTTCAGACACAGATAAATATAGATTTAATTTTCATTCTAAAACTCTCCGTAGACTCATACTACTCTATGATTGTAATTATATTACATATTCAAACTCATATAATCCAAGCAGTTTTCCCTATGATCAAGTTAGCAGCTACAGTGGCTAACAAGAGGAATCTGTGATCACCCAAACTGACTCAAACACCCTAAAACAGGCCTAACTGGACCTGTGTGTTGATGACAATAAACTGGAAGGGGATGATGATTTGCATTATTGTGGTGCTGAGGGACAGAGAGGATGATGGTAGGAAATAGAGATTGTGGGATGATCACTTCCTGTTTGCAGTTAAACAAGTGGATGATAACAGGATATTCACATTTTCAAGTTTATTTATAAAGCGCATTTAAAATAACAAATGTTGAACCAAAGAGCTGTACAATTAGGAAAATACAGTAAAAGAAACAGGAAAAAAAAATGAATTTGTTAAAAATGAACAGAGTAAGATAGCAAGAGAAGAAAAGAACTTAAAATAAACAAACACAAATAGAAATGAGACTCATTCAACCAAAACCCGTATACATCTCAAACAATACCATGGGCTAAGGAGAAAAGATGTGTCTTCAAACTAGATTTGAATGTGGACAATGTGGTAGCCCAGGTGATAAAAATTGTTAGTGGTGGTGAGATAAAGCCTCATGAAGCATTGAAGCTTTTCAGCCAAGTGGTTCAAAAAAGGGTTCATTTCTCGAGGCTTAATTTTCCACACAATACCACCTGGTGGTCAAAGAGTGTAAAACAAGCAGATGCATTACAGATGACCTGATGTGATCTGATACATTGTATTTTGCACCAGTTAAGGCTTAGAAATAATGGTGAAGAAAAAATCAATTTTTTTCTACATTCTACATAGACTATTCTATTTATGAATGAATATAATGTGTATTTTCTGGTGGTATATAATGATTGTATAACATAACTGTGTAATAAACATATCGGCTTGAAATGAATGGGGCTATCAAATGTGTGTAAATCAATTCTTTGGTCATAATAGGCAAAACTTACCTCTATCACAACCACACATTTTGAGGGGATCCGTAGGTTTATACTGCATATCTATCAAAATGTCGCAGCAAGATTCAAACCGCTTTCTGAAGCAGTCAGGCAGAAGCGAGGCTTCAGACATCATTGGTCTGAAGTGATACAAGTCTCGATACGCGCGTCACTGAAAGCTTCTGGGATTTCTCAACACACGCTCCGAAGCCTTGGCACAGAACAAAACATCACTAAATATTATATTACCTGATCATCTTTGTTTCAGGTTTTCTTTGCAACAAATTAGTTTTGGTAAACATTGTTACAAAGACCACAAACTCACGTAAAAATATAAGAGTCAAACTGCCCAACTAATTAAAACACAGATCACCATAATGGTGACCATTTTCAATAAGACATCAACATCTAAACCTCTGTTAATTCTCAATAAGAGCTTCTGTAGACGTGTGACAGAAATAAAGTCAATCTGGTTAGTAATAAGTGAAGCTGGTAATGCTGTTTGTGGAGTTGTTTAATCAGATCTTCAGAGATTTAATGTCTTTTATCTTCAGTTCATCTAAGGCTGTGGCTGAAGAAAGTTGTAGTTTGTGTTCTTATTTCTCTTTCTTTCAGTGCTTGTTCACAGCAGGTGTTTGAATGATTGAAAGAATGTTTCAGGAACATCATACTAACCTTTAAATAACATTCTACTAACATTAAGGAAACTGGACATTTTTATGTTCTTGGAATGTTACAAATCAACGTTCCTAGAATGTTGAATTTTAAATCAAAATTAAGTTGAAAGAACGTTTGAGGAACATTATACCGTTCCTCTAACATCAAGAAAACTGGACGTTTTTTACGTTCCCAGAACCAACACTGAATATTTAGAGAACGTTCTAAATTCTGTTAGCTGGGTATATACAATCTGCCACACCTCTTCAGGTTTTTAAATATATTTAAATAAGTTGTGTTTGAGTCCCTCAGTTGTCCTCAGTGTGAAAAGATGGATCTCAAATTCATACAGTCACTACTGGAAAGGGTTCAAACATGCAAAAAAAAAAAAATCTTTATAAACTGAAGAATCTGCAGGACCTGGAGGATTTTTTCTGAAGAACATTGGTCAGTTTAACTGTTCAGGACAAACAAGGGACTCATGAACAACCATCACAAAACAAACAAACAGTTGTAGATCATCCAGTGACACACAGTATTAAGAATCAATGGTTCCCAAACTTTTGAACGGGGTTAGTTTAATAAATCCAGCTACTTTTTGTCTTGTGGACTATATGTAAACATTTTTTATGTAAAATATCTTACTCAGAACAGTACTAAAACAATAACATGCACTTTGTATGATCTCTCTTATTTTGTTAAAATTATTCACATTTTCACAGATTCTGCAAGTGGTTCCCATACTTTTTCGTTCAACTGTATAATTAATTATTTCTTTTGAATTAATTTGATACAGCTTTAAGCTTGAGGAAGTTTTCAGACATCCACAATTTTACTTCTAGGCAGGAGACGAGATTATTTATGTTGCTACCATCATTGGACTTGACAGGGAGATAAAGTTGTGTATCGTCCACATAACAGTGAGAAGAGACACCATACTTCTGAAAAAGTCACTTTTCTGCCATTTTCTCTGTGATGTGTGATGGTATCAATCAATCAAATAGGCTAGTAAATAAACAAAACCTTTAACTTTGAATTAAGATATTAATGGTAGAAGCTCAGAAGATCCTACATTTTTCCCAGAACAGTCGTCAGGAGTGAAAACTTCTCTGTTACTGCCATATTACAAAAGTTAAAATTATTCAATCTGCAATTCAAAATGGCGGCGGGGATTCCCCCAAGGAGAAACGCCAAATATCTGCTCTTTTTTTAAGTAATAAATTCAGCCATCAACACAAACTACCTTTTTGAAGTTCACGAGTTAAACACAGCCAATGTGTTACAGTACCTTCCCAGCTAACAGCTTTTTGTTATAAGAACGTTCTCCAAACATTCAGTTTTGATTATGGGAACGTTAAAATGTCTAGTTTTCTTGACTTTAGAGGTATGTGTTTTAAAAGGTATGATGAAACGTTCTTTCAACTTAATTTTGATTAACAATGCAACATTCTGGGAACGTTGAGGCCAAGTATGGTAACCTATGCTCAGAATTTGTCCTCTGCATTTAACCCATCCAAGTTAGTGCACACACATTAGGAGCATAGAGCAGTGGGCCACCTTTTTTTTTTTTTTTTTGCCATGGCGCCCCAGGGAGTGATTTTGGGGTTAGGTGTCTTGCTCAAGGGCACCTCAGTTATTTCCTGCTGGTATTTAAATGCAAACCCACAACCTTCGGGTTGCCAGTCGGACTCTCTAACCATTAGGCCACGACTGCCTCATTTGTCAGATTCCAGGAACATAAAAATGTCCAGTTTCCTTAATGTTAGTAGAATGTTATTTAAAGGTTAGTATGATGTGCCTGAAACATTCTTTCAAACATTCAAACACCTGCTGTAAACAAGCTCTGAAGGATGTTTTATTATTTTATTTTATAGATTTTATTTTGTTTGACGTTACCATTATGGTATGCTTTAGGTGACCCTTTACTTCTGAATGTTAGTTTTAAAAGCTAAGTGAAAACTGGGGTCAGGTGGTGCTGTCTATTTATTGATGATAATATAATCATCACATAGTGGCCTGATTTCTTCCAGTATGTAATCACTTATCAAATGTGTAATATTATTAACACACTTTAATGTTTTTACTACTATTGTGATACTACAAAAAAAAAAAAAAAATCAAATATAGTTTGAGAAATCAGGTGTTATGAGGGATTTTCTTTTTTTCTCATAAAAAAAGTTTTGGCCCTGTTTCCAACTGGTATTGAGACACGTTTTGGTTGATCAGATCACAAGTGGATGACGTTAAATACAGGTGTGAACGGAGTGTAAAACGTTTTGAGCTTGTCCATTTTCGACCACTTCCAGAGGTAGTCGAAAACACATTTGGCCGGATTGCTTTCGTAGTGGAAACGCACATGTGGTCGAATGTGTTCAAACAGCCACTAAAGACCACCTACTCTCCGCCTACTGACCTAGTGCGTAAACATTATGGAAAGTGCACTAGCCAGATGGGATTTAAACTGTGTCAGCTGAAGACTCAAGTTTGGTTTGAAGATGAAAAATGTACCAAGCACAATGTTCTCTCACCATTCCTGATTTCTAACACACACTCACCGCATTCAGTCGGTCTTGTGGCTGTCAGAGCAGAAACGAAAGCTAATGCTCTCCGTATGTTTTTTCGTCATCTCTGGGTACGTTCATATGTAAATTTCACAAGCTTATTTTGTCCATTAGATCAAAAGATCTGAAAAAGCCCATACATTTACCCACCCATAGACCCTTCTGTCAAAAAAACCAAGACAGAAACAGTTGAAAGTGGATAAAAGAGATTAATTAAAATACCAGGTGTAAATGGGAATGTGTCGCCCTCATCCACTCGTGATCTGATTGACCAAAACACATCTAATAACAGGTGTAAACAGGGCCAAGAATCAGCATATGAATCTCAACAACGAAGATAAACGAAAGTCTTACGTGTTTGGAATGACATGAGGGTGAGTAGCCTAATTAATGACAGAATTTTCTTTTTGGGTGAAGTAACCCTTTAATCCCAGTGTTATAATTATCTTTAGCTCCCTCTAGTGTATGAACCTTTCTGGCATTGAGCTGAAATGTGGTATTCTGATCTCACACATGAGCTGCTTCTCATTTCTTACATTGTGTATCCTCATTTGCTTTCCTTTGCTTTTCTTCCTTTCCTTGTGTCGCAGCTCCTGGGAAATGACGTCTTGTGACACTTGAGACTTTACCTAGAAAATATTCAAAGCCTCAGAGTATCGACAGCAACGCCATCTGTTGGTTCATCACATTTACAACAGCCATTAAAGCTATGAACTATGAACAAGAACCCATATGTAACTTCAGGGCTAGGCTAAGCCAAAATAAGTGAACTACCTTAACCCAGCAACAATATATCCTATCAGGAACAAAAGATAAGAGAAAATTCAAAGACTTCCATAACTATAAATTAAAACTAAGTCAAAAAATAAATGACATTCATAATTCAAAGGCTGTCGCTCTTCCGTTCCTCTTTTAAAAGACGCCCGTGCTCCCCGTCAACCACTGTGCGCTGGCGTCACATCCAATTAGGGCTGCGAACTATGAGAAATGGGAAAGGAGAGAGAACAAAAGGGAGAGACAGAGGGAGAGAGAAACACACACATATGCACTGGCACCAATACAGCCTTAGGCGTAACAATATGTATTGGGGCGTTTCCTCCTTACAAAAACAAAACAATACAATATTACATAATGAAATTACAAAAAAAAAAAAAAAAAGAAAAAATAATAATACATGAATGTAAACAAATAAATAAAAGCATGACAAGAATACAGATTTACAGGGGAGCATTCAACTTTTTATTCCATCTTTATTCCATCTACTGTTTCCATCAACATTCAAGCTCTTCAAAAGAGCAAAAAGAGCCTGATACCGTTCTCTTGCTAAACAATGAATGCAGAATCCACACAGGGCGAAGGAAACAGGAACAGTTGTAAACAATAGGGCCCAAAATAGAGGCTGCCTACAAACCAAAATGCTTCTTAAACTGAAACCAATTTTTTAGAGTACGTGCAACTACTCACAGTAAATTCCCCACTGTTAAAATTAACACCACTCAGTGTTCATATGGGAACCACCAGCAGGGTGTTAAAGTAACACTGAAGCAGTGTTAGAGTTAATTAGATATTTAAGTAATTAATTGAGTGATAATTGTTCAAATATTGAAGACACCTGATGATAACAAGCACAATCACTGAAGGAACACAAGAACTATCCACTGAAAAGACATAAAATCTCTCTCATTAGAAACCAGACTGGCTTTATTTCTGTCACTCGTCTACAGTTCATTTTGAGAATTAACAAAGGTTTAGAGGTTTATTGAAAATGCTTGGTCGCCATTATGGTGATCGATGTTTCCTTTAGTTAGGCAGTTTGACTCTTTACTTTTTATGTCAGTTTGTGTTTTTTTGTAACTTATTAAAATAGTCAGGACCACAAAAAAAATCCCGTTTGATCACTTGAAATTAAAGTTGGAAGAACGGGCTTTATATGCATCGCTTACATAATGAAAATATATTTATGATCAATATATTAAATCGTTTAAATATACTGAAAAAAATATATGAAATAATATATTACGTTAATATATTACAATATATTGAATAATACATAAGGAATTGTTGCTTTTCATATATTGAAAAATGTGACAATATATTTACACTGTAAAATGTAATTTGTTGAGTGTACTTAGAAAACATGAGGAAAAACGATTGCCTTACATTTCTCAAAAATGTTTTATTCAAACTTGAAAATTGTTAATACAAAGGAAAAAGTAATAAATTCAGCCATCAACATAAACTTTTGTGTAATAGTTGAGACTTACTTAGACATCAACACTCATCATTCAAACCTCAACAATGGTGACAATAAAAAAAAATAAAAAAAAATCATACATAAATAGTTAAAGAATTCAGCAGCATAATTTATTCATGCTGAAATGCATGCTGGGAGCCATAAATGAGTTTTGTATGCTGCCATGAAGCATGTCACCATTGTTGTGGTTCATATGCTAATTGTTGAAGTTTGTGAGTGTATAAATATTCATAACATACAACATTTTTTTTTCTTCTTTCAGAAACTTTATTTTCAAAAAATATGAAGCACACTTCAGTGATTACATAAAAAATGTTTTGGTAATAATGGTTATTGACCTTTTTATTATATTTACATTATATTGACCATTTAAAGAAAAAGCTATTAAAAAAAAAAATAGACAATATCAGCATAATACAATCTAAGGCACTTTAGACTTCTGTAATTTACTGGCTCATTATAACAGCTAGAATTATAGGACATATTGTCATAGAGCTGCTTTTGATGGAGCAAGACATCAACACATCAGAGGTTTGGTGTCCCAGATTACCCAGTTCACCCCGCTGATGTTAAGTTTATTAGTTTATTAAAGCAATATCTATATATACAAATATTTTGACATTTTACATTTTCATTTTATGAATTTCCATTTGCGGTTTTGTATGTTATAGAAAATTATAAAATTAAATTGATATCATAAAAGCAGTTTAAATAAAGTAGGGGAGACCTCATTCAGAATTTGTCACAGTAAGAATTATTCCATAAAATAATACAATTAAAAACATGACAATACCCTATTCCGAACCCTATTTCTCACAAATCCCCTTTCTCTTTTCAGAGCATGGGAGATCATTCCAGTTCATGATGGTGTCTAAAGGCATCAGTTCGACACAGTCCTCAATTCCACCTGCTTTATTTGGCTGTTCATACCAAAACCTGAATAACATGGCAAGAGTAAACTTAGAGCTGAAGCAAGAGCAAAAGTAATAGAGAGCAGTGTTGTGTTTTGCTAAACAAATCTTTGGTTTTGGTGTTTGTTGAACAGTTGTGTCTTCAGTTGTTTTTTAGAGGTTGTGATAGTCTCATGTTTAAGATATATTCGCAGTGATTTTCTGTGAGTGTTTTGTCACTTACCCTTGTTTCAGTGTTGAATTATCCACCCATATCATGTTGCCCTCGTTTGCAATCTTAGACAAACCAATCCACACACTTTCCTTGATGAATGAATATATGGACCTCTGTGTGTGAATAAAAACAGGAATAAGTGTGATCCCCTTATTTCTCCTTTAACACATAAACACATTCACGCAAACTCACCTGCTTCTCTTCAGTGTTGATAATGACCAGATCACCACCATGATCCCTGCAGTACTGCCTGCTCTCAGACCAGCTCTTCAACTCATCGGATTTGAACAAACAAACAGGACCAGACAGATTTCCTAACAGAAACTACCTTTTAACAAACTTTATTTAACAAATAAAGAAAAGAAAGGTATGAAAAAGAATCTACTTAGAAACATATTTGTACTGACCTTGTTTAGATTTTTCCTTCTCTAGTTCTTCGCTCAAAGATGTGACTTTGCTTTCTAACTCCTGTTTCTTCTTATTCAAAGCATCAACACTTCCCTGTAACTGGCTTTTCTTAGCAGTGAGATCACTGACTCTGGTCTCCAGCTCCAGATTCTTCTGACTCAAAGACTTGAAGCTGTTCTGTAACAGCCTTTTCTCATCAGTGAGATCTTTGACTCTGGTCTCCAGCTCCAGATTCTTCTGACTCAAAGAGTTTGAACTGTTCTGTAACTGGCTTTTCTCATCAGTGAGATCTTTGGCACTGGTCTGCGGTTCCCGTTTCTTCTGACTTAAAGAGTTTGAACTGTTCTTCACTTGGTCTTTTTCAGTCATTAGATCAGTGTTTTCGTCCTGTAAGCTGTTGATAGTCTGATTGAACTTTTCAACTGTGTACTTGTAACTCTTGAACAGAGATTCTCTCTCTGCTGTGATGGAGATGTGCTGCGCTATGATGGAGACCAGCAGAAGAACACAAATGAGCCCGAGACACACTGTCATCAACACCAAACATCTGCTTCCTCCTGACAAACAGAGAGAAAACACACAAATATCAATTAATAACCATTCACATATTATTCACCCTTTAATCAACCTTTCTAAGTATTTGTCTTTAGATAAATAATTTCATAATGATAAATATCTGTAATTGGTGGTAAAATATGCAAACAAGAACATATGCTTATAAATTAAATAGAAAATTAATACATTTAATATAAGCGCAGAAACACTGACACATTGAAGCAATGACTGAAATTTTATGTAACAGTTTTCAGTTTTTCAAACATTATTGCTCAATTACCAACTCCGTCTCAACTTTAGAATAAATTTCTGCTTACTGCACACTCGAGCTTTTCCTTCATCCTGGCAGAGACTCTGTGTTTGAGGTTCAGGTGTGCCTCCAGTAACTGTGTTTAAAGTATACTTGCCTGATTTCATTATTTGTTTTGCAGTCTTGCAATACAGTAGCCTATGTGTTCACAGATGAGCTGTGATCTGTACTGTAAGACTGGGTTTCCTGCTAAGACAGAACAGGAAATCAAACATTGTGCTATAAAACAATAAAACTCACTAATCTGGAGAAGACCTTAAAGAAAGAGCATAAGGACCGCCTTGTCTAGACTTCTCTCCTCGCCCATCTATGAACCGCCCTCTCCTGAGGGAGATCCTTTCCCCCTGACTCAAGTCACTGAAAGCTCACTAACAATGTTGATATAAAACATTTGATGTATCTTGTGAATCTATTGTTTTTTCCTGTTCATGTTTGGTATCATTTAATTGTCTCAGTGTGATTGGTAAAATGGTCTCAATTTCACCAGATATTCACCACATATTACGTGAAAGCTTAAAAAAATTGGGAGAATTCTGTTCTCCTTTTTGGGTGGTCCTTCAAGATATCTGATAATCATTGCTCCTCTCCCCCGAAACCAGGTTCAACCCTTTGGGGCATGAGAGTTGGTCCAAGAAATCCAAAAAATATTTGTGTAATATATATTTACAACTCTTTTGTTCTGGTCTGGATATTTAAGGGAAACTGGCAGAACAGTCTTTGGGCTCACACTTTCTGGCTCAGCTGGGACTCAAACCAGAGACCTTCTTGCTGTGAGGAGACGGTGTTTTCCACTGAGACACTTGAGCTGCTTTTAGACACAAATATAATATACACATATTTATAGAATATTTTTTTATTTTTTTTTTTAAAGTGTGATTTACAGATTCTAAGTTGTCTAAAGGTGTGAACGTGTGTTTTACTGTCTATGGATGGATCTGTGGCTGAGATTTGTTATTTTTTTTATTTTTTTTAACCTTGTATGGAGGTTTCATGAACATCTATATCGGACGTTCAGAAGATGTCAAGAAAAAACATTGTGGCTCCTCAGTGGACGTCTTTTCAACGTGTGCCAAGACGTCTTCTGGACATAACTTTGCTTATAGGGTATCATGCATTTAAAAGTGAAATGCCCAGCAGACAACACAGTTGTCATAAATAGATATAGCTGCACTTGTCTTTTCAACCACACAGTATCATTATTTCTGTCTTACAATAATTCAGATTATCACAGAAGTACTGGGATAAAAGTTTATAGTTGGGATATAAACACTGATGTCTACGGAAGCGATCAAAATAGAGTAAATCATCTTTTGAAAGTAACTTGACACTTCAAAAAAGATTATATCAATTACGTTGTTACACCAGTAGGTGGTGACAAGTGACTGATAAAAATGTGTTTGTCAATGAATCATTCAAGAGATTTGATCAAAAATGCTGATTCATCCAGTAATGAGTGAGTCGTTGAATCATTCACTAGAACCATTTTTATTAAATAATTAAATAATTTTAATTAACATTTTGTCATCCTAGTAAATTACATGTTATTTTGTTTAGTTGTCTATTCAGAATTGTGGGAGGATTGTGGGCTCTATTTAAAAAAAAAAAAAAAAAAAAAATGTGATTCTCAATTTATCCAGGATCGTGCAGATCTGCTTAATCAACACAAAAGTTTTTTAGGTAAGCCTGTTTTTAATAAATAGTAGCCTATATATTTATGCATATTAAGATCAAATACATATGTTGTATATTTTATATAAATATACATACAAGACTCCACTCACCCCAGCCAGAAAGTATTTGAACTGTTACCGTTCAGACAATGCCTCAGATCACTGGCCACTAGAACATCTAGGCACAGAAAGTGTTTCTTCACACAGGCTATTTCTCTCTTGAACAGTTAAATGCCTTCCAAGTGCAATACCCCACTGTTTAGTGCAATATCTTTGTAAAATCATTTAGTCCTATTTGTTCATATTTATTTTCACAATATTGAAAATAAGTTCATTATCTGTAAATGTTTATTCTGTCTAAATCTGTGACTTTATACTTTTTTTTAAAAAAATATTTTTTATTCTTAAATGTTATGTGTCTTGTTATATGTGTGCACTGGTAGCTTCACTTTTAGGGTAAATTCCGTGTGTGCGCAAGCACACTTGGCAATAAAGCTCTTTCTGATTCTGATAACAAATCTGTCTTATAAACACAGTATACAGCAGCCAAGACCAGAGAGAAACAGAGAAGGGAATGTCAGGCTGAGACATTTAGCTTACAAGTAGTCATTATTCTAAGAACCACAGCTCATCTGTCAAGACGTACTGCAAGACCCAAGAACAAATAATGGAATTAGAGGACTATTATGATAATAAACTCAATAATAAGAACACAGTTGGACTCCAAAGACACTGCCAGGATGAAGGAAGAGCTCAAAATCGCAGTAAGCAAAGCATTTAATTCGAAGCACAGGCATCAGGGAGGTTTCAGGAAATGATAACTGTTAGATTTTAATCATTGTTTCCAAGACAAATATGTCAATATTTATGCTTTTATATTTTTATATGTATTAACACATAATATTTTTTCTTTTTACTTTTTTCAGTATATTTTCTTGTTTGCATATTTTAAAGTAGTAAAAAAAAAAAAAAAAAAAAAAAAAAAAATTACTTACAAAGTTTGTTTTGAAACTTCACATTTCAGGTTTATATTTTTGGGTAGATACCTTATTTTTTTTAGGTAAATTACCTTCTTATATTTCAAAACTCTCAGCTTTTTATACAAACAGTTATGGTATGCTTTTCCTTTTATTCCCTTATTGGGCATGGAATGACTTGCAAAACGTACTTAAACTAGAGTTTTTTTGTCACCTTTGAATACTTTTAAATGTATTTTGAAAACTGTTTTAAAAGAGTCTTGTAAGTGCTTTGTTGACCCTATTTTTATTAACTGTTTTGTTTGAGCACTCTTTTGTCCTTGCTTTTTGTGTGAAACTTTGTGTGCTGCCGTCTTGACCAAGTCTCCCTGGAAGAAGAGATTGTGATATCTCAATGGGATCTTCCTGGTTAAATAAAGGATAAATAAAAAATATATACTTCTAAATATATATATTGTTCTGTCATGAAACTCTAGATGGTGCAGGCTGATAGGTCACCCTGCTTGCAATCACATCACTCTCCATAGGGCACAGCTGATTGGTTGCTGCTCTATCAGTAGCCATTAAGCTTGCTTCTCAACTCTCAAATACTTGCCTATTGTTTGCTATAGCAGTTGCAGCAGAAAGTTACCTAGACAGAACTGACAATATGGAGTGTATTCATTAATATTTGTGTTTTGTTCCTGTTTGGCAGGAAGTCGATGTTTGGTGCTGATCACAGTGTGTCTCGGGATCCTTTGTCTTCTTCTGACTGCTGCCATCATATATCAGCACTTTTGGGGCACTTCTAAACGGGGTTTGTTTTTGTGTACATCATTTCTTTTTTCTTTTTTTTTTCTTTTTCTTTTTTTCTTAATTTATGTATACAGTTTTAAAAAGTTCAGTTTCTATTAGGATATCTGTGGGGTCCAGATGGCTTGTTCATATCCAATGAGTTGAAGAGCTGGTCTGACAGCAGGCAGTACTGCAGGGATCATGGTGCTGATCTGGTCATTATCAACACTGAAGAGAAGCAGGTGAGTTTGTGTGACTCCATGGCAGCGGGAACTAGTGATGCTGAGGATGCTGCAACACCTCCTTCCGACAGCTGTTTCAATACATTGGAATTTAAGATGACACAAATTAAAATATTTTTTTTATTTTTTATTTTTTTTATTTTCACCTTTATTCATAAAATTACTTAATTCATAAAAAATATTTCATTTTTATATGTTGTTATATGGTTTAACCCCTGCTAATTCTCAATAACAACTTTTGTAGATGACTAACATAAATAAAGTCAATCTGGTTAGTAATAAGTGAAGCTGGTAATGCTGTTTGTGGAGTTGTTTAATCATCCTCTGTTGAGATCTTGAGAGATTTAATGTCTTTTCAGTTGATTTCATCTAAGGCTGTGGCTGAAGTCAGTTGTAGTTCTTGTGTTTCTGCTTGTCTTTTTTTTTTCTGTTCTCTTCTTTCCTTCAGTGATTCTGCTTGTTAACAGGCTTATTAAGGCTGAGATGACTCTGTACTTAATATACACAGATTTTGTGGCTCAGATAAGGTCCAGTTTAGGATTATTTCTTTGCTCTTGGCTGACATGTGGCATTGCTGTAGCCTGCTTGTGGCCCAGATCTGGCAAACAGAAACGGCCCACACAAGGACCGTAATTCATTGCAGCATGTGGGCCAGATCATCATGCCACATGTGCCAGATGTGGGCCGGATCTGGGCTGACACAATGTTGCTATGTGGGTAATTGAATTCTCTTAAAATGAATTGGTAGCCTTCATTCCTTAAAGGGTTAGTTCACCCAAAAATGAAAATTCTGTCATTAATTACTCACAATTTACACTTTCAAATGCCCAGAAAGCTACTAAATACATATTTAAAACAGTTCATGTGACTACAGTGGTTCAACCTTAATGTTATCAAGCGACAAGAATACTTTTTGTGCACCAAAAAAACAAAATAACGACTATTTGTTGATAATATTTATTAACGGGCGAATTCAAAACACTGCTTCATGAAGCTTCGAAGCTTTACAAATCTTTTGTTTCGAATCAGTGGTTTGGATTGTGTATCAAACTGCCAAAGTCACGTGATTTCAGTAAACAAGGCTTCGTTACATCATAAGTGTTTCGAAATTTCAATGGTTCACCACTGGGGGGCGTGACCACTGATTCAAAACAAAAGATTTGTAAAGCTTCGAAGCTTCATGAAGCAGTGTTTTGAAATCGCCAATCACTAGATATTGTTGAATAAAATCGTTATTTTGTTTTTTTGGCACACAAAAAGTATTCTCGTCGCTTCATAACAATAAAGGGTTAGTTCAACCAAAAATGAAAATTATGTCATTAATTACTCACCCTCATGTTGTTCCACACCCGTAAGACCTTCGTTCATCTTCGGAACACAAATTAAGATATTTTTGATGAAATCCGATGGCTCAGTGAGGCCTGCATCGCCAGCAATAACACTCCCTTTTCAATGCCCAGAAAGCTACTAAAAACATATTTAAAACAGTTCATGTGACTACAGTGGTTAAAGCTTAATATTATAAAACAACGAGAATACTTTTTGTGTGCCAAAAATAACAAAATAGCAACTTTATTCCACAAAATCTAGTGATGGGCGATTTCAAAACACTGCTTCATGAAGCTTCAGACCTTTACGAATCATTTGTTTCAAATCAGTGGTTCAGAGCGCCAAAATCACATGATTTCAGTAAACGAGAATTCGTTACGTCATAAGTGTTTTGAAACTTCAGTAGTTCATGTGACTTTGGCAGTTTGATACTCGCTCCGAACCACTGATTCGAAACAAATGATTCATAAAGCTTCAAAGCTTCATGAAGCAGTGTTTTGCAATCGCCCATTACTAGATATTATTGTTAAATAAAGTTTGTTATTTTTGGCGCACAAAAAGTATTCTCGTCGCAAAATATCTTAATTTGTGTTCTGAAGACGAACAAAGCTTGTATGCATGCTGGGAGTCATGGATGATTTTTGTACTATGCTGGTACCCAGCATGCATTGCAGCATGAAGCTTTTGATTGTCACCATTGTTGAGATTCATACGCTGATTCTTGATGTCTGTGTGACTGAATAATGTAGCACTGCAAAATATTTTGGACACAAACTGTTTTCAAAATCATTTGTGCTATCTGATGTCACATCACTTATGGATCTCATGCTGGAAAATCACAGAGCTACCATAAACAAAAAATATAACACATAATCAATATAATTATACATTAGTCTCCAATGAGAACAATTAAATGACAATTGTGACCATTAGTAATTGCTGATATCTGATCATATTTCTTTTGGTTTTTTTGTCGAAACAAATGTGTTTTAAAGACACTGTTACAGCAACCAAAGAAGATCTAATATTAAAAAAAAAAAAAAAAATCAGGGGTCAAGAGCCCAACAAAAGCGAATACTGATCTCCATGATTATAACGTCAAACGAAATAAAACAACATCTAAACCTCTGTTAAAAACTGCTGTAGACATCTGTCAGAAATAAAGTAAATCTGGTTAGTAATGCTGTTTGTGGAGTTGTTTAATCAGGTATTCACAAAACATTTTAGTTTACCACTAAGAGTTAAAATAGCAGTAAAAGTTCTTAGCTAAGAGTTTTCTCTTAAAACCTATTCACAAAGCTGCTGAGACAAACTTTTACTAAGGAATAGAGAGAAGTCTTAAGCTAAGAGAAAGGGCGGGGTTGACCTCGTTGCTATGGATGATGTTTATTGAATTCATGAAGAAAAGGCTCAGCACCCAAGGCTCTATCGCCTATTGTCTCATTGGTGTACAGTGTCTTTGGGTGGATTGCTGAGGTGGATTGCCGGGAACAACCATTTTAGGATTGTTTGTGATTTGGTCTTAGTGACTTAGGAGTCCTCTTGACAACTCTTAACTTTTTTACAGATTTAGGAGCTAGTTTTTGCACTAAAATGCTTTATGAAATACTCTTAGTGGAAAAATTTAGTCCTAAATTTAGGACTGATACGCCAATTATTTTTAAGAGTTTCTCCTAAATCGGCAAGTTAGGAGCTACTTTTAGCCTTAAGATGTTTTGTGAATACGGCCCCAGATCTTTAAAGATTTAATGTCTTATATCTTTTTCTGCTCTTGTTTCTCTTTCCTTCAGTGATTCTGCTTGTTAACAGCAGGTGTTCATCAGTGTCTGAATTCACTCATTTGTTTTCATTCACTCTGTCAAGTGAACTTATTAGTGAACTAATGTAGGGAATGAGGATACAGGGTGTGATTTGGAACACAGCCTCTGAATGTCGACTTTGAGCGCTGTTAATTCACAGTATATTGCAGTAGGCTACTTTCTCGAAAATGCCAAATATTACCCAGAATGCATTGTTTTCTACGGTATATTACTGTTTTAATGGAAAACAGCATGTTACTGTCAAAATTTGGGCATTTTTTACAGCATTTTTTTACAGTGCATGACACAACTCCTAATAACACGTCTTGAGACCTTGCGTTTTTTCACGTCTTGCATTTTTGCTTTGAAAGTTTTTGCTTTCTGTGTGAACCGGCCCAGAGCACCAAACTACATTTGAGTATCATAAGGTAAGATGCAGATTTTTGTGCTGCCGCCGCATAGTGAAATAAGGAATGTTTTTAAAATTTATTTTGACTTACTATTTAGTTCTGAGCGTTCTCACATAACTCTGTCCTCATTCATTTGTATGTTCAACTGTAAGTGTTGTTTGGGCAGTTTAATATTAGGATTTTTTTTTTTAAATCCTCCACCATGGCACCACCATGCAATATCAAGCCCTGCCCTTCGGCCCTGTCCCTGTTGCTTGCGTGAGTGTCTGTTAATGAATGAAAGGAATCTCACTTATTCCTGTTTTTATTCACACACAGAGGCATATAACTTCAGTCATCAAAGATAAAATGTGGATTGGTTTGACTGACATTGAGAATGAGGGGGTCATGAAATGGGTGGATAATTCACCACTGAAACAAGGGTAAGTGCTAAAACACTCACAGTGTTTTTATTCTCATTTTAAAAATAAGACCATCAAAACCTCCAGATTGATTGAACATTTGGGGTTCTGAATAACTGAAAATCTGACACATTTTATTCAGGTTTTGGTTCAAAGGTCAGCCAGATAGTTATGCTGGAGATGAGGACTGTATCTTAGTGGATCCTACATTAGACACCCTGAACAACTGGAATGATTACCCGTGCTCAGATTTGAAAAAAATTCTTTGTGAGAAATAGGTTTCATCCAGTCTTGTCATGCTTTTACTTGAATTATTTTATGGAATCAATTTCAGTATTATTTTGATCACATAATTCATTGTATAGATTGCTGTCTTTTAATTTCTTCATGTATTAACTGCTTTCATGTGAAAGAGTGATGCTGCACTTTACATCTGATGTGTTCATGTCTTGCTCCATCACAAGCAGCTCTATATTAATGTGATCTTATTCTAGCTGTTATCACGCATCTCATTTGTTAATCTGAAGTGTTGAGGTGAAAATCACAGTAAATTACACGTCTAAAGTGTCCCAGATTGCTCTGATTCACCCTATTATTCTGATATTGTGTGTCTGTGAAACTGCTTTTGAACTGCTTCCTGTTTTAATAAAATGGTCAATTGACATTATTATCACAGCATTTTGTTTTTATTTCGTATTTCATTCTTGTGTATCTGCTTTATTGTGCTATGGAGAAATTCCCTCCAGTCCTGCAGGGCGCAGCAGAGAGTAGGTTTATCAGACTGAAGAACAGAAACATTAGATTCAGGGCACTTGCTGCTGTTTACTGTATAGACATCATAAATACATAGACACCCCATTGGCTGCTGGATCACACGTCAACGGCGCCGCCATATTGTTCGGGGAAACTTGTCGTAACTCTCATAAGTGGGCTGAAGAAAAGATGTCTGAATTTTGAGGTTTTACAAGCCATCACACAATCTAAACCACCTGATCATCTTTTATCTTCACTTGTCTGGCTGTTATAACTCAGTTACAACAGCCCACACAAAATCTAATATTAAAAAGTCAATGGTCAAGAGCCCAACTAAAGCAAACCTTGATCTCCATGATGGTGACTTAAACATTTAAATTTAATGTTCAATAACAGTCAATCATCACTCAGTTAATCACTTAATTATCTCAACGCTAATGCTCTTGCCTGATCATAACCCTTCTTTTTCCAGTGATATTCCTCTGAGCTTTTTTTTTCCTTTTTTCTAATGTCTCTCAACCATCTAAACTTACAAGGCTTGTTTGACTTGATGCAGCGCCCCACAGACCGATTGGCGGCTGACTTGAAGCAGTGCATGCCGGTAAGAAATTTTGTCCGACTTGAGACAGCGCCGACACCATGTGATTGTGACTTATGGCTTCAAAGGCTGGCTTCAAAGGCTGGTCTGCCACCTGATGTCACCTGATGGAGTTTGGGTTCCTTGCCACTGTCGCCTTTGGCTTGCTTAGTTGGGGACACTTGACATTTGACTTGACATTTGATATTCAACAGTGCTTTGATCTGCCTGCATTGACACTATTCTTTAAGAGCTGCTGTGCAGCCAAATAATGTACCAGTTATCAATGTAAAGCTGCTTTGACACAATCTACATTGTAAAAAGCGCTATATAAATAAAGGTGACTTGACTTAAGGCTTCAAAGTACCGCGAGAGCGATTCGAGATCAACCGCCTGAGTCAGCCAGCGCAGTTTCTCAAGAGGAGCTGCATGAGCTCTGATGACAACACAGCTGTTCCACAATTGCCCGGATTCACCGCATGACCACGATCACATGTGTTTTGTGTTTATTGTCACGCCTTCAGTTCCACTAATGCTCATAAATCTGTATTTTTATAACAGTTAAAGCTCTTTTCATGTAGTTGCGATGTTATATTGTGTCATGTTTATCAAAATAAAACTGATAAAAAACTTAGACCCCACTACATTAGTTTTTATATAAAACAGAAGCTGTAAGCAGTACATAAAGTATTGAATGAAAATGTCTCTGAAACATCAGTGTATTAGTCAAATATTGCATTTATTTCACTTCAGCTGTGATAAAGTATGCAAACACAGCGCGAGCGTCACTACGGGAAGCAGAAAGTGTCCGACTTCACGTCTCCGTTTTCAGCTCCTCCCCGCCTGCACGCGGCTACTCTCACCGATCGGTTACATCCAGCCACAGCCAATGTCGAACGTACCTATAGTCTTTCTTCAAATCTCTCTCTTGCTCACTCTCTCTCCTCCCCTATTATGACTGGACACACCCCCATACTGCTGTTTGGCTCACTCTCTTTCCTCCCCATCATGAGTGGACAGGCCCCCTACTGCTGATTGGTTTACTCTCTTTCCTCCCCATCATGAGTGCACTGTTAGACCTTGCCAGGCTTTTTTACAGTAAAATACTGGCAACACTGTTGCCAGTTATTTACTGTAATCTACAGTATGTTACTGTAAAGATACCACACACTAAATTAAAACTCATACTAACTCATTCAATCATTTGCAGAAACCTACTGCCTTAAATTGTCCGACTGCCATTTAAATTTACAAACTAATATTTATTATATGTTAGTAATGTGAACATATTATAATTATGAACTTATTTCATCAGAGCCCACTAAAAACACTTGAAAAAAAGAGATTGTCACTGCATTAGCAACTACACAGCCATCATCTGTTAAATAAAACAAAATGCAACATATCATCAATGCTTCTTGATCTTCTCTTGAACTTAAGCACAGGCTCTACTGTTCAGCACAATGGTGACACACAAAACTCAATTTTACAGTAAACTACTGGCAACAGTGTTGCCAGTATATAACTGTTTTTTAACTTACAGTTTGTTACTGTTAAAATGCATTTTGTAGGTGTGTCTTTTTATCTTACACCTTTAACCCTTTCAACCCCACAGGGACATCCTCTAGTGTCCACACTGCAGAGTAAAAGTAACATTGACGCTGTGTTGCAGTGAGAAAATTAAGTTAATATGTAAGTGATGATTGAGCATTAATGATGAACACCTGCTGTTAACAAGCAGAGTCACTGAAAAGTGGAAAAAAACAAAAAAAAAACACAAGAACTACAACTGTCTTCCAGCCATTACACATTATTGCACTTATTACTGACCAGTTTAACTTTATTTCTACAGAATATCTTATTGAGAATTAACAGAAGTTTAGATGTTGATGTTTTATTGAAAACATTATTATAAATGTTTGGTTTGATGTTACCATTGAGGAGATCAGTGTTTGCTTTAGTTGCTTTAGTTTTTATACATCAGTTTTTGTTTTTTCTTTGGCCGCTTAAACTATTTTTGTAAGCCACTATTTGTTATGGCAGAAACACATGTGGAGAAAAAAAAAAATCAATGTTGGTAATTATGTGTTGATGAAGATGTGACCATCATGCAGTCTCTTGATTCACTGAACACATGCTGTGTGTAATCCCTTGTGTTACATTAACAGACTAAAATTTGACATTATTACCACTGTGAAACTACAGCAAGAATTCCAACAACAAACGGTTAAAAAGATTTTTTTTAAACATTACGCACAAAAAACAGCTGCAAGATTAGTTAGACACACATATATCAAAAATCAGCACATCAATCTCAACAATGGTGGCATTAAAAAAGGACCATTCAGCTGCATAATTTAATCATGCTGCAGTGCATGCTGGGAGTTTTGTACTATGCTGGCACCCAGCATGCACTGTGACATTAAACTTTTGAATGTCACCATTGTTGAGATTCATAGTCTGATTGTTGATGTTTCTGCTGTCCAAGTTATGCAGGAGCTCAAAATATTTTATGCACTATATGACTTCAATATTCTTCTAAATAACCAAAACATTGCTGGTTCTTATGCTGTTGAATCAATAATACAGTTAATAAACATAAGATGCACATTAAATCAAAGACTAGACATAGAAAGAGATCAGTGAATTAGACAAGTCCAAGGTGATTACAACATCATCACAACAAGCAAGTTTTAACAGTGTGGACACACCCCCTACTGCTGATTGGCTCACTCTCTCCTCCCCCATCATGAGTGGACACTCCCCTCTGCTGCTGATCAGGTACAAGTTTGTTGTGGTGCTCTGTCCTATACACTTTCAACAGTGTTTTTCAAAAATTGCTTACTACACCTTCATTTTTATTTTTTAAATAAAAATATTAAAACCTTTACTAGATTTGTGATGTTGATAACACCACAGACTGAAAAGGGTACATTTTTTTATGTCGGTGATTTTAGTGAATAAAATATATTTTATTGACAAAAACAGTAACTAACTAACAAAACTACTAAGTGAATATCAAGTTCCATTATCCTATGAAAAGATAATCTGTTGTTTCTCTGAAACTAATTTTCCACATTCCTTCTGCAAATGCGCAGGGGAAATATAACAAGGATGCTCTGTGAATGAAGGGAAATTGCTTGGCGAGCAAAGATCTGTACAAACAGGATTCTGTGTGGGTGGAGTGCATCTGTGTTGTGTGTGAAGGGGTCTGTATAAACCCTGATCATTTTACAAAAAAGCTGAAGACTTAAATGAACACTTCTCTGTATGATTGTTTTTCATCCCTTTGGCCAAAGCTGAACTGAGAGAGACAGGGTTCCCATGCGTCCTGGAAATCCTAGAAATCCTGGAAAAATAATGAACAATTTCAGTTTCTTGGACTCCCAAGAGCTTTGACACAATTGAAACACTGCGTACATCTAAAATAATAATAATGATAATAATAATAATAACAATAATAAGCTTCTGGTGCAACAGAGAGGTGCACAAATCTGCACGTATGGCTGGGCGATATATCGAATATTAGAGATAATATTGCAATAATTTTGACGACGATGTAAAATTTGAAAAAATCGTGAATATCGAATATTTCAAATTCAAGCATACTTTCCCAAAAGAACGCGCCGAATGTCCAATATTACGTCCCTTTATGTATTACTGCGCAAGAGACGTGAGGTGGGGAAGGGTTTTTTTGGGTTTTTGTACACATTAGCAAAATGGAGACGACGAACAACACAGATGTGGAAAGAGACCCGGGAGGGGATGATGAATTAGTCTCCAAAAGGAACGCACAATCTGTAATGTGGGGGTGGTTTGGTTTTCAGATAACAGATACCAATCAAAATACGGTTATTTGCAAGGTATGCAAGATATAGCTACAAAGGGTGGTAGCACCACTAATCTCTTTCATCACCTCAAGCAGCATCCTGTGCAGTACGAGCAATGCATGAAACTCCGTGAGCCACCATCACTAGCCTTGGCTTCTTCATCTGCCGAAAAATCTGGTAGGCCTGTCGTCCCTAAACAAATAAAGCTGGTCGATTCATTCTCCTCTTGCGGTGTGCCATATGCGAAAAATAGTAAAAAGTGGGAAGAAATTACATCGGCGGTCACGTTTCACATAGCCAAAGATATGATAACTGTCAGTACCGTGGAAAAACCTGGCTTCAAATGGCTGCTAAAGACAATCGACCCCCGATACAATTTGCCTTGCTGTAAATACTTTGCCCAGGATGCGCTCCCGAAACTGTATTTTAAAGTTCGCGAACAGCTGTCACAGAAGCTTTCTCAGATAATGCAATTCGCGACCACTTCCGATCTATGGACGAGCCGAACCTGCAAACCCTACATCAGTTTTACAATTCATTTTATTGATGGCTGGGAGCTGAAATCCGCTGAAATCCGTGAAATGTACTTTCTGTACTTGTTTTTGCACTACTTCAGTTGTTACATTTAATTGTATACATGTGTTCATTTAATAAAAAACAGTAAGTGATAACTTGTTCTAGATTTTTTTTAACTGCTTAAATTTTCACTAATCATTTTGTATTTACTTTGTAACAATACCTGTTCTAAGTTGTTTTTTTTAATGAGGGCAAAAGAAAATCATGTTTTTTATTATTTAAAAGCAAATGCAAACGTATCTAGATATATATTGAATATCGTAAAAATTTTGAAAATATCGAGATAATCGAGATAAAAATAAAATTTTGTCATTCAAATATGCATTGTTCTTGTCATGTGTACACAGCAAAATCCTCAGGGTTAAATTAACACTCAGAGTGTTAAAAGGTAACACTGAATCAGTGTTGAAGTTAAGTAGATAATTAAGTTATTAATTAAGTGATGATTGAGCATTAGTGATGAACATCTGCTGTTAACAAGCAGAATCACTGAAGGACAGAGGAACACAAGAATTACAACTGACTTCAGTCACAGCCTTAGATGATCAACTGAAGATAAAAGACATTAAATCTCTCAAGATCTGATTAAACAACTCCACAAACAGCATTACCAGCTTCACTTTTTACTAACCAGATTGACTTTATTTCTGTCAAACGTCTACAGCAGTTCTTGAGAATTAACAGAGGTTTAGATGTTGATGTCTTATTAAAAATAAGTTGAAGTCACCATTATGGTGGTTAGTGCTTGCTTTAGTTGGGCACTTTGACTCTTGACTTTTTAATGTTACTTTTTCTTTGGTTGCTTTAACTGTGTTTGTTATGGCAAGAATGGTAAAAACAAATATGATCAGATGATGTTGGCTTGATGATAAGTATGTAATCATCATGTAATAAACTTGTTTACTGATCTTATTCAGAGTCTAGCTTCTGATTATATAGGTTATGTTTTAAGAACTGCACATCATTGATTACAGTAGCCCTGTGACCGCACGGCTTGATATTCATCACTGGTGATCGTAACATGAAAAATATTAATAACTTTTCACACACACACACACACACATATATACATATATATATATATATATATATATATATATATTTTTTAAGGATACCATCTGAACACACACAGATATTCAGCATATGAATACCAACAATGGTGACATACTTCATGCCGTAATGCATTATGGGATCAATGCATTTTATACTATGGTGTATCCCAGCATGCACTGCAGCATGAAACATGTCACCATTGTTGAGATTCATATGCTGATTCTTTTCAATTATCACAGACGTATACAAAAGTTTATTATTCAGAAAAACGCTGATGTCTGTGTTACCTATCAAAACAGAATAAATCATCTTTTGAAAGTGCTTCAAATAATGTCTAAATTGCATTGTTACACCACTAGAGGGCAACAAATTGTTGCTAAAACTGTATCTATCACTGAATCGTCCTTCCAGAAACAAGTGAAGTCTTTATGAATCCAACTTACAATATTATTCTGTTTCACCTGTCTAGATCTTACATGTGTGTTCAAGCAAATTCATTATTAGTTAATGTAGTTAACTACCGTTAACTAATGAACCTTATTGTAAAGTGTTAGTGAATCTGTTGAGATTAACAGTCTGTTAAACTCATTTTACAAATATAATAAACACAAAAAGGAGATGAGTATTGTGCTTTTTTTTTTGCCTTACTACTATTTTTTATTGGTTATTTATTTTTTTTTTCCTTATTATGAAAACTGAAAACACTACACTGGAAGTTCCTGTTTCAAAGTGACAATGTCTTCATTTATCTTTTTTTTTTTTTTTTAAAAAAAAACATCGCAATAAATATCGTATCGTGGACTTTATAACGAGGTATTAATGTACCGTGAGATTTTGATATCGTTACATCCCTATAGCATTGTGCAATATATCCGTGCAGCACCAAAGTAGAGTTAATATTAGAAAATTATTTCACAACCTTTATAATATACACCTCGGAAAAATACAGAGGTCCGGACCTCAGGGACCTCAGTGGTGGGTACTGCGTACGGCTGCTAGCCATCATCGTGAGGTGAAAATGAGGATCCACTCTGCCAGTGTCACACAGTGACATTGGTGTCTGTAAATTCCTTCAGAAAACAGCATGTGGCGCACTTGAGCGTGTTTTTCAGATGCAAACCTAATTTGGAGTAGCTTCTTATGAAATTGGGAGTGGCAGCGGAACAATTTGATTTAAAAAAATATATATATTGTTATATATTACATTATATAATATGTGTCTAGTATTCTATTTTTAATGAAAAACCAGGGGACTTATGGGGGTCCGGGACATTAAAACATTTACTTATTTATTTATTTTAAATGTAATTGCGATTAATCGTGATTAATTTAAAAAAAAATGTGCGATTAATTAGTTATTTTTTTAATCAATTGACAGAACTACAAAATTTATATTTTTAATATAATAAACTAGTTTCATGCATTTAATCAAGTCTTTTTGGAACAAACATATCATAAGTGTCACATCAATCATCCAGTTGTGTTTTTAAAGTAGTAGTTAAGTACTTATTTAAATACTACATTATTGGTTAAAAAAAAAAAAAAAAGCAAGAAGAAGAAGATAGAATGATTCTGTGTTGGCTTAATATTTCATTTTATTATTATAATTATTATATTTTCTGGACTGAAAATGTATATTTTTTATTCCTGATCATAGAGCTGCACAATAAATTGCTAAAAGATAATGATGTCAATTCAAACGCTCAAATGACATCAATTTGTCTCCTGTCTATTAAACCTTTGACAGGTGCAATTCAAGCTAACATTCAGATCTGCATTAGTGCTACCGCTTAGCCAGAGAGAACAGTTGTCATAAATAGATATATCTTCACTAACAGTCTTTTTAACCACACAGTATCATTATTTCTGTCTTACAATAATTCAGATTGTCACAGAAGTACTGGGATAAAAGTTTATAGTTGGGATATAAACACTGATGTCTACGGAAGAGCAGGGGTTCAAAAACACATTCCTGGAGCAGCACTGCACATTTTGCATGTCTCCTTTGTCTGACACACCCATTTCAGGTCTTGGAGTCTCGACTAATGAGCTGATGACCTGAATCAGGTGTGTTTGATTAAGGAGACATGAAAAACATGCAGTGTTGGGGAGGTTCCAGGAATGTGTTTGGGAACCCCTGAAATAGAGTAAATCACCTTTTGAAAGTAACATGACACTTCAAATAAAGATTGTATCAATTACATTGTTACACCAGTAGGTGGTGACAAGTGACTGATAAAAATGTGTTTGTCATTGAATCATTCAAGAGATTTGATCAAAAATGCTGATTCATCCAGTAATGAAACAAGTCAAGAGTTTATGAGTGAGTCATTGAATCATTCACTCAAACCATTTTTTTTTTAAATAATTAAATAATTTTAATTAACATTTTGTCATCCTCTAGTAAATTACATGTTATTTTGTTTAGTTGTCTATTCAGAATTGTGGGAGGATTGTGGGCTCAATTTATATATATATATATATATATAAAATGTGATTCTGTTTAGTGCAATATCTTTGTAAAATCATTTAGTCCTATTTGTTCATATTTATATTCACAATATTGAAAATAAGTTAATTATCTGTAAATGTTTATTCTGTCTAAATCTGTGACTTTATACTTTTTTAAAAAATATTTTTTATTCTTAAATGTTATCTGTCTTGTTATATGTGTGCACTGGTAGCTTCACTTTTAGGGTAAATTCCGTGTGTGCGCAGGCACTCTTGGCAATAAAGCTCTTTCTGATTCTGATAACAAATCTGCCTTATAAACACAGTATACAGCAGCCAAGACCAGAGAGAAACAGAGAAGGGAATGTCAGGCTGAGACGTTTAGCTTACAAGTAGTCATTATTCTAAGAACCACAGCTCATCTGTCAAGACGTACTGCAAGACCCAAGAACAAATAATGGAATTAGAGGACTATTATGATAATAACTCAATAATAAGAACACAGTTGGACTCCAAAGACACTGCCAGGATGAAGGAAGAGCTCAAAATCGCAGTAAGCAAAGCATTTAATTCGAAGCACAGGCATCAGGGAGGTTTCAGAAAATGATAACTCTTAGATTTTAATCATTGTTTCCAAGACAAATATGTCAATATTTATGTTTTTATATTTTTATGTATTAACACATAATATTTTTTCTTTTTACTTTTTTCAGTATATTTTTTTGTTTGCATATTTTAAAGTAGTAAAAAAAAAAAAAAAAACATACAAAGTTTGATTTGAAACTTCATATTTCAGGTTTATATTTTAGGTAGATAACTTATTTTTTTAGGTAAATTACCTTCTTATATTTCAAAACTCAGCTTTTTATACAAACAGTTATGGTATGCTTTTCCTTTTATTCCCTTATTGGGCATGGAATGACTTGCAAAACGTACTTATTGTTTTTTTGTCACCTTTGAATACTTTTAAATGTATTTTGCAAACTGAATTAAAAGAGTCTTGTAAGTGCTTTGTTGACCCTATTTTTATGAACTGTTTTGTTTGAGCACTCTTTTGTCCTTGTTTTTTGTGTGAAACTCTGTGTGCTGCCGTCTTGACCAAGTCTCCCTGGAAGAAGAGATTGTGATATCTCAATGGGATCTTCCTGGTTAAATAAAGGATAAATAAAAAATATATACTTCTAAATATATATATTGTTCTGTCATGAAACTCTAGATGGTGCAGGCTGATAGGTCACCCTGCTTGCAATCACATCATTCTCCATAGGGCACAGCTGATTGCTGGTTGCTGCTCTATCAGTAGCCATTAAGCTTGCTTCTCAACTCTCAAATACTTGCCTATTGTTTGCTATAGCAGTTGCAGCAGAAAGTTACCTAGACAGAACTGACAATATGGAGTGTATTCATTAATATTTGTGTTTTGTTCCTGTTTGGCAGGAAGTCGATGTTTGGTGCTGATCACAGTGTGTCTCGGGATCCTTTGTCTTCTTCTGACTGCTGCCATCATATATCAGCACTTTTGGGGCACTTCTAAACGGGGGTTGGTTTTTGTGTACATCATTTCTTTTTTCTTTTTTTTTTTGTCTTATTTTATACAGTTTTAAAAAGTTCAGTTTCTATTAGGATATCTGTGGGGTCCAGATGGTTTGTTCATATCCAGTGAGTTGATGAGCTGGTCTGACAGCAGGCAGTACTGCAGGGATCGAGGAGCTGATCTGGTCATTATCAACACTGAAGAGAAGCAGGTGAGTTTGTGTGAGTGTCTGTTCATGAATGAGAGGAATCACACTTATTCCTGTTTTTATTCACACATAGAGACACCTAACTTCATTTGTCAAGGAGAGTGTGTGGATTGGTTTGTCTACTTTTGGGACTAAGGGGATCTGGAAATGGGTGGATAATTCACCCCTGAATAAAGGGTAAGTGCTAAACACTTACAGAAAATCATGTATTTATTTGTTTTAGTCTTTGTAATTCTCATTTTAAAAATAAGAACAACAAAACCTCCATAAAATTGCTCAAGACAGCTTTTCCACAAACACAAAACCACAAAAGGCACTCTAAATGAATTATATTTAAGAAAAACTCTCTTTTACTTTCCCGCACTTTCACTTCTGCTTTAGCTAAGTTTAATCTTGAAACTTGTCAATGCAGTACTGTTTATTTATTTATTTATTTAGTGTGACATTCTTAATTTGTTAGTTGCTGAATGGATAAAAACTTTGGTTGAGGTTATGAATAATTAAAAATCACATTTTATCCAGGTTTTGGTTTGAAGGTGAGCCGAATAACTATTATAAAGAAGAGGACTGTATTGAGCTGAATCCTACAAAACACACCCTGAACAACTGGCGTGATCTCCAATGCTCTTACAAGAAAAAAGGGATTTGTGAGAAATAGGGTTCATCCTGATTTTGTCATGATAAAACTTGTATCATCTTATGGAATCAATCTTATTGTCATCACATTGTGAATGCATAACTTAATTAAGATTCCTGTCTTATAAAACTCAGTTTATTTCATCATGTATTAATTGCTTTCACGTGAAAGGGTGATGCTGCACACTTTACATCTGATGTGTTCATGTCTTGCTCCATCACAAGCTTAATTAGACCTTATTCGAGCTGTTATCATACGTCATTTGCTGGTCTGAAGTGTTAAGGTGAAAATCACAGTAAAGTACAGGGACCGTATTAACAAAAAAATGTATTGTGCCATTAAGAGTTCTCCTAAATAACAGTAAAAGTGCTTGGCAGGGGCGTCGCTAGACAGTAAACTCCCCAGTGTTAAATCAACACCAGTCAGTGTTCATATGGGAACCACCAGCAGGGTGTTAAAGTAACGCTGAAGCAGTCCCAGATAGCAAGCAATGATCGAAATAATGTTAAATCAATGTTAATGTGTCAACATTAACCGCATTGAATCAATATCACTTTTGCACCCGCAATTAATGTTGAAAAAATTTTGAAATTTCAACAAAAAATCAATGGAAATGGCATTGAATCAATGTTACAATGTAATGTTGGTTCAATATCATGCTTGCACTCTCAGAAAATGAAACACGACTACAACTGACATAAAACCACACAGCCTGAAATCAACTGAAGATAAAAGAAGACAATAAATCTCTCAAGATCTCAGCAGAAGTTCTTTTTGAGAATTAACAGGTTTAGATGTTGATGTTTTATTGAAAATGTTTGGTCACCATTTTGGTGGTCACTGTTTCCTTTAGTTGGGCAGTTTGACGCTTGGTTTTTTGTGCTAGTTTGTGGTCTTTGTAACAGTGTTTACAGAAACACAAATTGTTGCAAAGAAACCAGCAGCAGTAACAACCACAACGACGATGATCAGTTGGTATAGATTTCATCGTCATGAAGCAAAATTGTTTAATAATTCTACTCCTGACCAAAAGTATATATTTGGTTTTTAATAGGTTGCATTCACCAACAATACTTTCTTGCTACAGATCAGACATTCTGAATCATTACATTTAAAGAGCAAAAAATCTTTAGACACACAGACATCAAGAATCAGCATATGAATCTCAACAATGGTGACATGCTTCATGCCACAATGCATGTTGGGAGTCATGAGTTGTATACTATGGTGGCTCCCAGCATGCATTGCAGCATGAAGGATGTCACCATTGTTGAGATTCATATGCTGATTCTTGATGTCTGTGTGTGTCTCAATTTTTTTCCCCAAAATGTTTTTTTTTTAAAAAAAAAAAAAAATTCAGAACATTAGAACATGATCTGTGGCAAGAAAGTATTATTGGTGAATATAATATCTTAATAACAAATAACCACTTTTGGTAAGGAACAAGATTAGCAAACTACTCTGCTTTATGAGGCAGAAAACTATACAGCTCAATCATTTTGTTTCTGGTTTTCTTTGCAACAAATTCTGTGTTTTGGTAAACACTGTTACAAAGACCACAAACTCACACAAAAAGCCAAGAGTCAAACTGCCCAACTAAAGGAAACACTAATCACCAAAATGGTGACCAAACATTTTCAATAAAACATCAACATCTAAACCTGTTAATTCTCAAAAAGAACTTCTGCTGAGATCTTGAGAGATTTATTGTCTTCTTTTATTTTCAGTTGATTTCAGGCTGTGTAGTCAGTTGTATTTGTGTTTCATTTTCTGAGTGCAAGCATGATGTTGAACCAACATCAATGCCATTTCCATTGATTTTTTTTTTTTGTTGTTGAAATTTCAACATTTTTTCAACATTAATTGCGGGTGCAAAAGTGATATTGATTCAATGCAGCTAACTTTGACACATTAACATTGATTTAACATTATTTCGATCATTGTTTGCTATCTGGGGTGTTAGAGTTAATTAGATACTTAAGTGGTTAATTAAGTGATGATTGTTTGATTATTGAAGACACCTGATGATAACAAGCACAATCACTGAAGGAAAGAGAAACACAAGAACTGCAACTGACTTCAGCCACAGCCTCAAAAGACAAAAAAAGACATTAAATCTCTCTTATTACAAACCAGACTTTATTTCTGTCATTCGTCTACAGTTCTTTTTGAGAATTAACTTTTAGCCTTAAGATGTTTTGTGAATACAGCCTCTGATGTCTAAAGTGTCCCAGATTGCCCTGATTCACCCCTGTCATTGAGTGTCTGTGAAACTGCTTTTGTGTTGTATTGTTTATGCTTTTAAATAAAATTGTCAATAACTATTATTACCATAGAAAACTTCATTTTTGATTTTTTCACATTTCATTCATGCGTATCTGCTTCATTGTACTTGATGCTTGATAATGACAGATTTCCTCCAGCCCAGCAGACAGCAGCTTTGTCGAACTGAAGGGATAAGAGAAGAAGAAACTGGATGCGTTTAACTCAACTTTTTTTAGACAATGGCAGCATCCAAAATCACATACTTCCCTACTATATAGTAGGCGAAAAACATTTGTCACAAAAGAAGTATGTATGAATTCACAGTACTCATAGGCAAAAAGTACCCAGATGATCTACTTCTGGCAAGATTCTGAAGTATACATCTGAATGAGGCGACGGGAGAGGATTTGTGAATGGCAGTAACTGACGAATGTAATATGTCCAGATTACATTCACCCCCTTCATTTCATATTTTCCACAATCCATGCATTCAGCAAATAACAATGAGAAGTGTAACTAGCTATTCGTCATAAAAGAGCCAACAATATTCATGGCACCACAATGGCAGAGAAGTGTTTATCCATAGAATTTGTTTATTTATGGAAAGTAGTGGACTGGAAAGTTTTTCATTGTGGTTGTTGTTATGCACATGCAATCCACATGTACCAGATGGGCCGGATCTGGGCCACACTATGGGCCTGTTTACACCTGGTCACTTCATGCGTTTTCTCTGATCGGATAGCTATCCGATCATGAAAAGACCAGGTCTAAATGCCCTCCGAAATGCATTTGAGACGGATACAAATCTGTTCACTCAAACCACTTCAGAAGGTGGTCTGGGACGCATTGCAGTCAAAACTGAACAGGTCTAAATGCATCTGGTTGTTGAAACCACATATGTAAATTTAACTCCTACTAAAAATGCTAAAAAATAAACGTGTGAGAATGTGTTATAGGCTAAATAACATGTTATAGCCAGAAATGACAGTGTTACTGCATCATGCATCACCGCAGATGAGCAGCTGAGGATCTCTTCAGCAGGCCGACATTGAATGTAAGTTGCAGACGCTCAACACACAATTATCTTCATTAAAAGTAATGAGACTAATGATCTTACCAGTGCTGTTGCCGTGCTCTCTCCTATTGCAGTCTTTGATTTTGAAGTTAGCTGATAATCAATAAAATGCAGCTCATATTTGTTGCTTTCGGTGACGTGAACTCCATGAAATCTGAATATAGCGTGGGAATATAGATTTATAATTGGATTTATAGTTGTTTTTCAGAGACACATTTATTTGGCCAAGTGTAAATGGAATCGTTTTGATAAATCAGATAGCTATCCGATCAGAGGAAATGCATTAAGTCACCAGATGTAAACAGGCCCTTTGTTGCTGTATAGGCATGATTGTGTTTGTCGAACAGCTGTATCTGATTTATGAAGGTTGTGATGATCTAATTTTTAAATGAGAATAAAAAGGACATTACAAATACATCTGCAGTTATTTTTTTCTGAAAGTGTTTTTGCACTTACCCTTGTTTCAGGGTGAATTATCCACCCATTTCATGTTTGATGCAGTATGATGAAGACCAGCAGAAGAACACAAATGAGCCCGAGACACACTGTCTTCAACACCAAACATCTGCTTCCACCATACAAACAGGACAAAAACACACAGATATCAGTGTATGCCCTTCATATGATTAGAAATGAAGTTTCAAATCAACCTTAGGTAATCTACCTTTGCATTATAGTGTTTTTATATTCTTTATATAAACACTGCTGTATGGCAAAATATCTAAAGATAAACATATCAAAAAGGTAAATAAAAAAAAAAAAACATGTTAACACATTATTTTCAAAAAAAGCAGAAATAATGGTACATTGTTATTAGAAAAAAAAAAATAATTAAATAAATAAATAGTGACACGATTAACTACACCATCTGACTCAGACTCTGAATGAGCTCAGTGATTCAGGCAACTACACGATGATAACACCATCATCAATAAACAGCCAACATCACCTGACCACATTTTCTCATGGCTATCCTTGCCATAACAAATGTGTTTTATAAACACAAAGCTACAGCAGCCAGAGAAAGTCTAATATCAAAAAGCAAAGGGTCAAGAGCCCAACTAAAGCCACCACTGATAGAAATCCAGACTGGACGATTTTTCATGCCTATGTCCGGGATTGTCACCATATTTACATATAGTTATGGTGATATGAAATGACTTAAACTGTGATATAGGACATATTGTCCATCTCTCATCAAGTCATTCATTCCCTGTGTGACTTGCAAAGGCATGTCATTGCCCTTGCCAATTTTGTACTTGCTTTGTACTTTGTACCCCTCTCCCCCCATTACCATACAGACAAAGAAATGTATAAATAATAAATGCAAGAATAATCAAACGTATCAATAAATAAATGTGGAAATAAATGAATGTACACTCTAAGAAGAAATGTGTAGAAAAATGACACATATTATGTGTAGCACTCTAGTTTACACATTTTGTGTCAATATTGCATAAAAATGTGTTGGAAGAATTCAGTAGTTTTACACATATTATGTGTAGTTTTAAAATTAACACAGCATCAACACAATCTGTGCAGCCAAGAACACCTGTAATGTGTTAATATTGCACATTTACACAACTTTGTGTTAATTTCAGAGGTGAAGACCAGACCTCCAAAACCAAGACCATTCAAGACCAGAGGTGTGGACGAGACCAGACCTTCCAAGACCAAAACAAGACCATTCAATCAAGATAATTCATTAATTGTGTGACTATTGAACATTAATGATGACCTGATGTTAACAAGCAGAATGACCAAAGGAGAAAATCACAATTTTTAATTCACCATCATGGAGATCAGGGTTTGCTTTAGTTGGGCTCTTGACCCTTGACTTTTTAATATTAGATTTTGTTTGGCTGCTGTAACTGAGTCATTACAGCCAGACAAGCAAAGATAAAAGATGGTCAGGTGGTGTTGGTTATGGTTTCACATAATCATTATTTGACCTGAATCACTGAACTCATTTAGAGCCCAATCTCTGAGTTAGATTTACATTATTGATTACAGCAGCACTGTGATTCTACAGCAGAAGATCAGCTTTTTCAATATAATCCAAAGGATTTCTCAAAAGTTCTGATTAAAAAAAAATTCCTTTAGGCACACAAAGACATCAAGAATCAGCGTATGAACCTCAACAAGGGTGACAACCAACATATTCTGATAAACAGATCAACTCTGAACATTAGAAAACAAGCTACTAAAAAGTCACATAACAACAGCAAAAAATAAAATAGTGAGAATAAAGGAAATTACTAAAACAATTCAGATCATAATTTATTCATGCAGCAATGCATGATGGGAGCCATGGATGAATTTTGATTGGTGGCACCCAGAATGCACTGCAACATGCTTTATTATTCATACCACTGTTGAGATTCATACGCTGATTCTTGATGTTTGTGTGTGCCTAAAGGAGAGTTTTTTTTTTTTTAAATCAGAACAACTTTTATTTCTGTCATTCGTCTATAGTTCTTTTTGTAAATCTAACTAGTTTGGGCTCTAAATGAGTTTGGTGATTCAGGTCAAATAATAGTTATGTAAAAACATAACCAACACCACCTGATCATCTTTTCTCTTTGTTTGACTGGTTGTTATAATTAAAATTACAACAGCCCAAACTAAATCTAATATTAAAAAGTCAAGGGTCAAGAGCTCAACTAAAGCAAACCCTGATCTCCATGATGGTGACTTAAAAATTGTGATTTTCTCCTTTGGTGCTTGTTAACAGATCACCTTCCTGACACATTTACTATGTTAAAATCATAACACAGTGAATGTGTCAAAATGAACACAACAAGTGTTGTCCTTAAACACACACTGATGTGTAAGAATTTAGCCAATTTGAGTCGTTTTTTAACAAATGCTTTTTGACACATTCTTAATGTCTGTGTTTGACAGTGAATGTGTCAAAATAAACACAAGTGTTGTCCCAAAACACAAGCACTGATGAGTAAGACTTTTTTTTTTTGACTGGACTGTGTTAAAATCATTGACTCAATGAATATGTCAGAATTAACACAACAAGCGCTGTCCCTAAACTCACCCATTGATGTGTAAGAACTTAACACATTTGAGTCAGTTTTAACACATCCTTTCTAAGAGTGTAGACATAAATACATAAATAAATAAATGTGGAAATACATAAATGTATAAATAAATGAAAAAAAGACAATTATACATAAATAAGGACATGAAGGTATAATTTTTATCACATTTCTTTGTATATTTATTTATTATTGGTTTTTTTTGTTTGTTTTTTTTGTTTTGTTTTTTTACGTTTCTTTTTATATTTATGTGTTTTTTATTTTTTTATTTCAACAGCTTTGGCATTCCATACTGCACATGAATTAAGGCAAATTGCTTGGCGAGCAAAGATCTGTATAAACAGGATTCTGTGTGGGTGGAGTGCATCCGTGTTGTGTGTGAAGGGGTCTGTATAAACCCTGATATTTTTACAATACAGCCGAAGACTTAAATGAACACTTCTCTGTATGATTGTTTTTCTTCCCTTTGGCCAAAGCTAAACTGAGAGAGATTGACTCGTGCCTGATAGGGTGATCGATGGACGACGAATAAAATCTAACAGATAACATTATTGTGTCAGGCAGGACGAGGCTGAGGGCCATGAAACCGCTTTTACTTTCGTTTCGTTTTTACTTTGAGGGCTGCCGCTTTTACTTTCGTTTTGTGTTTGTTTATTTTATCATTAAAGTTGTTGAACGTTCACCATTCCCGCCTCCTTCTTCCCTGAACAACAAACCTTGCTACATTCATTATAAGCCAGTAGTCTTAAACTCAATTTCTGGGATGCCACCGCTCTTCACAGTTTTGTTCCAACCCTAATCAAACACACCTGATCCAGCTAATCAAAGTCTTCGGGATTACTAGAAAACTTCCAAACAGGATGATACTGTTTGTGAAAATAACTTAATTATAACCAGTTACTTTAACAGTCATTGACAGGCCTAAATAACCAGTTTCCTTCTTGATGGTGAAAACCATATCACCTCACTGATTTTTTTATTTATTTATTTTATTATTTATTTTTTTTTTTTTTAATTGACTTTTGTAAACACTGTTACAAAGACCACAAACTTAACATAAGAACCAAGAGTAATAAGAGAGAGCCACAGTCTTAGATTAAATCAACTCAAGATAAAAGAAGACATTAAATCTCTCAAGATCTGATTAAACAACTCCACAAACAACATTACCAGCTTCACTTATTACTAACCAGACTGACTTTATTTCTGTCACACGTCTACAGAAGTCATTGTTGAAAATTAACCTCTTAACTGTTATGATCCCGCTTTTTACAATGTAGATTGTGTCAAAGCAGCTTTACATTGATAACTGGTACATTATTTGGCTGCACAGCAGCTCTTAAAGAATAGTGTCAATGCAGGCAGATCAAAGCACTGTTGAATATCAAATGTCAAGTCAAATGTCAAGTGTCCCCAACTAAGCAAGCCAAAGGCGACAGCGGCAAGGAACCCAAACTCCATCAGGTGACATCAGGTGGCAGACAAGTGGCAAATAGGTGTTTAAATGGAGAAAAAAACCTTGGGAGAAACCAGGCTTAGTCGGGGGGCCAGTTCTCCTCTGGCCAACAGTGCTTTGTTACGATTCAGGTTGCCATCGTAAGTCCAATAGGATCGCAACATTCAAAGTATTTATTCCAGTTCCATCCAATTGAGGATCGTATTCATCACGCCGGTATGGACGGTTGTTGAGGAACTGTGTCGTGGCTGTCGTGTCGATGAGGCCCTCACAGTGGATGATCTAGTTGACTCAATCTCTGCTGATACTTCAGGGCTGCGTTGTGGTCGTGTCAAGGCGCAGGTCCTTGGTCTCACCTGGATACGGCCCGGATCCGGTTGACTACGGTGAACCTCGGGATAACCAGAAAGACTAATATTAGCGTAGATGCCATTCTTCTTCTGATGTAACGAGTACATCAGGTGTTATAGGACGTGTTCCCGGTTCCGGCTGACCTAATTTATGCAGCCTAATAATCCTTTAACGGATTTGAAAATATAAATTGGTAATGTGTTATGTGTATGCCAGGTTAAAGAAATGCGTTTTTAGTCTAGATTTAGTCTAGATTTCACATGGTTTAGCCCAGATGAAATGAACACTCTTGAGTGTGCACACTACAGGCTGTTAAATGTAACACTGAATCAGTGTTGGAGTTAATGAGATAATTATGTAATTAATTAAGTGATGGTTGAGCATTATTAAAGATAGCTGCTTTTAACAAGGAATCAACGAAGGAAAGAGGAACAAGAACAGAAAAATCAAAACACAAAAACTACAACTCAGATCTCAGCAGATGAGAATTAAACAACTCCATATACAGCATTACCAGCTTCACTTAATACTAACCAGATTGACTTTATGTCTGTTATACGTCTACAGAAGCTCTTATTGAGAATTAAGAGAGAGAGTTTTTTGTAATTGATTTTTTTTATTGAAATTTATTTGTTTTTTATGTCACCATCATTGTGATCGGTGTTTTCTTTTGTTGGGTAGTTTAACTTGACTTGAGTTTTTCTGGCTGTTGTAACTGAGTTTGTTATAGCAAGACAAGCAAGAAAAAACACAATCTGATGTTGTGGCTGCTTCATGTTAAAAAGATAATCATTGTGTAATGGCTTAATTCACTGATCTTATGACTGAATTTAAAATGAGCAATATCTTACTAACTTTGTTTTATTGGGATTCTAGTAAAGATCCAGCACAGTTTTAATCAGAAAATCTGAGTTTTAAAACAGATTGTACACTAAGCACTTTTAACTACAGTGAGATTTACTCTCAAACATACATCAAGAATCAGCCTATGAATCTCAACAATGGTGACATGCTTAATGCCACAATGCATTCTGGGGGCCACGGATGAATTTTGCATGATGCACCCAGAATGCATTGTGGCATGAAGCATGTCATCGTTGTTGAGATTCATACGCTGATTCTTGATGTCTGTGTGTAAGCAAATTTTGCAGGAGTTTTAAAGTGTTTAGTGTACAATGTGTTTTAAAACTCATTCAGCTTTTCTGATTAAAACTGTTTTATTGTTGTATTTCTAGAAGAGATCCAAAACAAACTTAAGATTTTGCTCATACAAAACTCTAGTCATTAGATGAGTGAATTGTCACTACGTGGTGAGCATATTCTTATTATCAAACAGCTGACAGCAGCTGATCACATTATCTCTTGCCTTTAATGCCATAACAAACAGCTAAAGCAACCAGAGAAGAACTAACGCTTAAAATGTCAAGAGTAAAACTGCACAACTAAAGCAAACACTGACCTCGATAATGGTGACATCAAACCAAACTATTATTTCCAACAAATCATGAACATCTAAATCTCTGTTAATTCTCAATAACAACTTTTGTAGATGTATGTCAGAAATAAAGTCAGTCTGGTTAGTAATAAGTGAAGCTGGTTATGCTGTTTGTGGAGTTGATTAATGAGATCTAGAGAGATTTAATGTTTTTTACCTTCAGTTGATTTCATCTAAGGCTGTGGCTGAAGTCGTACTTCTTGTTGTTCCTCTGTCCTTTGGTGATTCTGCTCGTTATCACCTAATTATCTCATTAACTCCAACACTGATTCAGTGTTACATTTAACAGCATGTAGTGTGCACACTGAAGAGTGTGGACCTAAGAGATAGAGACAGAGATCTGGTCTAACCCATGTGGGGCCTACATGGGTGTGCTGGCTGGGAGGCGTCCCGCCAGGGGGACCGTGACAGTTAAGGGGTTAACAGAGGTATAGATGTTGATGTTTCATTGGTCAAAATATGATGCCACCATTATGGAGATAAGTGTTTGCTATAGTTGTGCTTTTGACCCTTCACTGTGTTAGTTTTTCTCTGCAACAATGTATATAATGTTGTAAAGCAGTAAAATCAGCAGATTTTTTTTTTTTTGTAAATGATAATCATTATGATCTGCCCTGTTTGCATCTAAAGTTGCTAATTTGTGTTTGTTACTAATCCTGTGAAACTACAACATGAGAACAAAGAGTGATGCACCAATCATTTATTGTGTGTGATTTTAAAACTGAGTAATGCTTAACAATTTTTTGAACTACTGTTTTTTTTTTTTTTTTTTTTCCAGACACAGACATCAAGAATCAGCATCTGAATCCTAACAATGGTGACAAACAAAAAGTCTCATGCTGCAATGCATGCTGGGTACCGCCATAGTACAAGAATCCCAGCATGCACTACGGCATGTATAAATTAGCACTACGGCATGTATAAATTATCACCACTGTTGAGGACTGTATGATAAGTGTTCATGTCTAAGTGTTCATATCTAAGTGTGTAGTAGTTGTTAATTCTTAACACTGACAATTGTTTAATTTTTTTTTTAATATTTTTTTTTTTTATAAGTTTTGTTGTTCCTGAACTTCAGTCAATAAACCCACCCCTACCAGATGATGCTGGAGATGCCAGCCCCCTGATCAACATCAATCCATGTAATAGGGCAGCCTTCAGACAACACTTTGGGTACACATAATTATTAATAAGTATTAATACACACAAGTGTTGTTTTTTCATTCTTGTATTTGTGTATTTGTCACTCTTGTTTTTTTTTTTGTTTTGTTTTTTTGTTTTGTTTTTTTCTTTCAGTGCTATAGTGTAGTATTCCTGTTGTGGTCTTAATACTTTAATTTGAAGTTTTAATTTTTCTCCCCACAGTGTTTGCAGGTCATCTGGGAGGGGGTCCTTTGACAGCTGTCATCCAGCATCAGGCATACCTGACTTGAGGTGCTTGAAAGGACATCCAAAGCAGGGGTAGCATACGGAGAACCTGTGTTTAGGCTGGCCGGGTCCGGAGAATCCCCTGCGTCTTCATTATAACTGAAAAATAAAACGTTGAATATTGTTGTCATGGTTTTAAGTTACCAAAAATTATTTGGGCCGCACCTTTGTGATAGAATTTCGAGCTTCATTGCCACAGGATCCAAGTATGCGCTGCACCACCTCACAAAGGGCGCTCAGTGGTTTGCCTGGGGGGCCTCCAGTTTGAATATCAGTTATAATACCAACTACAAGTAAATCAGGTAGGGCTAATGGCAAAGGGCACAGGCATGCAAATGGGAAAGAAATTAACTATACCTGTGCGCAAAATGTTGGATTTGAAGGCGGCTATTTCAGTGCGGCTTTTGCTGAGAACGTTGCACCATTTCTTCGCACAGTCAGATGGTGACCGAGTGCATGAGATTTTAAGTGAAGAATTTAAATGTCTGGAGATGTCCTCCAATGCCTTTTTCTTGTCAGCGCTGGTTAATGTTGGGCTGAACTTGCCTTTTATAACATGTTTCCGCTGTTCGACTAATTCAGCAAGCAGTAGCGCTTCTTCCTCCTGCCAATTCAGTTTTCTTTTGGAATCCATGTCATTCTGATGCTTTTGATAGGCTCACCACATCTGCTAATTACATCAATCCACATTGCCGCTGAAAGGCTATAACCTGTCTGAGAGTTGCCACAATGGCGAGTGATAAAAATGTGTTCCAGTGCTGGAAATTTAAAAATCATTTCATCCAAAATCTGTATTTGTCCTTAGAACGATCTAAAAGTAAAAAGAGGTGCTTAAGTCTGATTTTGTGGTGGCTGTGCTTTAAAATGTAATTATTATTACCAGACATTAATCTTAATTCAAGTGACGAAGGATTTTGAAAGTCTGACAGTAATCAGTGTTGAGTACTACTGTAAAGTTAACCCTGCCTAGTTTAAATGTTTGAAAAATGATTAACAGTTAAAAACATTTGTTAGAAATTTAGAAAAGTAATCAAATGTAATCAGTTACATTACTTTAATAAAGTAATTGAAATAGTTACACTACTTATTACATTTTCAATAGGGTAACTTCTAATCTGTAACCTATTACATTCCAAAATAACCTTCCCAACACTGTTACTTATATCTTTTTATCAATATAAATTTTATTCACTAAAATTGCCGCTTTAAAAAAGACCCCTTTCAATGGCTGTGACGATGCTTTTACACAGTTATCAACATCACAAATCGAGTCAAGCTTTTTTTAAAAAAAAAAAAATAAATATATTTATTTTAAATAACATACATTTATAATGCTATATTTTGTGTTATATTACCTTTCCAGAAAATGAAGAAAAAAAACAAAAACAAACAAACAAAAAAAAAACACTGATGCAAGGGTGTTTCTAATCTGGCTGAGGGAGTGACAGCAAATTTGACATCTTTCTCTCTTCTGACTGCTGTTTTCAGTCTCTCTATATTTTTTCCCCTCTTTTGTAAAGTCATGGAAACACTACCACAAATTTTGTCTTTTGCTATTGGAGCAAATGGAAATACAAAAATTATATTTAATGTTGTCTCATTCACCGCTAGAAGTTTTCCCAACTATGACGACTTCTTCTGAGAACCCTAGAAATGTGAACAGGGCCCATAGCCTGCTGAGCTCACTGAGACGACCAACCTCTGATAAACCTGCTCTCTGCTGCGCCCTGCTGGACTGAAGGAAATCTCTCCACAGTGCAGCAAAGCAGACACAAGAATGAAACATGAAATAAAAATATGGGTTTACAAAGTTAATAATGTAAAAGTAACCATTTAATTTAAAGGGAACAAATGGAACTGAAAAGCAGTTTCACAGTAATCCAGTATCAGAATAACAGTGTGAATCAGGGAAGCTTTAGACTTCTGTCATTTACTGTGACTGTCAACTACTAAGAAAAATATGAGAAACAGAATGTTGTCATTTATTACTGCAGTTAGAAAAAAAAATACTTTTCTTTTAACAAATTACATCTTAATAGCTACTCTTTGTTTTGAAAATTATATGAAAAGATTTAAAAATTAAATCCTAAAGTTATTTTATTAAATAACCTACTAATGAACTAATGAAGCTGGAAGATATGAGTCAAAGCTATCATGAAGATAAAGGAACAGATGTTAATTCTCACAAACCCATTTTCTTATCACTGAGCATGGGATGTCATTCCAGTTGTTCAGGACAGGTTTTGCAGGATTCAGTTCAATACAGTCCTCATTTCTACCAGCGTCATTCGGCTCATTTCTTTCCCAAAACCTGGGTAACAATCAGATTCAGTTCCTGAAGAGCTCTAAAAGCATTTACTCACTCATGCTATAAAACCAAATGCAAAAAGTACACAGTTGTTTTCTGTGTTTTGTCACTTACCCTTGTTTCAGTGGTGAATTACCCACCCATTTCATTCTGCCCTCATTCTCAATGTCAGACAAACCAATCCACACTCTCTCCTTGACAAATGAAGATATGCACCTCTGTGTGTGAATAAAATAATTAAAGAGTGAGGATTATCATAACATTTAAGATCTTTATGGTATTATTTGATGGACAGAAAACAAAGACAATTACCAGCATTAAAAATGAATATTCAAAAGCAAGAATAAAGCATTTATTTTCCAAGCAGTTTTAAAACACGAGACTTTGGTGTGACTGTTTCTTTTAATTACTGTTTGGTTGTTTGTATGTGACAAAATCTATTTCAATACAGTATGTTCATTCACAACAGAATTGCATCTATTTGCCACTGAACTCACCTGCTTCTGTTCAGTGTTGATAATGACCAGATCAGCTCCTCGATCCCTGCAGTACTGCCTGCTGTCAGACCAGCTCATCAAAACATTGGATGTGAAAAACCTGCCATTTCCTTTCAATAAACATAAACAATTGTATTTATTAACTGTGTTGTAAAATGCAAATATACATATAAATCCATTTGTACTGACCTTTGCTTTCTAACTCTAGTATCTTCTGATTGAAAGAGTCAACACTTTTCTGTAACTGGCTTTTTTCAGCAGTGAGATCATTGACTCTGGTCTCAAGCTCCAGTTTCTTCTGACTCAAAGAGTTGAAGTTGCTCTTCAGTTGGTCTTTTTCAGTCATTAGATCAGTGTAATTGTCTTGTAAGCTGTTGATAGTCTGATTGAACTCTTCAACTGTGTTCTTGTAACTCTTGAACAGAGATTCTCTCTCTGCTGTGATGGAGATTTGCTGCAGTATGATGGAGACCAGCAGAAGAACACAAATGAGCCCGAGACACACTGTCATCAACACCAAACATCTGCTTCCTCCTGACAAACAGGAATGAAAACACACAAATATCAGTGAATACCCTTCATATTTTTAGAAATTAGGTTTCAAATCAACCTTTTTGGGTAATTTACATTTGTCTTTAGATCAGGGGTGTCCAAACCTGTTCCTGGAGGGCCACAGTCCTGCAAAGTTTTGCTCCAACCCTAATTAAACACACATGAACCAGCTAGCAGGGCCTTCAGACTCACTATGCAAAAACCCCAGTGTTACATTAATTCTGCTCACCCAGATAGCAACATTGAGTCGGCCCAGATCCGGCCCACATCTGGCACATGTGGAATGATGATTATTAATTCACTGTAAACCACGGCTCCTTGGGGCTTATTGCTTTAGTTTAAGATCTGCTGAACCTATGTCCTGACATAACATTGCATGAGGTGAACTACATTATATTGGGCATTCAATGTGAACATGATTGATAAAAACAGATGCTGTAAGCAAAACATAAAGTATAGGAGTACAGGAGATTAAGATCCTGCCCCTAATGAGCCGCATAATGAGCCATTCAGTGAGGAATGTGACTGACTGAACTAAGAAAGAATGCAATGACAAAAGAAATATATATATATATATATATATATATATGTGTGTGTGTGTGTGTGTGTGTGTGTGTGAGAACATCACTTACCTGGCACTTGGTGTTTCTGCACTGGAGAAAAATAAAGAAGAATGAAATAAAAAACACTTTCCTGCTTCCAGTCACTATAATTCTCAAATCTGTGAGATAAAAGAAAAAAAAAAAAAAACCCTCTGTGAGCATGCTGATAACAGGATCATATAACTATTTTATTAATGTTAATATAATGTCCACTCTTAACAGAAAACATGATTTTTGTGATCTCATGCATGCATGTATTATTGCACGTCATGTGAAGAAAATATAGGCCTATATTTTAAATTACAGTACTGGTCAAATGATTGGACACATATTACTATTTTTAATGTTTTTGAAAGAAGTCTCATGCTCATCAAGCCTGCATTTATTTGATGAAAAATACAGAAAAAAAGCAATACTGTGAAATATTATTACAATTTAAATAATAGTTTTCTATTTGAATATACTTTAAAATATAATGCATTTCTGTGATGCAAAGCGTCTAAACATTCATATTACCTTTGTGGCATTTTATATATTATATTTGTCATATTATAGAGCCTAAATGTTAATGTGTAGTTTAATACGTTGCAACACATTTTGTTTCAGTATTTATTATGTATTTCAGTTGATTTCACTCATCTCAGTAGCAATATAGTTTGTGAATAGCCAATATGACAATTTACTAATGTAAGTTATGGCTAGTAAATGAAACCGTGCGTCGATCTACCCCATTAATTCACACTGAGACACACAAAACTTGCAGGATTCATATTTAAACAGTCTTTTTGCGGTTTAATATTCACAGACACTCTATATCGCGATTAGAATAAAGAACTTATGAATAAAAAAAACTTACCATTCACAATCATTGGCTTGATCAAGTTGATCTTCGATCGAAATGAAACTGAAAGTGCTCTTCCTCTGAGGCAAATTCTTCCAGAATTATTCCCCACTGCGTCTCAAAACGATGTACATGAATCAGACTAAGTTTGATGCATTTTTTCGAGCTGATGCGGGCGTTCACTATCTGTTGCATGTATCGCCTCAGAATTTGCGTTTGAAAGCTCAGCGCGCTCGGTGGGCGTGGCCGCATTAGTGGATAATGAGCTGACTCGCGAACGACTGACATCTCTCTCTTTTCAAACATATTACATAAACAGAGAATATTAGTTTTCGATTTAACTTGCACGATTTACAACCTGACATTTTAACGTTTCTTTAGATATATGTCTCATGTTTGTGTGATAAGTATTCACTAAGTTACAGTTCATTATCTGAGGAGTATTAGAATGGACTTCATTCAGAGATAGACTGCAGCTCGCGCTTCATGTTAGTTTTCTTTATTTTGCAAAAAGCACAACATTTTGTTTTTACTGTGAGTGTACACAAATAAAAGAAGACATTCTGTAGTTTCAATTGATGTATTACTTTTGTCTGTATGACAAAAAATGAGTATTTTAAGTTGATTTTGCTGCTATGTGAAAAAAATGCAGCAAAATGCACCGGCGCGTTTCCCGACCTTTGAGGTCTGGCCAATCACTGCTTGTCACCTGGAGTATATAAGCACTGAATTCTCATTTGCACATTCGTAGTTGATGACGCTGACATTCCCTTCCCAGTGTGGGAAATAGCTCGCTTAAACTTTAGCCTGACTTTATAGTCCATTACATTAACTGACATGTTTTCATTTAAAATTAAGCTTCTCTGAATGATTGCGTAAACGATGTCCCTTGTACACCATATTATTACGATTATATAATGGAATAATCACACAGGAAATGTTAGCGGTCGTTTGATTGTCCTACTACGACAAAAAAAAAAGTAAAATGCTACAGTGGTGCTTTTAAGTCCATGTCAGCCTTTCATTCCAAATGTTCATTGTCACGTCAACTATTAGCTTTTAATCAGCGCGTGACCTGTTTACATAAAGGCTCTAGCATTGTGCATCCTCATATTACACATTGCTGACTGTAATACCAAGGTTTTTTCTGAGTGAACTTTTCGAACTATAAAGGTAAGAATGACAGTCTCTTCTTCATGCCAATTGTCGCGTTTTCCAGCAGCCATGCTTCCCAGGTCGAACCGGATGTGCATGGAAAACTTGGCAGTATGGAGCTACTTTGGGGTCATAAATATGGAATGCCAAAAGTGCCAAAACCTGCATAAAGTTTCCTCCTCTATCACTACCCTTGATGGTGGGGTGGCTGTGAAAAAAACAGGTCACCTCTGCCCTGCATGTGAGGCCAAGGCACTCTTAATGCACAAGGGTAGTTCTGAGCCGGGGTTGAGCTGCGCTTGTTGACTAACCGTGATCAAAGTCATGGCGCAGGCCCTCGGCCAGACAATGTCCACCTTGGTGGTCGAGAAGCGCCCCTGGCTCACCTTTCAGGGGTGCGTGAGGTCGTCAAAGTATTCTTTATTGATGCTCCCTTCTCACAAGGTGGCCAGAGTCCCTCGTGAGCCGCCCCTCAGTCTGCTCATCACCAAGGGTGCTAAAACTCCGGCACAGCCTTCTCTACTGTGTCCGTCACAAGAAGGCGACCTGGAGATGGGCGGGGCTGCTCTCCCCCGGGCAGAGAATCTTTGAAACTGTTATGCTGCTGGCCCCAAATTCTCAACAAAAGAGCAGTTCTTCTATTTCTGGGTCTCAAGAGGACACGGAGAGCAGTGGGAGGCGAAAAACCTCACCACTCTTCTGTCACCAGCGGGCAGCAGTGGGCGGTTCGAGAGCATGAGCAAGTCTACTCACGCACCCTCTGCCCAATCGTGGAACCAGGAGGTGTTGCACCGCACACTTAGACCCCGCTACGGACCACCTTTGAAAGAGAGCCCCCCGAGCCGGGTCCCTGTGTTCCACCTCGCTGCCCCACTGCGGGTACATCTGGGGTTCCCTTGGTCTGGCTTGCACGGTCTCTGAGAGCCTGGTTAGAGCTCCCCAGGCTATCTCGGCTATGCGAGTTTGCCTGGATTTCCCCCTAAGTTCAGAGGCATCCAGTTCACTTCAGTGAAGACTGTCAATGCCCTTGTCCTTCGAGCGGAGATCGCAGTCTTACTGGCGAAGGACACGATAGAGCCGGTCCCTCCAGCCGATTTGAGGGCAGGGTTTTACAGCCCCTACTTTTACCCAAGAAAAGCGGTGGGTTACAACTAATCTTGGACCTGCGAGTTTTGAACCGAGACTTACTTAAGCTACCGTTCAAAATGTTGACGCAGAAACGGATTTTCAAATGCATCTGTCCCCAAGATTGGTTTGCAGCGATCGACCTGAAGGACGCATACTTTCATGCGTTGATTCTTCCTCGACATAGGCCGTTCCTGCACTTTGCATTCAAGGGTCGAGCATATCAGTGAAAGTCCTGGCCTCCATCAAGAGGGTAGGGGACCTGCAGGCATTTTCCGTCAACTGAGACCCCGGCCTGGCTACGTGCCCAAGGTTCCTACCACTCCTTTCAAGGACCAGGTGGTGATCCTGCAAGCGCTGCCCCCCGGAGGAGGCAAACCTAGCCCTAGCTTTGTTTTGTCCTGTCCGTGCATTATGAATGTACGTAGACCGGATGCAAAGCTTTAGGACCTCAGACCAGCTTTTTGTCTGTTACGGAGGCCAGCAGAAGGGAAAGGCTGTCTCCAAGCAGAGGATGGCCCACTGGATATTGGATACCATCACCTTGGCTTACCAGGCACAAGGCGTGCCCTGTCCGCTCAGGCTGCGAGCTCACTCTACTAGAAGTGTTGCATCCTCTTGGGAGCTGGCACGTGGCGCCTCGCTAACAGATATTGTAGAGGGGCCGAGAGGCCCCAGCTTAGTGTCGGCTTGCTGTGCTAGTACATGCGCTTTATTTTCTCAGTCCTTTTACAGCTTGCACCTGCTGCTCATTTATACCCGCGCTGCGAGGCAGAGTAGCTGAATGCAGTAATCGCATGCCAATGTGCATTGGTTTATTTTAGTTACACTCGAAGTAGATTGGCCTCTCTAGCGAGATCCCAATTCGTCGGTCATTGACGTAACGTATCCGTTCCCTCCTTCAGGGAACGAGAGTTACATACGTAACCGAGATGATTTTCCAGTATTTTCTGTTAGAACCTAAATACTGCCTTCTATTTAGCTAACCTAACTGCCTTCCATCACAATGCAGTGGTTTTGAATCCTTCTAACTGCAGATGCAGAGTTCTCCTCTCTACATAAGACATAATTTTGGATTGGTGCTGCTACAAACGCAGTCGAATGTGGGGTGTCAGCCTCCTCTATCAAGGTGCTGTGTACATGGTCATCCTTAGAATTTGAGTTCCTTGCAAGATCTGACTCTAAAACTAACTCAAATGCTCAGCAGGCACTTTCAAGTAATAATCAATGTATGTTTCTCTTCGCTAGCTACTGGTGGTGGTTTCATTCGTTTTCCTACTACATCTTTTGACTTCAGTCTTCCCAATACATTTGGCCTATCGCAGCCTTTCATGGCTTTTGTTTCACGGCCAATCACTGCCTTTTCTGTATTTTTGTGTATTGGGGCCCTTCACATCACACACATCACATGGCCTATCAGGGCCCTACACATTACACGGCTTAATAGGGTCTTTTCATTTCACAGCCTATCTAAGTATTTACACAACACAGCCTAACGGGGCTTCCACACTACACGGCCTGCCGGGGCATTCACAGAACCCGGCCTATTGTGGCCTATCATGTAACATGACCTATGTGGTCTTTCTGCGTTAATCGTCTTAATGTGGCCTCTCACGGCCCGTCGGGGCTTCCACACTAATCTGCCCATCTGGCCTTCTACACTACATGGCCCGCCGGGGCTTCCACACTACACGGCCCATCGGGGCCTTTACATTTCACAGCCCGTCAGGGCATTCAAACTACATGGCCTATCAGGGCCATCAGGTAAGACTGACTATTATCTTTTTATGCAACCCGGCCTATCGTGGCCCTCTACATAATTGGCCTATTATGGCCTTTCATTGTTTTATTCACATAATTGGCATATCATGGCTTTTCACATAGCACGGCCTATCGTGGCCCTTCGTAGAGCACAGCCTATCGGGGCCATCAGGTAAGACTGACTATTATCATTTTACGTAACCCAGTCTATCGTGGCCCTTCACATAATTGGCCTATCATGGCCTTTCATCGTTCTATTCACATAATTGGCATATTGTGCCCCTTAGCATAGCACAACCTATCAGGGCCCTTCACATAGCATGGCCTATCGTGGCCCTTTGTATAGTGCGGCCTTTCATATAACATGACCTGTGTGGTCTTTCTGTGTTAATTGGCTTAGCATAGCCTCTCATGCCCTTAGCTTTTACAGTCATTTATCACACAGCCTATCGGGGCCATCAGGTAAGACTGATTATTGTTGTTTATGTAAACCGGCCTATCGTGGACTTTCATGTTACATGACCTACGTGGTCTTTCTGTGTTAATCGGCCTAATGTGGCTTCTCATGCTGGTAGCTTATACAGTCATTTGTTCATAAATATTTACTGTTTATTTCTTCATTTGTCACAAAATTTAATACTAATTTGTATTGTTCTTTTAGGAATTCCACTTCAGAAAAGCCTCAGCTGGTGGGTGTCAATTCGAATTTCTTTTTGGGGGTAGGCTCCGCCCCTGCCTTAATCTTCAGGCAGGATCAGCCGAATCTGAATACCCAAGATTTGGACTAAGGACGGGGCCTATGCCAAATAACCTTTCTATACAACTAAACATGAAACATTGTAGCTTACTATCATCTGTTAATACCTTATGGAATAAGGTATTAAACGTTCACCTGCCCTCTGAGTCTTTCTGGTAGAACATTACACACTTTTATGGGATTGTGCTCTCATGATAATTTGCCCTGTTTAGTAAATCTGGCCCTTGATGTTGTAAATTTATTACTGTACACATTCTGTGACGTCATTGTAACATTTATTGAATGGACGTGAATAGCTAGGATGTGCAAGTTTGGAAAAACACAAGCTTTTGATCATAATCAAAAGTGATTGTAATTGAAACTACAGTTTGTCGAAAAGGCAACAAATACATTTCTTTAATGACAACTCTCGGGAGATTGGTATTGTAATTGAAACTGGCATGGTAATGGATGTGACAATGTTAATGTATTTGGTCTTGGTGGAATAGATCTGCTACGCTGCTGCTGCAGAGCAAGTACCGAGACTTGCTACTGCCAATACATTCACAGACATTGCTGTAAGCATGTAAGACATGCTGCTGCTGCTGCTGCTGCACATGTAAAATACATGAATTAACCCCCGTAGCAGATCTACACAAGTGGGGCTGGGGAAAGAGGATGGTTCTAAAAGTGCGCTGCAGACTGCTAACAGCAAACAAAGCCAAATATGTGAATGTTTGAGCAGCAAGCTCATTGGCCGCTGATGCAACAGCAACCAATCAGCTTTGCTGTGTAGATAATAATGTGAACGCTACCAAATTAGTTAAAGACCTGCACGTCTAGAGTTTCATGGCAGAACTAGGTAATGTTGTAACACAAGTGGATTATATTGTAAGAAGATTGAAAGAAAATATGTAATGTAAGACCTTCTTTAACATACATTTCCTCTGATTCCTCTTCAGAGGTCAGTACACTCTGGGCGAGAGGACGTGGGTCGAGTTTTAGCCCAGCTTGGAGCAGAGCAAGATAAGTGCTGAACTCAAAGAAAAATAGAATGGCATGTTGAGTCTCCAGCAGGATCTGCGATTTGGCTGCGGCTAATCAATCAAAATGGCCCTAGTGTCAGACTACCGGTTTCGAAGACACAATTAAATATTATAAATAAGAAAAATCAGAATAGCTCAATTTTCAACTTTAAATGTATGTTAAACATTAGTTAATTTTGACTGTTGCTCAGTTTTTTTTTTTTTTATCAGTTATCCTGTTACTCAGTGAATAAATGATGTAAACCAGCATGAATCATGCTGGGTACACACTAAAAGATTTTTGAAAACTTATAAGATTTTCAAAATGTGAGAGACCACAAACATGAAGACAAAAAAATCCTAGATGTAACCATTTTGCTCCTATAGTGTGTGGTGTGCCGTGATGTGACAAACACAGCACAACACACACGAACAGATTTTCAACCAGAGTCCCGACTGTAAACACGGGAAATCTCGCAAAATACTTAGTTCTGTTTGTAGTAATTTTGTGAATTTTGTGAAAAATCTGTGAAGGCAAGAATTGTTATACTATTCACCAATATTTAAAGAAAGTTACACATTGAGCTGTGCTGTTTGTCACTTTGCAAGAAAACAACTGTTCTAAAATCAATTTAACTTTGTGCTGCGCCATGACTGCGTTTGTTATGCTTCCGTCTTCTGTCAGCTCGCTTTCTGATTGGATATTGTTTCGATTCACGTGATAATCTCCAAGCATGTGCACGTTTGTCCTCGGGGTTCTCCCCACACATCAGGATTTCTGATTCGCGATCGGGGCAGCTCCAACGTTCTTCCGAGCAGATTCAGTCACTCTTAACACATCTCACACCACAGGAAAATCTGAAAAGATAATCTGTGGAACCATCAAGATAATCGGGACATTACCTAGGATTGTCGGAAGAGAGAAATCGGCCCAAAATCAGGCCGATTATCTTCTGGTGTGTACCCAGCATTACTTACACTGCCATTCTTCACATACATGTTTAAGCATATTTCCATAATAAAAGAAGTCTAGCAAGATCATCTGTTCTGATCATCACCTTATTCACTGTCCCAAAACTGATTTAATATTGATGCTGAGATGCAAATATTATATTCTTATCTTTATCTTAGAGTAACCTTAAGTTTTGTGATGAACCTTGTGTTATGTAAGTGCAATTTTCCAATAATTCAAGCTCAGCAAGATGTCGAAGTAAAATGAAATGAAAGTAAGTTTCTTTAGAGGGAAATGTGCATTGGTGTTTAACATAGCACATCAGTCTGAAGTTCATTACCTCATAGTGACACTGAGCAAAAATAATACTCAAAAGAAAGTTCAGAATAGACCTTGTGCCACAACAAGATCATTTTTAATGCATCTTTTTGTAGTTTTTAAAACAAAAGAGTGTACAATATAAAAGATTAATATTTTTTCGTTAGTTCTGTTTGTAGTAATTTTGTGAATTTTGTGAAAAACCTGTGAAGGCAAGAATTATTATACTATTCACCAGTATTTAAAGAAAGTTACACATTGAGCTGTGTTGTTTGTCACTTTGCAAGAAAAAATTGTTCCAAAATCAATTTTCACAGAAATAAAATATATTAAAAAATATACAGGTAATACAATTTATAGAAATATTTATGAATATGTAAAGCATATTTGTGGTAATTTCTTAATTACAGTTGAGTTTGGACCCTGGTTGAAATAAAGTTTCAGTGAAATTAAGGGGTGGGGGGTGGGGGGTGGGTCCTTGAACCCATCATGTTTGACATTGGTCACATTTTAGTTATAAAAATGTACAGTGCATCAAATTTAGAATTCTTGTGTGTCAGCGATATGTAAATTCTAGGGGAGGTTCTCTATATTAAACCCTGAACCCATCCTCCTAAAGTCCACAGCTCAACTGAAGAGACGCAGAAGTCAAAATGGAACTGGAGGGCATTTATAAACATGTTGACTGCGAGACCTGCAGAAAGGGCAATGAGAGGGGACTGGACAGAGATGAAGATATTTATGCTAATAAGGACCGAAAACTCAGCCAGACTGAAGCAAGAGCTCAAAACCAAAGTAAGACATTTAATGTCAGTAATGTTTATACAGTATAGCAGTCATTTTTAGCATATGTTCTTGATTTTTTCCTGTTTGACAGGAGGAATTAAGTGTGTTGTGCTGAGCACAGTATGCTTTGGCCTCATGTGTATTCTCCTTGTGGCCGCCATTATAGTACTGCATATCAAGCTCATGGCAGAGAGAGAGATACAAGCTACGCACATGTTACAGACAGGTTCAAGTCACCAAACTGAGAAGGACCAGGTACAAAACAGCTCCAACTCTTTGAGTCAGAAAAAAATGGAGCTGGAGACCAGAGTCAAAGATCTCACTGCTGAGAAAAGCCAGTTACAGAACAGTTTCAACTCTCTGAGCCAGAAGAAACTGGAGCTGGAGACCAGAGTCAGTGATTTCACTGCTGAGAAAGGTCAGTTACAGAACAGTTTCAAATCTTTGAGTCAGAAGAAACTGGAGCTGGAGAGCAGAGTCCATGATCTCACTTCTGAGAAAGGCCAGTTACAGAACAGTTTCAAATCTTTGAGTCAGAAGAAACTGGAGCTGGAGAGCAGAGTCCATGATCTCACTGCTGAGAAAGTCCAGTTACAGAACAGTTTCAACTCTTTGAGACAAAAGGAACTGGAACTGGAGACCAGAGTCAATGATCTCACTTCTGAGAATGGCCAGTTACAGAACAGTTTCAATTCTTTGAGTCGGAAGAAACTGGAGCTGGAGAGCAGAGTGAATGATCTCACTGCTGAGAAAAGCCAGTTACAGAGCAGTTTCAACTCTTTGAGTCAGAAGAAACTGGAACTGGAGACCAGAGTCAATAATCTTGCTGCTGAGAAAGGCCACTTACAGAACAGCTTCAACTCTTTGAGTCAGAAGAAACTGGAACTGGAGAACACAGTCAATGATCTCACTGCTGAGAAAGGCCATTTACAGAACAGTTTCAACTCTTTGAGTCAGAAGAAACTGGAGCTGGAGACCAGAGTCAAAGATCTCACTGCTGAGGAAAGACAGTTACAGAGCAGTTTCAACTCTTTGAAACAAAAGGAACTGGAACTGGAGACCAGAGTCATTGATCTCACTGCTGAGAATGGCCAGTTACAGAACAGTTTCAACTCTTTGAGTCAGAAGAAACTGGAGCTTGAGAGCAGAGTGAAAGATCGCACTGCTGAGAAAAGCCAGTTACAGAGCAGTTTCAACTCTTTGAGTCAAGTGAAACTGGAACTGGAGACCAGAGTCAATGATCTCACTGCTGAGAAAAGCCAGTTACAGAGCAGTTTCAGCTCTTTGAGTCAGAAGAAACTGGAACTGGAGACCAGAGTCAATGATCTCACTGCTGAGAAAAGCCAGTTACAGAGAAGTTTCAACTCTTTGAGTCAGAAGAAACAGGAGTTAGAAAGCAAAGTCGAGTCTTTGAAAGATGAACTAATGAAGAAAAATACTAAACAAGGTCAGTATGATTCTGTTTTTATCTTTACTGTATGTATACAGTTTTGAAAAGTGTTTATGAATAAAAATCTGTGTGGTTCAGTTTGTTTTTTCCTATCCAATGAGTCAAAGAGCTGGTCTGACAGCAGGCAGTACTGCAGGGATCATGGTGCTGATCTGGTCATTATCAAGAGTGAAGTGAAGCAGGTGAGTTCAGTGGAAAACAGAACCAATTCAAAGCATTTCTGTTGTAAATGAACATTTAAATACATGCACTTAGATAAAAGTGGTGATGTCTGACTGAGGCCATTATTTTTGTTTTTACTGGTTCTCCCATTCAGCCTGAACATAGTAGGTGGACTTTAACCTATTGAAATCAGCAAATCACATTAAATGTGCCTCTAAACATTAACTTAGAAATTCCTAGTAAATTTCACAACTAATTACAAAAAAAAAGACATTGAAATAAACATGAAATTTTAAAGTATAAAAAACTAAATAGTATCTTCTTGAAGACACATTCCAATAATTTTGAAAAATAATGTCTTATATGTCAGTATATGTGACTATCCCCCATCACATTTGTAGTAGACTGAGTACAATTCTGGCAGTTCCAGTTGTGGATGCTAGGGGGTGTATATGCTTATGTTAAGTGGGAATTTATCTGTTGAAGAAGAATGTTCTGTCCTATTGGAAAGCCAGGTCATGTTTGTCGATCCTGTAAATAAGAGCAGTTATTAGTAAACTCCTGCATTCCTCACTCTTGTGTGTTTTCTTGATGCCAAGTTACCACAACATTCACGACACACTTTTATTTTCTCATTTTCTTTAATTTCTCATCATCTTAGGAGGCTCTGCTTCAGAGTGTGTGTTTAAGGAGAGAAAGAGGAATCACAGTTTCTGTTTTTATTCACACAGAGGTTCATATCTTCACTTGTCAAGGAGAGAGTGTGGATTGGTCTGTCTGACATTGAGAATGAGGGCAACATGAAATGGGTGGATAATTCACCACTGAATCAAGGGTAAGAGATAAAACACTTTGTTTGTGCTTTATGTTGTAGTTTCCCATTTTTCCATTTTTTTTTCTTTTTTCTTCTGTTTCTCAGACCATTCACAGTTGGTTCTGCAACCAACTTGAACTGCAAATACAAATGCACCTCTTATAAATATCACTTTTCTATACTTTCACTTCTGCTCACTTCTGTACCTTTTAGCGTACTCTTGAAAATTGCTGTTGTGGTAATGTGAGTATTTGCATATAATATTGCTTGTGATGTTTCCCATTTGTTAGTTGTTGTCTACCAAATTAATACATGTAAATATAATTATTCTTATTGCTTAGTTGCTGAATAAAACTTTGGGGCTGTTATAATTTAAATATTGGATCCTAATAATTGGAAATTTGATTATTCAGGTTTTGGCTCAGTGGTGAACCAAATGACCAAAGTGGAAATGAGGACTGTATTGAACTGATGCCTGAAAATCCCGTCCTGAACAACTGGAATGATCTGCCATGCTCACACTGGAAAAAAGGGATTTGTGAGACTTGAAGTTCAAACCTTAAATGTTAATTCACTTTTATGTATTATTTCATGGAATCATTGTTATTGTAATTGCAGAATTTCTGATTGAGGTTTCTGTCATGTCACTGCGAGTTTTGGAACTTGCTTCTTTATATTAACATGAATATTCTTGTCATTTGAGGTCAAACATAATGCTTATGAGTGGTTTACCTACTTGGAGGTGCTCGCCCCAGCGGAAAAACCATAGGCCTACACTGTTGCCAAATCAATTACAGAATAAACCATCTAAATGCAGTTGAGGCCAAACTAATCAGCTAAATCAAATTGACCCAGTCAACACATGAGATCATGCGATGATCACAGTGACATTACATCATTCTCATACTGTGATACTCAAAAAGGTGACCTAACTTCTAAATAAATCATTAACTAGTCTATTTTGCATGTTGAATACTGATCTTGTACAATTTTATTGCTAACACTTGTCATAAACACCTTGCAAAACTTTTAATTGGCTTGATATAATCCCTCAAAATTTGTGACAATATCTTGCATTTCACCGTGCTTGAGTCACACACAGACTTCAACATTCAGTATGCAAAACACAATGGTAACAATTGAATTTTATTGAAAGTAAATAATCAAGTACTCTCTATGTTCTTTTTTAGTTACTAGAACTATTGTGTAAGTGAACTATACTAAGCATTTGTCAGTACATCATACTATTCCTATTTCACTTTACTTTTTTTTTTTTTTTTTTTTTTTAAGGCAATCGGTTTGCATGCTTTTTAAGTAAGTCTAACTAATTATATTTCCCAGTGTGTAAGCTCACAGTTTGAGCACACAGTGAGACGCTGTAAGGTTACACGTTTAGCTCGCTGTGACCTCACATTGTGACCACATCATGAGTATCCTGGGAGTTAATGGTGAGATAACTGTGAGATCAAATTGTTGACTGGGAACAAAAATGTAACTATAATTGTATAGGTTACACTTTATTTTACAGTATGTATACTTGCAGTGTAGTTACCCAAGAAAGTACTGGTAATATACAGTAAGGTAACTACATGGGTTAAGGTTAGGTTTAGGGGTAGGTTCAGGGTTATTAACTAGTTATAACCCAGTTATTGTAATTGCTTTAATAAGTACATATATGTACATGTTGGAACAGGACTGTACAATAAAGTGCTACCACTGTATGTTTTCATGTTTTTCCTTAAACAAAGCAACAAAAAAACATCGCTGCTTTTACTTTCAGATTCAAAATGCAGGAAACAACAGCAAGTGCTCCAAATCAAGTCTTGTTTATACTTTCACCTGGCTCCACAGCACGAGCCCCCACTGACTGTGCGCACTCCTCCCCAAACGGATCAGGCATTTATACACTGTAAAAAAAAATCCCCGTAAAATTTACGGTAAAAAAACAGCAGCTGTGGTTTACTTTACCGTAAAAAATACGGTAGCAACATTTTAGGTTTTATGGGACAGCTGTCTATTTTACAGTTCAAAACCGTGTAATTTAAAGGTTTATATTGTAATAATATGGTTAATAACTGTTTATTTTACACACTGTAAAAACATTCTGTTAAATCTACGGTAAAACCTGTATGTCATTAACTGATATAATGTTAATTTACCAACCTATTTAAGAACTAATATCTGTTTTGTACCTTTGTACTACACTGACAACCACCAAACACAGTGGTGATGGGAGTCACATGATGAATCAAAGTTCATCACAAAAAGCTTTTCCACAAGCTGAGAAGAACAATACTAATATATAGAAGGTGCACACAGTGTCATTCACACAAACACTAAACACCATTATGGTAACACACATGAAATTTTAAAAATGCAATAAACATTAATTTAACAACATTAGATGTAACATAAAACCTTAATGTACATAACTGATTAGAAAAAAACTAACAGAGTTATTACAACGAAAATACATAAAATGTGAAGTGTCACGCAGGGAATTATGGGAATGTCACTTTACGGTTTTTCACTGTAAATAATGCAATGACTTGTTATTTTTCACTTCCAAAAACTGTAAATTTATTGGTATTTTACCGTAAAATTACATTAAATGTACATTATGTACTCTGGACTCCAAAAGGCTTTTCTCAGTAGTAAGATCATTGACTCTGCTCTCCAGCTCCAGTTTCTTCTGTCTCAAAGAGTTGAAGCCGTTCTGTAACTGGTCTTTCTCAGTTTGATATCTTGAACCAGTCTGTAACGTGTGTAGCTTGTATCTCTCTCTCTGCCATGAGCTTGATATGTAGTACTATAATGGCGGCCACTAGGAGAACACACATGAGGCCAAAGCATACTGTGCTCAACACAACACACTTACTTCCTCCTGGCAAACATCCTTCCAAACAAGAAAACATCAAAATTTTAATATATATATATATATATATTATATTTTCATACCACTGAAATGATAAAATTATATGAAATTATAGAGACTTTCTGCTGATATTTCACCAGTATAAGCAGTACAAACTACTCATCTCTGCACATTCTAGACGGGCTGCCAGTCAGTGCAGTTACATTATTAAAAGGGACTGTCTTTGAGTGAGTCTTTAAACTGTTCATTCAACTACACGTTCAAAAATTCTAATTCATTCAAAGAGAGATGTAATGAAACAAGCTGTTGAAATCATTTTAACTTTGAGTGCCACTTTAGAAGGCTCAGCTGACCAGCAATGCATCAATGCTAAGACAGAGATTTCGCTTTCATTGAACATGACCACCTTTTTCACGAATATATATATATGTCTCGGCCTGAAGGACAGACGGTAATCGCACACGCTCAGTCTATCTCTCTCACATTCACTGTCTGTTTAGGCTTGTTAAGTGCAAATCTACGGAGCCTCTGTACAAATCACCATGGTACACATTATGCTATGATTACTAACTTATTTAATATTCAGTACACATGCACGAAGTGTAAAACGAGAAGGGAATAACCTTACGAAGGGAATAACCTTACGAAAAAAGAAAAGACGAAAATATTGCGGTTCAAAACTGTGTAATTTAAAGGTTTATATTGTAATAATATGGTTCATAACTGTTTATTTTACACACTGTAAAAACATTCTGTTAAATCTACGGTAAAACCTGTATGTCATTAACTGATATAATGTTAATTTACCAACCTATTGAAGAACTAATATCTGTTTTGTACCTTTGTACTACACTGACAACCACCAAACACAGTGGTGATGGGAGTCACATGATGAATCAAAGTTCATCACAAAAAGCTTTTCCACAAGCTGAGAAGAACAATACTAATATATAGAAGGTGCACACAGTGTCATTCACACAAACACTAAACACCATTATGGTAACACACATGAAATTTTAAAAATGCAATAAACATTAATTTAACAACATTAGATGTAACATAAAACCTTAATGTACATAACTGATTAGAAAAAAACTAACAGAGTTATTACAACGAAAATACATAAAATGTGAAGTGTCACGCAGGGAATTATGGGAATGTCACTTTACGGTTTTTCACTGTAAATAATGCAATGACTTGTTATTTTTCACTTCCAAAAACTGTAAATTTATTGGTATTTTACCGTAAAATTACATTAAATGTACATTATGTACTCTGGACTCCAAAAGGCTTTTCTCAGTAGTAAGATCATTGACTCTGCTCTCCAGCTCCAGTTTCTTCTGTCTCAAAGAGTTGAAGCCGTTCTGTAACTGGTCTTTCTCAGTTTGATATCTTGAACCAGTCTGTAACGTGTGTAGCTTGTATCTCTCTCTCTGCCATGAGCTTGATATGTAGTACTATAATGGCGGCCACTAGGAGAACACACATGAGGCCAAAGCATACTGTGCTCAACACAACACACTTACTTCCTCCTGGCAAACATCCTTCCAAACAAGAAAACATCAAAATTTTAATATATATATATATACATATATATATATATATATATATTATATTTTCATACCACTGAAATGATAAAATTATATGAAATTATAGAGACTTTCTGCTGATATTTCACCAGTATAAGCAGTACAAACTGCATTTACATTATTACAAGGGACTGTCTTTGAGTGAGTCTTTAAACTGTTCATTCAACTACACGTTCAAAAATTCTAATTCATTCAAAGAGAGATGTAATGAAACAAGCTGTTGAAATCATTTTAACTTTGAGTGCCACTTTAGAAGGCTCAGCTGACCAGCAATGCATCAATGCTAAGACAGAGATTTCGCTTTCATTGAACATGACCACCTTTTTCACGAATATATATATATGTCTCGGCCTGAAGGACAGACGGTAATCGCACACGCTCAGTCTATCTCTCTCACATTCACTGTCTGTTTAGGCTTGTTAAGTGCAAATCTACGGAGCCTCTGTACAAATCACCATGGTACACATTATGCTATGATTACTAACTTATTTAATATTCAGTACACATGCACGAAGTGTAAAACGAGAAGGGAATAACCTTACGAAGGGAATAACCTTACGAAAAAAGAAAAGACGAAAATATTGCGGTTCAAAACTGTGTAATTTAAAGGTTTATATTGTAATAATATGGTTCATAACTGTTTATTTTACACACTGTAAAAACATTCTGTTAAATCTACGGTAAAACCTGTATGTCATTAACTGATATAATGTTAATTTACCAACCTATTGAAGAACTAATATCTGTTTTGTACCTTTGTACTACACTGACAACCACCAAACACAGTGGTGATGGGAGTCACATGATGAATCAAAGTTCATCACAAAAAGCTTTTCCACAAGCTGAGAAAAACAATACTAATATATAGAAGGTGCACACAGTGTCATTCACACAAACACTAAACACCATTATGGTAACACACATGAAATTTTAAAAATGCAATAAACATTAATTTAACAACATTAGATGTAACATAAAACCTTAATGTACATAACTGATTAGAAAAAAACTAACAGAGTTATTACAACGAAAATACATAAAATGTGAAGTGTCACGCAGGGAATTATGGGAATGTCACTTTACGGTTTTTTACTGTAAATAATGCAATGACTTGTAATTTTTTTACTTCCAAAAACTGTAAATTTATTGGTATTTTACCGTAAAATTACATTAAATGTACATTATGTACTCTGGACTCCAAAAGGCTTTTCTCAGTAGTAAGATCATTGACTCTGCTCTCCAGCTCCAGTTTCTTCTGTCTCAAAGAGTTGAAGCCGTTCTGTAACTGGTCTTTCTCAGTTTGATATCTTGAACCAGTCTGTAACGTGTGTAGCATGTATCTCTCTCTCTGCCATGAGCTTGATATGCAGTACTATAATGGCGGCCACTAGGAGAACACACATGAGGCCAAAGCATACTGTGCTCAACACAACACACTTACTTCCTCCTGGCAAACATCCATCCAAACAAGAAAACATCAAAATTTTAATATATATATATATATATATATATATATATATATATATTATATTATATTTTCATACCACTGAAATTATAAAATTATATGAAATTATAGAGACTTTCTGCTGATATTTCACCAGTATAAGCAGTACAAACTACTCATCTCTGCACATTCTAGATGGGCTGCCAGTCAGTGCAGTTACATTATTAAAAGGGACTGTTTTTTAGTGAGTCTTTAAACTGTTCATTCAACTACACGTTCAAAAATTCTAATTCATTCAAAGAGAGATGTAATGAAACAAGCTGTTGAAATCATTTTAACTTTGAGTGCCACTTTAGAAGGCTCAGCTGACCAGCAATGCATCAATGCTAAGACAGAGATTTCGCTTTCATTGAACATGACCACCTTTTTCACGAATATATATATATGTCTCGGCCTGAAGGACAGACGGTAATCGCACACGCTCAGTCTATCTCTCTCACATTCACTGTCTGTTTAGGCTTGTTAAGTGCAAATCTACGGAGCCTCTGTACAAATCACCATGGTACACATTATGCTATCATTACTAATTTAATATTCAGTACACATGCACGAAGTGTAAAACGAGAAGGGTATAACCTTACGAAGGGAATAACCTTAAGAAAAAAGAAAAGACAAAAATATTGCGGTTGGCTCACCAATAACGCGGTATTACAATATTGCAGTTATCGCGACAGTTACCATTGTTTCTTACTGTATTCACAGAGACCATGAGCCATGTCGTTATTTTCATTTTTAACATGGAAACGCTTTCAGTCTGAATAATTCATAAACACATCTTCATTCTTATTGAGTCTCTCCAACAGTGTGTAGCTTTAGCCACGTTAGCCGTGCAGCATGGTATCAAACTCATTCAGAATCGAATGTTAGCAAACATCCACAAAATACATACCATACCTATGTGATCTGATGTGCTGCATCACAAACAGTTTGTAATGATCCATTTTGACAGTTATTTTTGCTGTGTGAGCTTCTCCTGTATTATTTTTGCCTCAGTGTATTGGAATCATGAGCTTGGGGGCGGGGGGCACGAGCTCATTTGCATTTAAGGGTACACACACCAAATCCTACCCAAAAATAGGCAGTTAAAACATGGTGTAATAAAAAATCCATGGGGTATATTGAGCTGAAACTTCAGAGAGACATTCTGGGGACACCTGAGACTTATTACAGCTTGTAAAAAGGGTCATATTAGGTCACCTTTAAAATAGTTAGGTTTTTAAGGAACATTTTCATAATTACAAGATCAAGAAGTGCACTGTTAAATATCAAGAGCATATGCTGAAAATGATTGCTATTCATTTACATAACTAAAATCACACTAAATGTCTTACTGTGATTTTGAGCTCTTGCTTCACTCTGGCTGAGTGTTCTGTCCTTATTAGCATAAATATCTTCATCTCTGTCCAGTCCCCTCTCATTGCCCTTGCTGCAGGTCTCGCAGTCAACAAGTTTATAAATGCCCACCAGTTCCATTATGACTTCTGTGGACTTTAGGGGTACGAGTGCAGTATTTAAGAGAACATCCCCTAGAATTTACATATCGCTGACACACAAGAATTCAAACTTTGATGCACTGGACATCTTAACAAAAAATGTGACCAATGTCAAACATGTTAGGTGCAAGGACTTTCCCCCCTTAATATCACTGTAACTCCATTTCAGCCAGGGTCCAAACTCAACTGTAAATTAATAAAATTTGTAAAAATGTACTATGAATATGCCTTACATATTCATAAATATTTTCTGCTTCTCTTGAAATTGTATTATTAACTGTATACCTTTTAATATATTTTGTTTCTGTAAAAAATGCAGTTTTTTTTTTCTTGCACAGTGACAAACAGCGCAGCTCATTGTGCAACTTTCTTTAAATACTGGTGAATATTATACAATAATTCTTGCCTTTACAGATTTTTGTGAATTTACTCACAAAATTAGTACAAGCATTAATTAATCTTTTATATAATACACTTTTTTGTTTAAAAAAAAAAACACACACAAAGAGAAAGCATTAAAAATGAACTTATAGCGCAAGGTCCATTCTGAACTTTCTTTTGAGTATTATTTTTGCTCAGTGTCACTATGAGGTAATGAACTTCAGACTGATATGCTATGTTAAACACAAATACACATTTTCCTCTAAAGAAACTTACTTTCATTTCATTTTTTACATCCTGCTGAGCTTGAATTATTGTAAAATTGCACTTACATAACATACTGTAAGGTTCATCACACAACATAAGGTTACTCTTAAGTGAAGATTATAATCATTTAAATTTCAGCATCAATAGTAAATCATCTAAAAGTTTCTTGTTTTGGGACAGTGAATAAGGGGATGATCAGAATTGATGATCTTGATAGACTTTATTATAGGATTATATTATAGTATGCGTCACAACACTGCCTTAAGAATGGCAGTCTAAGTCAAGCTGGTATACATCATTTAATTAATTAATTAATTACTCTAAAAAAAAAAAAAAAAAAAGAAAACAGACAAATTTAACTCTTGTTTAACTCAGTGAAAGTTGAAAATTAAGCTATCCTGAGTTTTGTAATATTTACTATTTTGTCATCAAAAGCATTAGGGCCGTTTTGATGGATTAGCCGCAGCCGAAGCGCAGATCCTGCTGGAGACTCAACATGCCGTTGTATTTTTCTTTGAGTTCAGCACTTATCTTGCTCTGCTCCAAGCTGGGCCAAAACTCCACCGATGTCCTCTCGCCCAGAGCATACTGAATTCTGAAGAGGAATCAGAGGAAATGCATGTTAAAGAAGGTCTAACATGACAAACTAAACAAATTAATTAAATCCTTTGTTTTTGTTTATTCTTAAAAATCAAAAAGTTTAATATTTCTTTCACTCTTCTTACAGTAGAATCCACTTGTGTTACAAATAATTGTTGATAAACTGTTTTGATTACAGTCAAAAGCTTGTGTTCTCTCAAACTTGCACATTTTAGATATTCACATTCAATAACTGCTACAATGAACAATAACAAAGCTACAATGACATCACAGAATGTGTACAGTAAGAAATATACATCAAATGTCAATTAACAAATTATGATAATAAATATAACTAGAGAAAAAAGTTCAAGACAAATTTTGATATTATCTTGAGAAAGCATGTCCAGAAAGTTTGAAGATGTTTTAAAAGCGTTTTAAAGGATTAGTTCACTTTCATACAAAATTTTCCTGATAATTTACTCACCCCTATGTCATCCAAGATGTCCATGTCTTTCTTTCTTCAGTCGAAAAGAAATTAAGGTTTTTGATGAAAACATTCCAGGATTATTCTCCTTATAGTGGACTTCAATGGCCTCCAAACAGTTGAAGGTCAAAATTATAGTTTCAGCGCAGCTTCAAAGGGCTTTAAACGATACCAGACGAGGAATAAGGGTCTTATCTAGCGGAACGATCGGTCATTTTCGAAAAAAAAATGTAAATGTATATGCTTTATATAAACAAATGATCGCCTTGCACGTGCTTCCGCCAAAACCGCACTTCTGTATTCTTCAAAAAGCTTACGCTGTATGTCCTACGCCGCGTTTTGTACGTCTTGTTGTAAATCTTCATAGAATTTCCTTTAGAAACAGATTGTAGTAATCTTGTTCAAATATTAGGAAATAATTATGTTGGCTTAAGAAATGCAACATATTGTTAACCTATTTGAACATTATTATTATTATTATTATTATTATTATGTTTTCTTCCGAGACTACATTTTTTAACCCTTAAAGGATTAGTTCACTTTCAAATGAAAATTACCCCAAGCTTTATTCACCCTAAAGCCATCCTAGGTGTATATGACTTTCTTGCTTCTGATGAAGACAATCAGAGAAATTTTAATAAATATCCTGAATCCTTAGAGCTTTATAATGGCAGTGAACAGGGTTCACGAGTATGAGCTGAAGAAAGTGTCTCCATCCACATCCATCCATCATAAACGTACTCCACACGGCTCCGGAGGGTTAATAAAGGCCTTCTGAAGTGAAGCAATGCGTTTGTGTAAGAAAAATATCCATATTTAACAAGTTATGAAGTAAAATATCTAGCTTCTGCCAGACCGCCTTCCCTATTCAACTTACGGAAAAAGTGTAACTGACGTAACTTGAATACGAAAGGCGGTCTGGCGGAAGCTAGATATTTTACTTCATAACTTGTTAAATATGGATATTTTTCTTACACAAACGCATTGCTTTTCTTCAGAAGGCCTTTATTATCCCTCCGGAGCCGTGTGGAGTATGTTTATGATGGATGGATGTTACTAGATATTGTTCATCAGAATGAAGAAAATCATATATACCTAGGATGGCTTGAGGGTGAGTAAAGCTTGGGCTAATTTTCTTTTGAAAGTGAACTAATCCTTTAACTCCTTCTAGATCTTTAATGCTACAAGCACCAAACACAGACCTTAAGACTGTTCTGAAGTTTAGTGCTGTCATTTGTAACTGATCAGACTTAACAGTTTTCATATAGTGTTATGCGAAAGTTTAGGAACCCCTTGCAGAATCTGTGAATAATTTTAACAAAATAAGAGAGATCATACAAAATGCATGTTATTTTTTATTTAGTACTGTCCTGAGTAAGATATTTTACATAAAAGATGTTTACATATAGTCCACAAGAAAAAAAAATAGCTGAATTTATGAAAAAAACCCTGTTCAAAAGTTTGGGAACCCTTGGTTCTTAATACTGTGTCGTTACCTGGATGATCTACGTTTTTTTTTTGTTTGTTTGTTTTGTGATGATTGTTCATGAGTCCCTTGTTTGTCCTGAGCAGTTAAACTGCCCAATACTCTTCAGAAATATTTCCCGGAAGACAAATTAAGTACAATTTACCTTGATCTTCAAATTCAAAAAGTTTTCACCCCTGACTCTTCCTTCTGGAGCATCAGTGAATGTTTGAACCTTTTTATTAGTTGTGTTTGAATCCCTCAGTTGTCCTCAGTGTGAAAAGATGGATCTCAAAATCATACAGTCACTACTGGAAAGGGTTCAAATATGCAAAAAATCCTTGAAAACTGAAGAATCTGCAGGACCTGGAGGATTTTTCTGAAGAACAGAGCTCAGTTCAACTGCTCAGAACAAACAAGGGACTTAAGAACAACTATAACAACTATAACAAAATATTTAGGAGAACATTCTGGGAACAAAAATAAAACTTCCTGCTAAAAAACTTTATAAGAATGTTAGGGGATAATGTTCTAACAATGTTATGACTAAACATTTATAGAAGGTCATCGCAAAACATTTTTAGAGTGTTTGTAGAGAATGTTATCCTACCTTTTAGAAGAACATTCTAAGAACAAAAATAAAATTTCCCGCTAAAAACTTTATAAAAACGTTGGGGAATAATGTTCTAACAATATTATCACTAAACAGTTTTAGAATGTTTTCAGAGAATGTTATCCTATCTTTTAAAAGAACATTCTGGGAACAAAAATAAAACTACCCACTGAAAATATTATAAGAACGTTATGGAATAATGTTCTAACAATGTTATCACTAAACAGTTTTAGAATGTTTAGAGAATGTTATCCTACCTTTTAGGAGAACATTCTGGGAACAAAAATAAAACTACCCGCTGAAAACATTATAAGAATGTTAGGGAATAATGTTCTAACAATGTTATCGCTAAACGTTTTTAGAATGTTTTTTATAGAATGTTATCCTAACTTTTAGGAGAACATTCTGGGAACTAAAATAAAACTACCCGCTGAAAACATTACTAGAACAATACATGGTAATGTTCTCAGAACATTTTTAGAACAAAAAATTTCTAGCTGGGGCGGTTCAAATATCGGTCACCGGGGGAACATTCTACTTCCTGTTTCCCAACACTATCACAGTGGTGTCACAGTGGTGTCACATGGTGAGCTCATAGTACGAGTGCACACCCAGATATCAGATTTTTGTTATAAGAACATTCTCCAAACATACAACTGACTTCCAGCCGCAGGCTTAGATGAAATCAACTGAAATAAAAGAAGGCATTAAATCTCTCAAGATCTCAGCAGAGAAGGATTAACCAACTCCACAAACAGCATTACCAGCTTCACTTATTACTAACCAGACTGACTATATTTCTATCACACGTCTACAGAAGTTCTTATTGAGAATTAACAGAGGTTTAGATGTTGATGTTTTATTGTTTCGTTTGACGTTACCATCATGGTGATCAGTGTTTGCTTTAGTTGGGCTCTTGACACTTGACTTTTTAATGTTACATTTTCTGTGGCTGCTGTAACTGTGTTTGTAAGACATATTTGTTATGACAAAGAAAGCCAAAAGTGAACACGTCCAGGTGATGTTGTTTTGTTATTGATAACAACATAATCATCTACTTGATTCAGTATGCAGTTCTTGTGAGGTGTTGTTAATTGTAAATATTTAATATAATAGTCTTGTAGTGATACAATTTCAGATCCAACAGTGTCATAATCATTTATGAAGGAATTTAAAAGCATGATAAAACACAAACATTTTGAACTACTGTCATTTAGACACAAAGAGACATCAAGAATCAGCGTATGAATCACAACAATGGTGACAATCAAAAGCTTCATGCTGCAATGCATGCTGGGTACCTAGTCTTTGTGCAGTGAGTGCACTTTGACCTCACATTGTTACCATAGTATGAACACAATGAGTGTGCTGTGAAGTTACACTTTTAGCTCACTGTGACCTCACATTGTGACCACATCACAAGTATCCTGGGAGCTCATGAGATCACTGTGAGATCAAATTGTTGACATGGTTGAAATTCCTTAAAATTAAAAATTAAATCCTAAAGTTAATTAAATGCTGACAGTAACCTTCATCAGAAATCATGACTACTAATGAAGCTGGAAGATATGAGTCAAAGCTATCATGAAGATAAAGGAACAGATGTTAATTCTCACAAACACATATTCTCATCGCTGAGCATGGGATGTCATTCCAGTTGTTCAGGACAGGTTTTACAGGATTCAGTTCAATACAGTCCTCATTTCCATCCGCGTCATTCGGCTCATTTTTTTCCCAAAACCTGAATAACATACAATCATAATAAATTTAAATAATAAATAATAAATTTAGTTCCTGAACAGCTCTAAAAGTAATTACTCACTAGAACAGAGTATGTGGTTTTCTGTGAGTGTTTTGTCACTTACCCTTGTTTCAGTGGTGAATTATCCACCCATTTCAGGTTGCCCTCGTTCTCAATGTCAGTCAAACCAATCCACACAATCTCTTTGACTAAAGAAGATATGAACCTCTGTGTGTAAATATAAAAAGAGTGAGAATCATAATTTGCAGTCTTCATCTGGTATTAGTTGACTGTCAGAAGACAAAAACAGTTATATGGAAGATGTTTGTTATCATATTACTCTTTGCATTTATTTTCCAAGCAGTGTTAAAACACGAGACTTTGGTGTGATGGTTTCTTTTAATTACTGTTTGGCTGTTTGTATGTATGATTTCAGTATGTTCATTCACAACAGAATTGCCGTAAACTAGATCTATTTTTATCAATGAACTCACCTGCTTCTCTTCAGTGTTGATAATGACCAGATCAGCTCCTCGATCCCTGCAGTACTTCCTGCTGTCAGACCAGCTCTTCCTCTCACTGGATATGGAAAACGTGCCTTTGCCTTTTCAATAAACATAAAAAATTATATTGTGTTGTAAAGTGCAAATATCCATATAAATCCATTTGTACTGACCTTGGTCATATAACTTCCTTAGTTCAGTCTCTAACTCCAGGATCTTCTGATTCAGAGAGCTGAAGTTGTTCTTCTGTTGGTCTTTTTCAGTCATTAGATCAGTGTAATTGTCTTGTAAGCTGTTGATGGTCTGACTGAACTCTTCAACTGTGTTCTTGTAACTCTTGAACAGAGATTCTCTCTCTGCTGTGGTGGAGATGTGCTGCAGTATGATGGAGACCAGCAGAAGAACACAAATGAGCCCGAGACACACTGTCATCAACACCAAACACCTACTTCCTCCTGACAAACAGAGAGAGAAAACACAAATATCAATTAAAAAATTCACTGCATATTTTTTCAGAAATAAAGGCTCAAATCCACCTTTATCTTTAGATAATACACTGGCCTTTTTAACAAAATTAATAATGATAGCGAAATTTCTACAGTAAAATATGCAAATAAGAACATATCTAGAAAAGTTAAATAAAAATAATTCCATGTTAATACATTTAACATGGACACATTATTCTTTGAAAAAAGACTGAAATTATGAATAATATTTTTCATTTCTGCTTCAAATGAAACTTTCTACTTACTGCACTTTTGATCTTTTCCTTCATCCTGGCTGTGATTCAGTGTTCGAGGTGCAATTGTGTCCTCAATATCATCGTTTTCAACATTTTGATAAATGTCCTCTAATTCCATTATTCGCTCTTATGTCTGACATCAAGTGTTCACAGATGAGCTGTGGTTGAATGATAGTCATGGTTTATTTTAAATAGTGCTAACCTTAAACAGGAAGTGGCTTTATTGGTTTAGACACAGAGGAAAATACTTTCATTCCCACATTGAAACTCTCTAAAACTCTCTGTGTACAGACTCAAACACCTTTAAATTGCCTAACTTGTTTTTATCTAAGCTTTTATTGACACCAGGCCCAGCGAACAACTGATCCTGGAATGTGGCTATCTATGATAGGTGAAACCCCGCCTCCGCAGAAGAAATCAACACCTACTTAATCATTGCAACGTTAGCCCCGCCCACTGGCATGTTAGTGAGATGAGGAGGAGAGAAGAGCGATACAGAACTAAAAATAACATTACCTTTCAAAGGATCCTAACGCTAGGAATATGGTTATTTTTTTTTTTTCAATAATGTGAATGTCTCAGTTGAGCTTTATTTATTTGTATTCGTGATTTCACTGTTGATTCTTTGGTAAATCAATCACATTTCGGCGCAGGTTTTGCAAACAGACTTTTACAATGTGGACTTGACAGTAATGCCACAACACGTAAGTAACTGAGTTAATTCTTTGTCTATGTGTCAGTAAATCAAACCAGTGATTAATCGGTCAATTTCACGTTGTTTCTCTTAGTAGGATAAAAACAATCTGTTATTTAAATAGTTATTACATTACAGGTGCTGGTCATATAATTAGAATATCATCAAAAAAGTTGATTTATTTCACTAATTCCATTCAAAAAGTGAAACTTGTATATTATATTCATTCATTACACACAGACTGATATATTTCAAATGTTTATTTCTTTTAATTTTGATGATTATAACTGACAACTAAGGAAAATCCCAAATTCAGTATCTCAGAAAATTAGAATATTACTTAAGGCCAATACAAAGAAAGGATTTTTAGAAATCTTGGCCAACTGAAAAGTATGAACATGAAAAGTATGAGCATGTACAGCACTCAATACTTAGTTGGGGCTCCTTTTGCCTGAATTACTGCAGCAATGCGGCGTGGCATGGAGTCGATCAGTCTGTGGCACTGCTCAGGTGTTACAAGAGCCCAGGCTGCTCTGATAGTGGCCTTCAGCTCTTCTGCATTGTTGGGTCTGGCATATCGCATCTTCCTCTTCACAATACCCCATATTTTTTCTATGGGGTTAAGGTCAGGCGAGTTTGCTGGCCAATTAAGAACAGGGATACCATGGTCCTTAAACCAGGTACTGGTAGCTTTGGCACTGTGTGCAGGTGCCAAGTCCTGTTGGAAAATGAAATCTGCATCTCCATAAAGTTGGTCAGCAGCAGGAAGCATGAAGTGCTCTAAAACTTCCTGGTATACGGATGCGTTGACCTTGGACCTCAGAAAACACAGTGGACCAACACCAGCAGATGACATGGCACCCCAAACCATCACTGACTGTGGAAACTTTACACTGGACCTCAAGCAACGTGGATTGTGTGCCTCTCCTCTCTTCCTCCAGACTCTGGGACCCTGATTTCCAAAGGAAATGCAAAATTTACTTTCATCAGAGAACATAACTTTGGACCACTCAGCAGCTGTCCAGTCCTTTTTGTCTTTAGCCCAGGCGAGACGCTTCTGACGCTGTCTGTTGTTCAAGAGTGGCTTGACACAAGGAATGCGACAGCTGAAACCCATGTCTTGCATACGTCTGTGCGTAGTGGTTCTTGAAGCACTGACTCCAGCTGCAGTCCACTCTTTGTGAATCTCCCCCACATTTTTGAATGGGTTTTGTTTCACAATCCTCTCCAGGGTGCGGTTATCCCTATTGCTTGTACACTTTTTTCTACCACATCTTTTCCTTCCCTTCACCTCTCTATTAATGTGCTTGGACACAGAGCTCTGTGAATAGCCAGCCTCTTTTGTAATGACCTTTTGTGTCTTGCCCTCCTTGTGCAAGGTGTCAGTAGTCGTCTTTGGACAACTGTCAAGTCAGCAGTCTTCCCCATGATTGTGTAGCCTACAGAACTAGACTGAGAGACCATTTAAAGGCCTTTGCAGGTGTTTTGAGTTAATTAGCTGATTAGAGTGTGGCACCAGGTGTCTTCAATATTGAACCTTTTCACAATATTCTAATTTTCTGAGATACTGAATTTGGGATTTTCCTTAGTTGTCAGTTATAATCATCAAAATTAAAAGAAATAAACATTTGAAATATATCAGTCTGTGTGTAATGAATGAATATAATATACAAGTTTCACTTTTTGAATGGAATTAGTGAAATAAATCAACTTTTTGATGATATTCTAATTATATGACCAGCACCTGTATATATAGAAAGTGATCAAAGAACACTCCCTTTTGTCAATCAAACAGCGCGAGTTTATCAGTGACTGAGTTCTGGACTCGAGCCAAAACTCCCATCTTATTCAACAAAACTCTTACTTACATTGTGTTTACACGGTTATTATGTTATGATAAAAAAGCTTTCGTTAGTGTGCAGAAATTGAGTTGCAATGACGAGATCACTGCTTTCATGCGCTCAACAACATGTCTGTGATCGGCTACAATGTTCATCACTGCAATCTTTCATGCCACGATCTAAATATAATGCCATAGATCAATGTAATGCTATAATCAACACTTTTCACGATTAGTTAACCTTGAGAGCTGTAATAGTAAAAACATGCTAAAAGTTTTTGAGAGAGTAATAGGCCTACTTATCTGTTTCATATGCAAAGATGTTATCCAATCACAGCAGTGGGCGTTTACACTGAAGTCTCACAGCAGACACGCCCCTTAAAACAGAGCGTTCAAATCAGAGGGCTAAAATCAACGTAGTAATAATGCCTTTTATTTCTAAATTATGACAAGTTTGATGTAAAAAATCATACTAGCATTATAAAACAATAAAACAACACAGTTCATGACCCCTTTAAACAAGTGGGTGACAACAGGATATTAACATATGCATTTACTCAGTGTATATATAGGGATCAGTGTTCTGCCATTTATTCACTAAGATGGTATGAATAAATATAACAGCCTCACCATATGAGAAACTGGATGTGAGTTTATTAAAGAATAATGTAATTTACTGTATAATGGCTATTTCACATTTCCCTTCTAACAAATTTCATCTGAACATCCACATTTTGTATATTACAGACAATTCTAAAACAAAATTATGATAATTTATATATAGAGTGAAATCAGCTGACAGTGACATCAATCAGGAATGATGTGATTACAAAAACAATGATTCCATAAAATAATACATAAAAGTGAACATGTTATAAAAAATCACAACAATTAGGGTTGAAACTTCAAGTCTCACAAATCCCTTTTTTTCTCACGTGTGAGCATGGAAGATCATTCCATTTGTTCAGGATGGGATTTTCAGGCATCAGTTCAATACAGTCCTCACTTCCACTCTGGTTATTTGGTTCACCTCTGAGCCAAAACCTGAATAATATGTATCAAATTTCCAATTATTAGGATCCCATATTTAAATTATAACAGCCCCAAAGTTTTATTCAGCAACTAAGCAATAAGAATAATTTACATTTATTAATTTGGCAGAAACTAACAAATGCAAGAGCCAAGAGCCAATAGTACTCACATTACCACGACAGCAAGTATCAAGAGTACACTAAAAGGTACAGAAGTGAGCAGAAGTGAAAGAGCAGAAAATGTGTAATATTTATAGGAGGTGCATTTGTATTTGCAGTTCAAGTTAAGTGGCTGCAGAACAGGTGTGTCTTCAGCTGTGGTGGTCTCACTTTAAAAGAGAGAGAGAAAGAGAAGCAAAACTCAAAAACAAAGCACAAATAAAGTGTTTCAGCATGTACCCTTGATTCAGCTTTGAATTATCAACCAGCTCTCAATGAGTCAGACAAACCAATCCATAATCTATCCTTTACTAATGAAGTTACGAACCTGTGTGTGAATAAAAACAGAAATAAGTGCGATTCCCCATTTTCTTAAACACACAATCAGAAGCAGTGCCTCCTAAGATACAATGATGAGAAATGAAAGAAAATGAGAAAATAAAAGTGTGGTGTGACTGTGATGGGGAACAGCAAAATACAGGTAAATAGTCACACTGTTAAGTTTAGTTGTAAATAAAACAAAAAATATTTGAGTATGTTTTCAAGGAGATACTATTTAATTTCTTTTACTTAAAAATTTCATGTTTAATTCAATGTATTACTTGCCATTTTTTTGTAATTGTTTGTAAAATGTTTTTTTTTTTTTCATTGTAAAGGGGCACATTTATTGTGATTTGCTGATTTAATTTGGTTAAAACCCTGTTCAGTCTGAATGGGTGAATCAGTAAAATCAACTGGTCTAAATATCTCACTCAGTCCGACATCACCCCTTTTATTCAAGTGTGTTCAAATATGTTCATTCACAAGAGAATTGCCGTAAACTAGATCTATTTCCCAATGAACTCACCTGCTTCTCTTCAGTGTTTATTATGACTAGATCAGCTCCTCGATCCCTGCAGTACTGCCGGCTGTCAGACCAGCTCACTGGATATGAACAAACTTACCATTTCCTTTCAATAAATACAGTACAAACAAGTTTATTTATTATTTGTGTTATAAAGTGCAACTACAAATATAAATCCATTTGAACAAACCCTGTTCAGATAACTTCCTTAGTTCATTCTCCAACTCCAGTCTCATCCAGCTAACAGATAATATTTTGTTATAAGAACGTTCTCTAAATATTCAGTGTTGGTTCTGGGAACGTAAAAAACGTCCAGTTTTCTTGACGTTAGAGGAACATTTTTTTTTAAGGTATAATGTTCCTCAAACGTTCTTTCAACTTAATTTTGATCTAAATTCAACATTCTAGGAACATAAAAATGTTCAGTTTCCTTAATGTTAGTAGAATGTTATTTAAAGGTTAGTATGATGTTCCTGAAACATTCTTTGAATCATTCAAACACCTGCTGTGAACAAACACTGAAAGAAAGAGAAATAACACAAACAACTTTATTCAGCCACAGCCTTAGATGAACTGAAGATAAAAGACATTAAATCTCTGAAGATCTGATTAAACAACTCCACAAACAGCATTACCAGCTTCACTTATTACTAACCAGACTGACCTTATTTCTGTCACACGTCTACAGAAGTTCTTATTGAGAAGTTCAGAAGTTCTTATTTTATCTTCAGTTCATCTAAGGCTGTGGCTGAAGAAAGTTGTAGTTTGTGTTATTTCTCTTTCTTTCAGTGCTTGTTCACAGCAGGTGTTTGAATGATTCAAAGAATGTTTCAGGAACATCATACTAACCTTTAAATAACATTCTAATAACGTTTAAGGAAACTGAACATTTTCATGTTATTGGAATGTTACAAATCAACGTTCCTACACTTTAAGAAGAAATGTGTAGAAAAATGACACATTATGTGTAACACTCTAGTTTATACATTTTGTGTCAATATTGCATAAAAATGTGTTGGAAGAATTCAATTGTTTTACACATATTATGAGTAGTTTTAAAATTAACACAACCTGTGTATTTGTTCACAGCATCAACACAATCTGTGCAGCCAAGAACACCTGTAATGTGTTAATATTACACATTTACACATCTTTGTGTTCATTTCAGAGGTGAAGACCAGACCTCCAAAACCAAGACCATTCAAGACCAGAGGTGTGGTCGAGACCAGAACTTCCAAGACCAAAACAAGTCCATTCAATCAAGATAATTAATTAATCGTGTGACTATTGAACATTAATGATGAACACCTGCTGTTAACAAGCAGAATCACCAAAGGAGAAAATTCAAAATTTTAAGTCACCATCATGGAGATCAGGGTTTGCTTTAGTTGGGCTCTTGTCCCTTGACTTTTTAACATTAGATTTTGTTTGGGTTGTTGTAACTGAGCTGTAACAGCCAGACATGCAAAGAGATAAAATGATCAGGTGGTATTGGTTATGTTTTCACATAATCATTATTTGACTTGAATCACTGAACTCATTTAGAGCTCAATCTCTGAGTTAGATTTACATTATTGATTACAGCAGCACTGTGATTCTACAGCAGAAGATCAGCTTTTTCAATATAATCTGAAGGAATTCTCAAAAGTTGTTCTGATCCAAAAAAATAATAAAAAAGCACACACAGACATCAAGAATCAGCCTGTGAACCTCAACAACGGTGACAAGCAACATATTCTGATAAACAGATCAACTCTGAACATTAGAAAACAAGCTACTAAAAAGTCACATAACAACAGCAAAAAATAAAATAGTGAGAATAAAGGAAATTACTAAGACAATTCAGATCATAATTTATTCATGCAGCAATGCATGATGGGAGCCATTGATGAATTTTGATTGGTGGCATCCAGAATGCACTGCAACATGCTTTATTATCCTCACCACTGTTAACATTCATACGCTGATTCTTGATGTCTGTGTGTGCCTGAAATAAAGATTTTTTTTTTTTTTTTTAAATCAGAACAATTTATGAGAAATCCCTTGGATTATATTAAAAAAAAAGCTGAATCTTCTGCTGTAGAATCACAGTGCTGCTGTAATCAATAATGTAAATCTAACTCAGAGATTGGGCTCTAAATGAGTTCAGTGACTCAGGACAAACAATGATTATGTGAAAACATAACCAACAACACCTGATAATCTTTTCTCTTTGTTTGTCTAGCTGTTATAATTCAGTTACAATAACCCAAACAAAATCTAACACTAAAAAGTCAAGGGTCAAGAGCCCAACTAAAGCAAACCCTGATCTCCACGATGGTGACTTAAAAAAATTAGATTTTCTTTGGTGATTCTGCTTGTTAATATCAGATCACCTTCCTGACACATTTACTGTGTTAAAATCATCACACAATGAATGTGTCAAAATTAACACGAGTGTTGTCCCTAAACTCACACACTGATGTGTAAGAATTTAGCCAATTTGAGTCGTTTTTTAACAAATGCTTTTTGACACATTCTTAATGTCTGTGTTTGACACAGTGAATGTGTCAAAATTAACACAAGTGTTGTCCCAAAACACAAGCACTGATGTGTAAGTGATGTTATTTGACTGGACTTGACAAAGAGATCATTGCAAATTTGGTCTTCATGTTCAGAAGTAGCACAGGTGTTTTATTTTGTTGTTGTTTTCCTCTTTCCTTCAATGATTCTGCCTGCTAACTGCAGGTGTTCATCACTTGATTAATGACTTAATTATCTCATTAACTTCCCTCTTGAATGGTCTTGGTCTCGGTCTTGGAGGGTCTGGTCTTGACTACACCTCTGGTTAACCTTCCTGACATATTCACTGTAATAAAATCATTGACTCAATGAATGTGTCAGAATTAACACAACAAGCATTGTCCCTAAACTCACACACTGATGTGTAAGAATTTAACACATTTTGAGTCAGTTTTAACACATCCTTTCTAAGAGTGTAGAATGTTGAATTTTAGATCAAAATTAAGTTGAAAGAACGTTTGAGGAACATTATATCTTATAAAAACGTTCCTCTAACGTCAAGAAAACTGGACATTTTTTACGTTCCCAGAACCAACACTGAATATTTAGAGAACGTTCTTATAACAAAATTCTGTTAGCTGGGATTAGACTCAAAGAGTTGACCCAAACATCTACTTCTTCCTGCCAAACAGGACGAAAACACAAATATAATTTATTAACTTTCACTCCATAATATTATGGTTTTTAAAAGTGAATGTTTTAACATCTGGAAATCCTATACATTAGCATATGCAATCAAAAACATACTGAAAAATTAAAAATATTTACATGTTAAAACATTTCATATAAAAGCAGAAACAATGACACATTGTTCATAAATCAATGATTGGATTTTTATGCAACATTTTTTTATCCTCTCAAACATTAGTGACACAATGTTATATTTCTGCATACATAAAAGGTCCCTGATTTTGTTATTTGCTCTAACTTACAGTCTTACAGTACAGTGCAGTACAGTATGTGTTCACAGATGAGGTGTGTGTTTTAAATAGCTCTTAGACAGTAAATGGTTCTTGACAAAGAGATCATTGCAAATTTGGTCTTCATGTTCAGAAGTAGCACAGGTGTTTTATTTTGTTGTTGTTTTCCTCTTTCCTTCAATGATTCTGCCTGTTAACAGCAGGTGTTCATCACTAGTGCTTGATTAATGACTTAATTATCTCATTAACTTCCCTCTTGAATGGTCTTGGTCTCGGTCTTGGAGGGTCTGGTCTCGACTACACCTCTGGTTAACCTTCCTGACACATTCACTGTGTTAAAATCATTGACTCAATGAATGCGTCAGAATTAACACAACAAGCATTGTCCCTAAACTGACCCATTGATGTGTAAGAATTTAACACATTTTGAGTCAGTTTTAACACATCCTTTCTAAGAGTGTACTACAAATAAGAACTGATCAGATTTCAGCCACTGAAACATCAACTGCAAATCAAATCAATGACATTTCTCAAGATCTGAGCAGAGGATGATTAAACAACTCCAAAAACAGCTTTACCAGCTTCACTTATTACAGACCAGTTTGACTTTATTTCTTTCATAAGTTGTCACTGAATCGGGTCTCCAACTTCTTCAGAATCAAAGAGCTGAAGTTGGTCTGCAGCTGATATTTTTCAGTAGTAGATCACTGTAACTGACCTGCAATCTGAAATATATACTTCCTGCTGCCAAACAAAAAAGAAACCACAGCCAAAATAAAAACAAAAGACACATTCATATGTGATATCATTTGAAAGCATTTTTAAGATCAGTCAGAGAAGAGAGAACTATGAAAGAACTATTACTTGGCAACCATGTTTGAATACAAAAAATAGATATTTTTCATATTAAATAAGAACTTTGGAAAGCAATAGGCTATCAGTGGCTGGTTGTGGTGCATGAGACATTATCAATCATTCAGACGTGTTGGGAGTAACGCGTTACAAAAGTAATGCATTACAGTAACATATTACTTTTTGCTGTAACGCAGTGTAAGGCATTACTTATCAATTTTCAGTAATATTTTACTCAGTACATGTTCAGTAACGCTTGCATTACAACACACTTTTAGCCCAAAATTTAATTGTTAAAAAAAAAACAAAAACAAAAAAAAACAGCAAGACCACGAGACATTAAAAGGATTAGTCCACTTTCTAATAAAAATATCCTGATAATTTACTCACCCCCATGTCATCCAAGATGTCCATGTCCTTTCTTCAGTCGAAAAAGAAATTAAGGTTTTTGATAAACATTCCAGGATTATTCTCCTTATAGTGGATTTCAATTGGCCCCAAACGGTTGAAGGTCAAAATTACAGTTTCAGTGCGGCTTCAAACGGCTTTAAACGATACCAGACGAGGAATAAGGGTCTTATCTAGCGAAATGATCTGTATATGCTTTATAAACACAAATGATCGCATAAACTTACGGAAAAAACAGAACTGGCACCGCGTTCGTTCCGTAAGTTGAATAGGGAAGGCGTAGGACATTCAGCGTAAGCTTTTTGAAGAATACGACTGATCGTTTCGCTAGATAAAGCCCCTTGAAGCTGCACTGAATCTGTAATTTTGACCTTCAACCGTTTGGGGCCAATTGAAGTCCACTATAAGGACATGGACATCTTGGATGACATCGGGGTGAGTAAATTATCAGGAACTTTTTATTAGAAAGTGGACTTTAACAAATGAAAAATGCTTTAAGTAAGTTCTATTACCTGTTCGTGGTCAGTCAGTAGCCGCGTGTGGTATCCAAGTTTGTAAATAAAGACTAAATGACAGCTTCTGATATATTTGTTTAGCGATTTATTTCATTCATCTCCCTCTCGCTGGTGTAACTTTGTATTGTGTGACGTAGTCCAGTGAAGGCGTGTTTAGGGCGGGTTTTACAGGAGGGCCGCGAGGCTACTGGCTCGACAGTGGAAACGCGGCATGATTTTGGCCTCTGTGCTCGCGCTGGCCAGTGGAAAAGCGGCTAATGGGTGAAGATGGCAGAAGAAGACTGTACATTCGCGAGATGGACGTATGCGCATTACTTCGAGTTTGTCAGATAATCACTTTATACCTCTACCATACTTTTAACAGACTTGGATAGTTTGTGATTCTGTCTGTCATTCTTGCATTGTCTTGAGCCTTCACTTTGCCAATTATAAGCTATATTGTTAGTAGCCTGGATAGCCCACAGTCATTGCTACATCATATCGCCCTCTACTGGATGTAAAATGCTCTGCAGTACATTTTGTCATTTTAGAATGTTAAGTTACACTTCTGTAGTTATTTTGGTGAAAGTAACTCGTAAGTAATACAGGAGTAATGTAACGCATTACAATTCTGAGACAGTAATATTGTAAGGTAAAGAATTACTTTTAAATAACAGTAACAAGTAATCTATAATGTATTACAGTTTGGAAGTAACTTGCACAACACTGGACGTTTCTGTAAAAATGAGATATGATTCATGGTTAAAAATCACTAAATGTCAGAAATATCAAATTATAATCAAAGACATCGTCCCTCTGATAAACAGCATATTGTCAGCAGCTCTTCATGACGTGTCTATATCACACTAAATATCTGGCAGAGTGTTGGGCTCATAAATATTAATGACGTCTGTGTTCAGCGACTTGATTTGGTGATAGGTGAGTGCTAGCCAATGGCATTGCGGAGTGCTTAATAGTTCTGCCCACTGCCCTCTGTTCTGAAAGCATGTGAAGGCAGCATAAATCTCAAATTATTCCCAGGTAAGTATGCATATTTTACTCTTTGGATAGCACAATAAAAAAAGAGGACAGGAACCAGAAATTGAAGCAATGATTTCATAAAAAGATGAAATCATAAAAAGCAGATAATTCACAGGAAATCTATTTTAGAAAGCATTTCTCAGGATGTCTTCAGTTGTTATTACTGCAGTGAGAAATCTAGAAAATCAAGAAACTACTTTTTTATATACTGGAAGATACATAAAATAAAAAAATAAGATACATAAAAATTGAAACAAATCAGTTATAATAATTGTAAGACATTAGCTTTGCTGACAGGAACCTTTACCAAGAATGAAAATCACAATATAAATATTAAGGTAAACAAGTATTTTTAGAATCAAATTATTATTAAAGAGTGTGAAAATTAAAGAATGAATTCTAAATCTCACAAATGCATTTTCTCTTCGCTGAGCATGGGATGTCATTCCAGTTGTTCATGACAGTTTTTCCAGGATTCAGTTCAATACAGTCTTCCTTTCCACCTGCATCATTCGGCTCATTTTCTTCCCAAAACCTGAATAACATACAATCAGATTCAGTTCCTGAAGAGCTAAAAATATTTACTCACTCATACAAGTATAAGAAGAAAAATTAATTTAAAAACAAACACACAGTGGCTTTATGGGAGTGTTTTGTCACTTACCCTTGTTTCAGTGGTGAATTATCCACCCATGTCATGTTGCCTTCTTTCTCTATGTCAGACAAACCAATCCACACAATCTCTTTGATGAATGAAGATATGCACCTCTGTGTGTGAGTAAATACAGGAATAAGTGTGATTCCTCTTTCTCTCCTTTATCGCGCACACACACACACACACACACACACACACACACACATTTGCTTAGCTATCTACAACCCGAATTTCGGAAAAGTTGGGAAGTTTTTTAAATTTGAATAAAATGAAAACTAAAAGACTTTCAAATCACATGATCCAATATTTTATTCACAATAGAACATAGATAACATAACAAATGTTTAAACGGAGAAATTTTACACTTTTATCCACTAAATGAGCTCATTTCAAATTTGATGCCTGCCACAGGTCTCAAAAAAGTTGGCACGGGGACAACAAATGGCTGAAAAAGCAATAAATTTTTGAAAAGATTCAGCTGAGAGAACATCTAGCAACTAATTAAGTTAATTGATATCAGGTCTGTAACATGATTAGCTATAAAAGGGATGTCTTAGAGAGGCAGAGTCTCTCAGAAGTAAAGATGGGCATAGACGCTCCAATCTGTGAAAGTGTGCGTAAAAAGATTGTGGAAAACAATGTTCCTCAATGTCAAATTGCAAAGGCTTTGCAAATCTCATCATCTACAGTGCATAACATCATAAAGTTAATCCAACTAAACTTTAAGTTCAAACAACATTAAATTTGTCAAGGTAAACATACTCAATATTCTACGTAAATACAGCTTAACTGAATCAGTGCAAGAAAAGATAACTCAAAAAGTTCAGTTATGTTAATTATTTTTCTTTACAGAGAAACCTAAAACTCTCTCAAAAGTTGAACACATTCCATGCAATCCTGAGACTTAGATGTAAATTTTGGGTTTATTACTTATTAGCTGTTAGTATGACAAATTATATTTAGAGAAATTCTCAGAATTTCTTGGAACTGGTTCTGTTTGCCAATGAACTTACTTGCTTCTTTTCACTCTTGATAATGACCAGATCACCACCACGATCCCTGCAGTACTTCCTGCTGTCAGACCAGCTCTTCTCCTCATTGGAAGCGACAAGACAGCCAATTGCTTTCAATAAACAAGCAAATACAATTAGGCTATTTTTTTTATTATTTGTAAAGTGCTTCTATGTACAACTCAATATTTGCAAACCTTGCTCAGATAACTTCCTTAGTTCAGTCTCTAACTCCAGTTTCTTCTGATTTAAAGAGTTGAAACGGTTCTGTAACTGGCTTTTCTCAGCAGTGAGATCTTTGACTCTGGTCTCCAGCTCCAGTTTCTTCTGTTTCGAAGAGTCAAAACTTTGTTGCAACAGGCTTTTCTCTGCAGTAAGATCTTTGACCCTGCTCTCTGACAGGTTTTTCTCAGCAGTAAGATCACTGACTCTGATATCCAGTTCCAGTTTCTTCTGACTCAAAGAGTTGAAACTGTTCTGTAACTGGTCCTTTTCAGTTTGATATCTTGAACCAGTCTGTAACATGTGTGTAGCATGTATCTCTCTCTCTGCCGTGAGCTTGATATGCAGTACTATAATGGCCGCCACAAGAACACACATGAGGCCAAAGCATACTGTGCTCAACACAACACACTTACTTCGCCCTGTTAAACCTCCTGCCAAATAGGAAAAAATTGAAAACATATGCTATGAACAAATGACTATTATTATAGTGAATAAACATTACTGACATCAAATGTCTTACTTTGGTTTTGAGCTCTTGCTTCAGTCTGGCTGAGTTTTTGTTCCTTATTAGCATGAATATCTTCATCTCTGTCCAGTCCCCTCTCATTGCCCTTGCTGCAGGTCTCGTGGTCAACATTTTTATAAATGCCCTCCAGTTCCATTATGACTTCTGCATCTCTTCAGTTGAGCTGTGGACTTTAGGAGGATGGGTTCAGGGTTTAATATAGAGAACCTCCCCTAGAATTTACATATCGCTGACACACAAGAATTTAAACTTTGATGCACTGTACATCTTCATTAAAAAAAATGTGACCAATGTCAAACATGTTGGGTGCAGGGACTTTTTCCCCCTTAATGTCACTGAAACTTCATTCCAGGGTCCAAACTCAACTGTAAATTAACAAATTAACATAAATATGCCTACATATTCATAAATATTTCTATAAATTGTATTATTAACTGGATACTTTTTAATATATAATAATATAAAATTGATTTTAGAGCTGTTTTGTCTTGCATAGTGACAAACAGCACAGCTCATTGTGTAACTTTCTTCAAATACTGGTGAATATTAGTAAAATATTTCTTGCCTTCACAGATTTTACTCACAATGTACTCACAAAATTACTACAAACAGAACTAACAAATTATTTATCTTTTATATAATACACTCTTTTGTTTTAAAAATTGCAAAGAGAATCATTAAAATGATCTTGTTGCAGCACAAGGTCCATTCTGAACTTTCTTTTGAGTATTATTTGTGCTCAGTGTCACTATGAGGTAATGAACTTCAGACTGATGTGCTATGTTAAACACAAATACACATTTCCCTCTAAAGAAACTTACTTTCATTTCATTTTACTTTGAGATCCTGCTGAGCTTGAATTATTGGAAAATTGCACTTACATAACAAGGTTCATCAGGCAACACAAGGTTACTCTAAAGTAAAGATTATAATATAATATTTGCATCTCGTCATAAATCAGTTTAAGCAACAGTCAAAATGAACTCATGTTTAACATACATTTAAAGTTGAAAATGAATCTATTCTGATTTTCCTGGTTTGTAATATTTAATTATGTCTTCAAAAGCAGTAGTCTGGCATTAGGGCCGTTTTGATTGATTAGCCGCAGCTGAAGCGCAGATCCTGCTGGAAACTCAACATGCCGTTGTATTTTTTCAGCACTTATCTTGCTCTGCTCCAAGCCAGGCCAACCCATGTCCTCTCGCCCAGAGCGTACTGACCTCTGAAGCACTTCTTAAGATAATCTTAAGAACATGTAAGTGTACTCAACTGTGCTATTTTGAGACACCATGAAAGATGAACTAAAATGTGCTAGTAATATACTATCTCTGTATTTAAAAAAAAAAAAAATGTATTTAACCTGTTAACTGTCACTGGCCCACCGGTGGGCCCACAGCCATTATATATTTAAACAGCAATATCCTATACTAAACCTAAACTAATCTTGACAAATTATATATCATTTGAAAGCTTAGAATCTCTAGTTTTCATATTTGGTGACTGATTTAAAAAAAAAAAAAATACAGAGGAGCAGTAATTCATCAATTTGCAACAAGAATATTTTCATACTCATAAGGCATGTTCAGACCTTTATTTTGAAATGGTGATGAACATGAAAAATCATGAAAGATTGGTTGAAACATGTTTGTTTTCATGACAAGAGTTCAAAAGATAACATCCATTCATTTTTTTTTTGAGAAAAAAAAAGGTCTGAAAATGTTTAATAGAAAAAAATACATTTATGATTGTGGTGGCGAGCTATAACCCACATACATGTTGTTTTTATGTTTATTAGAGGTTGAATTCACATCAAATTCTGCCAAACTTCCCATACTACTTCTATATAGGATGTCTACTTCATAAATTGTATGAAAATAATGGAAATATATGGTTCAGACCACTCAAACCATATATGGAAATGGAGGCGCCCTTATATGGTCAGTAATGGAGCTTGGTTGTCATCTAGTGAAAAAGTGTGGTACTGCGCCCAAACAAAATCTTACTGAAAGCACATTTTTTGAGATATCAACCTGAAATTTGGAACACAACTTGTTCAGATTTTTGGCTTTGATTTCCTTGTAGTTTTAGAGTAAAACATCTTTTGTAAAATATATATTTTATATAAAATATAAAATATTATATTTTTACATTTTCATAAACTTGAACTTCTATAACTTTTTTTCTGTTTCACTTACATAAGTTTTTTCACTTCGACAATAATCTGCCAAATTTCATCTTCAAAACAAGACCAGCCTTATGTCTGTATTCCAAAGTGTTCTTGAATTACAACCATTTAAGTTTGGACAGTGAATTTTCATGTCTAAAAAAAAAAAGTGGGGGTGACAGTTAAGAGGTTTAACCCATAGTGTACTACAAGTGGTAACTAAATACATTTTTTTAATACAGAGATCTTTCATGGTGTCTCAAAATAGCACAAAATTAGTGTGTGAAAATATGTAATTTAACTACACATTTTTTTCTCAATAACTGCAATGGATTACAGTTATATTTATTTTGTTATTAAATTTCGTAACTACGTTACATGTAGCTAGTTTCTCCCCAACACTGGAGAAGAGAGAGATAAAGCGTAGCTGGTATTGGTGTATTGATACTGCAGAACTGCTATTGAACCGTTTCAAATATTTCAGTATAGATATGTAACGAAAAACGTATATTTTTGACAACACTATTAAGAAACATATGAGATTTGGGGCATTTGAAAGAATATTCAGGGCTGGAGCCCCAGAAGCCACCCCCTCGCTCTCGCTCCTATGATCTGCAGCAAAACATGAAGGCTGAGGATCCATACACAGCAAATTATTTAAAGGATAATCCACAATCACAGTCCAAAAAACAGGCAAGGGTCATTCACAAACAGTCAATCCAAACAATTGTTGAATTCAGGGCTGAGGCATACAGAGTAATCCGAGATACCAGGCAGAACATGAAAATCCAAGACATGGGAATCCAGAGAACAATGGTGCAGAGATATCCCATACAAACAGATAATCACTGAAATCGAGACTTAGCCCTGAGTGACAGAGAAACCAGACATTAAACAGACAGATCTAACAATGCAAATGACAAACACCGGAAAACAATCATGGATTATGATCTCGGGAAATGAACTATGGGAAATGAAGTCTGTGTGAGAATAACAATAGTCTGGGGTGGAGTGCCCTCTGGTGGCAATCACTGGCACTCTTGGTGACTGTGACAAACGTCAGCTCGCACATAGTTAAAACAGCAATTATTATCATAGACGATACAGCTCTAATATTTACACATGCACACATGAATTGACTTTCCTGCTGCACTTTCTGCATGTCTTGTTTGACAGATGTCTCGTCCAATTAACGGCAAGTATTCCATTCACAAAATATACCTACCTTTTGTGACGGGATATTTGGCCCGTCTTGTAGGGGAAATTTGTTAGAGCTGCCCTGGAAGACTGAATAACGAAAGGATCTTAGTCCCCGTTTTCAGTGCTTTTGGTCTTGTTATATACTAATGTATATATGTTGTGTCCTACTTTATTGAGATGCACTCTACAGACCGACAAGGGTAGGCTTCAGTTAGAATAATGTCACGAGATGGCTTCCTGAAGTAAATGTATATGTGAGATACAAGGCGTTTCTCAATGTCAAGGAAGGATCCTCGGAAGCCAGAATTTCGAGGATGCTACGTCATCGACATCTGTCGAAGGACTGTTCCAATGTCGAGGATCCTCAGAATTTCAAACAAGGACTGAGTCCTTCGTTCGAAAATATCCCATATACATGAAAGGATGCATATGTGTAGCCTTCGCGCTCTTCGTGCTCTCAAATCACCCACAATCCTATGCGCGCAGCTTTGCGATCTTGTTCAAAAAATTAAAAAAAAAAAATGTCGGACGTTAGCGGGCAATATGCTTTCAAATGTAAGTATATTTACGTTACCAAACATTTGTTATAACTGTAGTAAATATGTCAGATAAATAAAGTTTGACGTTTAAATGCCAGTACAAATTACTACCGTATTGATATTATAAATTATACAAATACAAATTACGTTATTGATGGCTAACTGAACCGGACCGTCATTTAACAATTGTTAGCTTGGTTGCCGTCACCGGCATTTCTTTTATAAATAACTAGTTAAGTAATTTAACGTTAATATTATACCATTATACCATTCACAGCGTTATTCATGCAATGACGTGCACTTGCTAGTCTGTTCCATTTATGTGTTCTCCGAATGCTAAAGAGGAGCCTCGCCTAGCCTCTGAAGGAAGTGACTTGGAAGGACCAGTCCTGCCAAGGAAGTATCCTTGACATTGAGAAATGCCTACAGTCTAAAATACTCCCTTCCCTGATCTAATAAAGTGGGTAAGACGCCCCTACTCCCTGACAGCTTTCAACCAAAAGAAAATAAATAAATAATACACTGAAGTAAGTACAAAAATTAAACAGGATTTATTTTCTGTGTATATTTTCCTTCCTTGTAATAAGTGTTACTTTAATTTAAATAATCACTAAATAAAAGCAAAAAAATAAAAAAATACAGTCTTTGAGTTTTCTTTTAAACTCACTAGGCCACAATCACCTTCAATGTAAAAGTTATTGACTTTTAACCTATACAATAGTCAAACCCAATGGTTATTCAAATTAGAAAACACCTGTAATTTTTCGTAAACCCCACTTGAGTTTTCACTGCGCAAATGATCACTGTTAAACAGTCACACTTGAAAAAAACAAAAAAAACAATGAAATTTCACATTAGAAACACTTACGTGAAACGTCTCTTTAGGTGCACATTCACAGTTCACATTGGGTTCTGTAGTTCAAATGAACTTTCACAGTTCACTGTTCATTAGATCAAAATATAAAATAATAATAATAATAATAATAACTTGGGGAAAAAACAGTCCATAGAAAAATGATTTGAGATGCGTGGTCTCGACGTAGACCTTGTAATTGAATCACTCAGCCTCAATGAAACATCCCCCCCAAAAAATGAAAAAGTATCAAGATGAGTCAAACCCCCCAAATGAATCAAACTGAGATGAATCAATCAGCAATGTCAATGGATGGCAGGGTTACACAAAATAGTACCTTTTCAAAAACTACGTCCCGCACGAACGGCAATGTACAGCCGTTCTCAGTTTCAAGTGCAAAACAAACAACGTGTGACCAGTTCGGTTGAATCGTTAGTTCGTTGCTTCTCAATTAAAATGTAAAGAGTGCAAAACACCGCAAAAACGTGACAAATCTCTTCATTCGTCGTCAATCAAGGAAAAACTGTACTTTAGAAGCACTTACAGTCCTCGTAGCCTTCACAAAGCATTACTGCGTCACTCCAGCAGTCCAATGCAATGCAATCCACAGAGCAAAACGACACAAAAACTCCAATGATGAAATGCGGGATACAGTTCACAAAAACACCTGATGCTGTCGTCCTTTAGTCGACTAAAGCCCCGATTAACACTATCGAACGAGCTTCTCGAACACGACACAACACTCACTTTCTTTTTGTGACACTCTCAAACACAGCGTGCATCTCCTCTCTCTCGCGCAGTGCGCCCCGAACACCGAAAATCGGTCCATCCGTCAAAATAAAAGTCCCCAAACTAATAATAAAAAAAAAAATTAAAAAAAATGATATCTACCCGTTACACTTTTCCATTTTGTCTGACTTGTCTTTGTGTATTCTGACTTGTTATTTTGTTTTCGGATTTGTCGTTGTGTTTTCTGAATTTTTGTTTTCGGTATTGTTGTGTTTTCTGACTAGTTACTGTATTTTGTTTTTAGATTTGCCAATGTGTTCAAATAGTAATTTGTTGATTTTGGATTAATTCATTTGTTTTCATAATTGTGATTTGTTTTGCACTTCTCAGCCACCGTAGAGGATCCCCGCCACCATTTTGAAATTTGTTCAACTTCATCAAGGGGATGAGGGAAGTTTAATTAGACAGGCCCTTGATTTTGCTCGATTCCAAGATTGCTTAAAAATTGTGGGCAACTGTGTTTGATTAGAGATCCCTGTCAACACAGCGATTTCACCATGTGATCACAATGTGTAACCTCACAGTGCACTCGATAGCTGCGTCTCATTTCGGAGTCCTCCAGAGGTCGCATTTGTAGGCTGCATACGTCATCAAGGATATCTTATTTAAGAAAAGTAACTGTAATAAAAATGGTTGTTATTTCTCATGAGGTGTAAAATACTGTAATTTCTTTCTTTGCAATCTAATATTTACTTTTTTTAAATGAGACCGCCTCAATGATGTATGCAGCTTTTAAATGCGACCTCCGGAGGACGCAGCCTCCAAATGAGACACAGCTAGTGTGTGCTCATACTATGGCCACAATGTGGGCCATAGTATTTTTACTGTTCTAAGAATGTTCTGAGAACAGTATGTTATGCTCTTGTAATGTTTTCAGTAGCTAGTTTTATTTTTGTTACCAGAATGTTCTCCTAAAAAACAGAGGTGGACAAAGTATGCAACTCCAGTTCCTCAAACATCAGATTTAATGTCTTTTCAGTTGATTTCATCTAAGGCTGTGGCTGAAGTCAGTTGTAGTTCTTGTGTTTCTCTTTCCTTCAGTGATTCTGCTCGTTATCAATAATCAAGCAATTATCACTCAATTAACCACTTAAGTATCTAATTAACTCTAACACTGTTTTGGTGTTACTTTTATCACCCTGCTGGTGGTTCCCATATGAACACAGACCGGTGTTGATTTAACATTGGTGAATTTACTGTGTGAGTATCATATTTTCCTCCATGTTGTTTCAGATCACATAAAAGCCAAATGCAGTTTTATTGGTTATGAATAAGGTAATCTCTGTATAGTCAATGTCAAGCAGCAGCTGAGGAACAAACCATAGGTATAAAGAAATGTATAAATAAATAAACGTAGACATAAATACATACATAAAAAATAAATGTGGAAATAAATAAATGTATAAATAAATAAATAAGGTAATATATAAATAAGGAAATAAAAGTGTATATACACATTTTTTTTTCTTTTTTTTAATGTTTATTTATTTCTACTTCCCACTTCTGAAGTCATGATTAATGTCTACAAAAGTTTTTGCTCCTGTTTAAAAACACTTTTTACACTAAACATGTTGAACTCCTGCAGTATGTCCTCACACACAGACATCAAGAATCAGCGTATGACTCTCAATAACGGTGACATGCTTCATGCCGCAATCTGGGAGCCATGGATAAATTTTGTATGATGCACCCAGAATGCATTGCGGCATGAAGCATGTGACTGTTGTTGAGATTCATACGCTGATTTGATGTCTGTATGTGACTAAAACTCACAGGATTTTAAGTGTTTAGTGTACAATGTGTTTTTAAACAGGAGCACGAAACTTCTGTAGACATTTTACCATTTTTAATTTTAATGCCACTTCATGATGATTACATCTGTATCATCAACAAATAATCAACATCACCTGATCACATGATCACACTCTTGCTGTTCTTGTCATAACACACAGTTACAGCAGCCAGAGGAAAAAAAACATGTTAAAAAGTCAAGAGCTCAACTAAAGCAAACACTGATCACCATCATGGTGACTTCAAGCTATTCTTTTTAATTAAACTATTAATATTAATGCTGTTTGTGGAGCTGTTTAATCATTCTCTGCTGAGATCTTATGAAATTTAATGTCTTTTATCTTCAGTTGATTTCATCTAAGGCTGTGGCTGAAGTCAGTTGTAGTTCTTGTGTTTCGCTTTCTTTCTGTTCTTGTTGTTCCTCTGTCCTTTGGTGATTCTGGTTGTTATCACTTAATTATCTCATTAACTGCAGCATGTTTCAGTGTTACACTTAACAGCCTGTAGTGTGCACACTGAGTAGTGTTTATTTCATCTGGGCTAACCCATGTGGGGCCGTCATGGAAACTGCGGACAAAACTGGCTGGGCCCCAGTTAGACAGCCCAGGTCAAACCCATCTGGGCCCACATGGCTGTGTTGGCTGGGATATAATTATCCACGAGTTTCCTAGTGGTAAATACAACTTGAGAGGGCATCCATGTCCAATTTTTACCTAGGAAACTCATATTTACGATAATTACAATAACATGTGAAGGCAGTATTAGTTTCATAGAAATAACAGATTATCTTTACATAAGACAATGAAATTCTGCCATAACTTAATTCAGTTACTCATGCATTACTCATCTCATGAATCTTTTTTAATACATTCATTGTATTCAGTAATCGTGTTTGTTACTTGCATCTTTTTGTCAATAAAATGTATTTTATTCACTAAAATCACCGATAAAAAAGGACCCTTTTCGTGGGATGTGATGAAGCATTTAGCACAGTTAGCAACATCACAAATCTAGTCAAGTTTTTAATATTTTCTTTACAAAAAATAATAATAATAATAATACACATTTATACTGCTATACTTTTTGTTGTATTACCCTGGCATTAAATCAAAAAAAAAAAAAAAAAAAAAAAAAAAGAATTAACGCTGATGCAAGGGTGTTTTATAATACAGCTGAGGGAGTGACAGCAAATTTGACATCTTTCTCTCTTCTGGCTGCTGTATTCAATCTCTCTCTATTTTTTTCCTTATTTTTTCTAAAGTCATGAAAATGCTATAACAAATTTTGTTTTTTGCCATTGGAGCAAATGGAAATGGAAATGCTCTCTGCTGCGCCCTGCTGGACTGAAGGAAATCTCTCCACAGTGCAGCAAAGCAGACACAAGAATGAAACATGAAATAAAAATATGGGTTTACAATGTTAATAATGTAAAAGTTAAAGTGACCATTTAATTTAAAGGGAACCAATTCAACTGCAAACAGTCACAGTTTCAGTATCAGAATAACAGTGTGAATCAGGGAAACTTTAGACTTCTGTCATTTACTGTGAATTGTCTAGTATTTCAGAAAAATATGAGAAACAGAACGTTGTCATTTATTTAATTTTGCAGTAAGGGAAAAAAAATACTTAATCTTGTCTTCTAAAAAAAATACATCTTTATAGCTACTCTTTGTTTTGAAAATTACATAAAAATTGTAATCCTAAAGTTTGTTATTTTATGAAATGCTGACAGTAACCTTCATCAGAAATGATGACTACTAATCAACTAATGAAGCTGGAAGATATGAGTCAAAACTATCATGAAGATGAAGGAACAGATGTTAATTTTCACAAACACATTTTCTCATCGCTGAGCATGGGATGTCATTCCAGTTGTTCAGGAAGGGTTTTGCAGGATTCAGTTCAATACAGTCCTCATTTCCACCTGCATTATTCGGCTCATTTCTTTCCCAAAATCTGATTAACATATAATCAGGTTTAGTTGAACAGCTCTAAACGTAATTACTCACTAGAACAGAGTATGTGGTTTTCTGTGAGTGTTTTGTCACTTACCCTTGTTTCAGTGGTGAATTATCCACCCATTTCATGTTGCCCTCGTTCTCAATGTCAGACAAACCAATCCACACAAATTCTTTGACTAAAGAAGATATGAACCTCTGTGTGTAAATATATAAAACACAAAAAAAGTGAGAATCATAATTACATTTGCAGTTTTCATCTGGTAGTTGACTGTCAGAAGACAAGAACAGTTATAAGAAAAAAAAATGTTTGTTACATTATTGTAGCATTTATTTTTCAAGCAGTGTTAAAACGTGAGACTTTGGTGTGACTGTTTCTTTTAATTGTGGATGTTTGTATTTGTGACCAAATCTATTTCAGTATGTTCGTTCACAACAGAATTTCCTTGAACTGTTTATGTTAGCCACTGAACTCACCTGCTTCTCTTCAGTGTTGATAATGACCAGATCAGCTCCTCGATCCCTGCAGTACTTCCTGCTGTCAGACCAGCTCTTCCTCTCACTGGATATGGAAAACCTGCCTTTGCCTTTTCAATAAACATAAAAAATTATATTGTGTTGTAAAGTGCAAATACATATAAATACATTTGTACTGACCTTGTTCATTTAGCTTCCTTAGTTTAGTTTCTAACTCTAGTTTCTTCTGACTCAAAGAATCAAAACTTCTCTGTAACTGGTTTTTCTCAGCTGTGAGATTATTGACTCTGGTCTCCAGCTCCAGTTTCTTCTGACTCAAAGAGCTGAAGTTGTTCTTCAGTTGGTCTTTTTCAGTCATTAGATCAGTGTAATTGTGCTGTAAGATGTTGATAGTCTGATTGAACTCTTCAACTGTGTTCTTGTAACTCTTGAACAGAGATTCTCTCTCTGCTGTGTTGGAGATTTGCTGCAGTATGATGAAAACCAGCAGAAAAACACAAATGAGCCCGAAACACACTGTCATCAACACCAAACATCTGCTTCCTCCAGACAAACAGAGAGAGAAAACACAAATATCAATTAATAACAATTCACTTCATATTATTAGATATAAAGGCTCAAATCCACATTTTTTCTTTACATAATACACAGGCCTTTTTAACAAAAATAACATTTAAATAAACATTTAAAATGTTTATTCCTTGATAATGATGGGAACATAAATATGTTGAAAAGTTAAAAAATAATTTCATGTTAATACAAATAAAAAAGCAGGAAAAAAAAGCATTGACACAAAAAAGATTGATATTACAAGTATTATTTCTTAGTTCCTCAAACATCGATGACACCATTTCTGCTTCAAATGAAACTTTCTACTTACTGCACTTTTGATCTTTTCCTTCATCCTGGCTGTGATTCAGTGTTCGACGTTTAGTTGTGTCCTCAATATCATCGTTTTCAACATTTTCATAAATGTCCTCTAATTCCATTTTTCTCTCTTATGTCTGACAGCAAGTGTTCACATGAGCTGTGGTTGAATGATAGGCATGGTTTCTTTTAAACAGTGCTAACCTTAAACAGGAAGTGACTTTATTCGTTTAAACACAGAGGAAAATACTTTCATTTCTACAAAGAAACTCTCTGAAACTCTCTGCATACAGACTCAAACAGGTCTAACTTGACCTTAAGTGGTTAAATAAGTGATGATTGTTCGATTACTGAAGACACCTGATGATAACGAGCAGAATCACTGAAGAAAAGAGAAACACAAGAACTACAACTGACTTCCAGCCACAGCCTTAGATAAAATGAACTGAAAAGATATTAAATATCTCTTATTACAAACAGACTGGCTTTATTTCTGTCATTCGTCTACAGTTCTTTTTGAGAATTAACAGGATTAGATGTTGATGTTTTATTGAAAATGTTTGGTTACCATTATGGTGATCAGTGTTTCCTTTAGTTTGGCAGTTTGACTCTTGGTTTTTATGTTAGTTTGTAGTCTTTGTAACAGTGTTTATGGAAACACATAGTTTATTACAAAAAAGACCATTAAAAAGAGCAATCAAGTGATATGCTTTATACCATCAAAAATAAAACTAATTGCCTATCCCCATCACTTACTGAAAACTAAGTTATTTTCACCAACAGAACCTTCATGCCACAGATCAAACATTTTGAATTAGAATTTGTATACACATTGTGGGAAAAAAATATATATATTAGACACACCCACAGACAGGCTGAATTTTTGCTCCTTATTAGCATAAATATCTTCATCTCTGTCCAGTTCCCTCTCATTGCATTTGCTGCAGGTCTCGCAGTCAACATCCAGTTCCATTATGACTTCTGCGTCTCTTCAGTTGAGCTGTGGACTTTAGGAGCACGGATGCAGGATTTAATAACCTCCCCTAGAATTTACATATCGCTGACAAACAAGAATTAAAATTTTGATGCACTGTACATCTTCATTAAAAATGTGACCAATGTCAAACATATTGGGTGCAAGGCCTTTCCCCCTCTTAATTTCACTGAAACTTCATTTCAGACAGGGTCCAAACTCAACTGTATACCAATTGTATACCTTTTAATATATTTTATTTCTGTGAAAATTGATAGCATTCAGTTTTTCTTGCATAGTGACAAACAGCACAGCTCATTGTGCAACTTTCTTTAAAAACTGGTGAATATTAGTACAATAATGATGCAGTAGCACTGTCATATCTGGCTATAACATGTTATTTAGCCTGGTCTTTTCGCGATCAGATAGCTATCCGATTGAAAACACATGAAGTGACCAGGTGTAAACAGGCCCTATGTTGCTGTCAGGGAAGAAAATTAATTTAATTTAATTGAATTATTGGAAAATTACACTTACATAAAGTTCATCACACAACATAAGGTCACTTTAAAGTAAAGATTATAATAATATAGTATACGCATTTCGGCATCAGTATTAAATCAGTACCCTCTAAAAGTTTCTTGTTTGGTGACAGTGAATAAGGGGATGACCAGAATGGATGACCTTGATAGACTTCTTTTATTATTGAAATTTGCTTAAACATATATGCGTTATAGCACTGCCTTAGGAATGGCACTGTAAGTCAAGCTGGCATACGTTATTTAATTTGCTGAGTAACAGGATAATTACTTAAAAAGGAACAGTCAAAATTAACTCATGTTTAACATACATTGAAAGTTGAAAATTAAGCTATCCTAAGTTTTGTAATATTTATTATTTTGTTATCAAAAGCAGTAGTCTGGCATTAGGGCCGTTTTGACGGATTAGCCGCAGCCGAAGCGCAGATCCTGCTGGAGACTCAACATGCCGTTGTATTTTTCTTTGAGTTCAGCACTTATCTTGCTCTGCTCCAAGCTGGGCCAAAACTCCACCCATGTCCTCTCGCCCAGAGCATACTGAATTCTGAAGAGGAATCAGAGGAAATGCATGTTAAAGAAGACATGACTAAAATGAATGAATTTTTCCTTGACTATTCTTCAAAATCAAAAAGTTTAACATTTCTTTCACTCTTCTTACAGTATAATTCTCTTGTGTTACAACAACTTATTTGTTGACTTTCGATAAACTGTTTTGATTACAGTCAAAAGCTTGTGTTCTCCCAAACTTGCAAAGATATTCACATTCAATAACTGCAATAATGAACAATAACAAAATCTACAATGACAGAATGTGCACAGTAAGAAATATATACAATATAATATGTCTGATTAATACATTATTACAATAAATATAACTAGATAAAAAAGTTAGTCAGGACAAACTTTGATATTGGCTTAATGAGAAAGCCTGTCCAGAAAGTTTGAAGAAGTTTTAAAAGCTTGACGTTTGAAGGTTTTCAGTCTGAAGTTTTTTAAAGTTCAAAGTAGTTTTAAAGCTTAAAGTTTGACCGTTTTGAAGGCAATACAGTAGGCTATATTAGAAAAAACAGACAGACAGACAGATAGGGTGTTTTAACATGCTGCTAACATGTTTAAACACATTGCTAGCATTTTTAGCATGTTGCTAACATGATTTAACATCGTCGTTAGCATTTCTCTAGCATGATTTAGCATAGTTTTTAACGTTTTTCTAGCATGATTTAGCACGTTGCTAGCATGTTTTAGCATAGGGTTGCTAACTTCAGGAAAGGAAAATAAGGGACAATCGTGGTTATTTATAGGAAAATAAGGGACAGAATAAGGCACACACAAAATATTTGTACTGTACCACACAGTGTATGTCATTTCAGTATCTGCCATTAAGTATGTGTATAAAAGATGTAAGGGTTCTCAGACATAAACACATTTGGGTCATTCCGTGTCAAATCAACCAAATTTCAGAAACTTTCCCGGCTCATTTTTTTGTTTTTGTTAATATTTTTTGAAGACAAACATAAATGAAGAAAGCCAAAATAATAAACTTTTCAATTCACCTGTAAGTTTAAAATATTCTAGCTGACCTCCCAGCATGAGTTTTTAAGGCGACCATTATTTTAGAACATTTCACCTTATTATTTCCATGGCGAATGGTCATGCTTGACATGTAACACACCGCAGCCACAATAGCGCTGTGTGACAGATGTATCGCTTTTATTCCTTTTTTATTCAAAATATTCACAAACTTGTTAGCTGTCATCAACTACCTGATATTCCGATTCTCAAATACGTGTAAGTAAATGTGTTTTGTCATTTAAAAACCTTTGTAATGATCACATTAGCTGACCTATGACGCACGATGGGTGCCGCCATGTTAGTTTTCACCGTAATTCAGAGAATTGTATCTGTTTGATTTACAACTCATCAATTCATCCACTTCTCCTGGAATACATGAAAGTAAGTGGCCGTTAGATCAGTGTAGCAGTCAATAAATGGGACAAGGGAGGTCACGTATGGGACAAATCAATTAGGCCTAATATGTCCCGGCTAATACAGGACAGTTGGAAACCCTATTTTAGCATGTTTTGTTAGCATGAATTAACACAATGCCTGCATGTTTTAACATGTTGCCAACATGTTTCTAGTGTGATTTAGCACGTTGCTAGCATGTTTTCATATTAGATTGTTTCTGTGCATTTTCTATCGATCATGGAAGCAACAGTTTATCAAATGAATACAGATACATGCTTTGTTGCTGAGTGCAGTTTAAATGCACAATATACTACACCATGCAAATTTTTGGCCATGTTGGCACCATTACCAGGCTTGCAAACCATGTCAAACAATGTGAATGCACACTAACCATTTAAAAGTGTTTCATATTTCACACTCTCTCATGAATACAGAGGTACATTCACAGATCAGGACACACACACACACACACACTTTGGATCACAGGTCAAGTGCACTTACTTTCCACCTTCCAGTTGGACATCCTTAGACTGGCCCATGATCAGATAGCTCTCACCCTGCTTCAGATCCAAAGCTTCTTTGCAAGAGATCTGTACGGTGAAAATGCGCCGCTTCCCCTCCACATCGTTTTCCGTCTCTACGCAAATATGCAACATTTAAATACATTGTGTTAAATATGTAACACAAATCACAAATACACAAGTATGTGACATCTGACAATTTCTCTCCCCTCCTCTGAGGCATTCACAACAACTAAAAAATCAATTTGTTTTTCCCAAAACACTTCCCAAGTCCATTAAGGCCAGACGTTAGTTGCTTATTTCCAGTGGGTTAAATTTAAATACCATATCAGTAGAACATCTGTATATCACTTTACATCATACTGCTGGGAATATAAGTGGGAAACATAATCTTTAAATTGACAGAATTCACAAACATCAGACAGCGGTTGGAGTGAGGAATTGTACCTGATTTGAGTGCACTTTCAATCCTCATATTGTAATAAACTGCTGAAGCGTCATCATCTTCTCTCACCAGAACAGCCTTATAAACTGTAAAAATTGACAAGTTTGATGAGGCATCTTAGTGATCACCTCATTAACTAATTATATATTTTCTCATTAGATGCAGTGCATTGTCTCTACACAAAACAAAATTGTGCACACACACATAATAAATTACCGTAATTTATTTTCGGTTCACATGCTTTCTTATTACGCTGAGCCTCATGAATTTTCTCCTTCCTTTGAAGACTGCAGTTTTCTGTATCAGCAATAGACAGAGAAATGAACCTATTGTAGATTAACAGCATATAACACTTACTTAAACTTTCTTACATGAAACAAAATTAAGCACATTACCTTCGGCACACTGACAGACATCTTGCTTACAGATTTTTTGAAGAGCTCCTTCCTTTCTGGTGGGATGATAAAACTTCACACAGCGATTTTCTAAACATGGGGGAATCATGACATAACATGCGTCACACAGAAACTGTATACAGTGTTCATTGTGTTGTAGCATCAGAGATATAGCAGTCAGCCATGAAAATAATCTCCAAATAAGTCATAAATTGGTCAAATAATCAATAAACATATACAACATCTTTTACAGTAATCATGATTTGAATGGGGAATCTAACATGCAGAGTTAATCATAATTTAAAGATTGCCATTTAGAGGAGGATTACAGACAGAGCTATTTGATGTATTATGATACATAATATAAATTTTCTTTATATACTGTTGTAATGCAAAGATGTATTGTCCTTGCCAAAAAATGAAAATGAATTTTACAAATGAAGACGTCCCTACATTGAGGGTTTTGAGATGACAGGTTTTGTCAGGTTTACTCAGTTCTGGGTAGTGGGTACATTTGTACCCAAAATATGGTACACACAAGCACACACACATGCATGCACAAGCATGTGTCCTACACAAAGCGCGCCAATGACAGTTTAAACTGTTACAGGTTTTTTTCTCGTTTCGTTATAACTGAAATGAAAGCGTGGTCTGCATGTAGGTTATAGTTGTTAGTATTTGGCCAGTATTTGATGCTAGGCTTGAAAAGAAGAAGAAAAGAAAAACAAACAAAATGAAGAATAAAATAACATTGTGTTTCTAACTGAGTGCACTTCATTGAGGCAAGTATCTGCAGTAGGCTCCACATTGTGAAGTTTGCATGTCATCAGTTAAAGACAGCTTATTCAGAAGCATTTATGGTTGGGTCTGGTAAACAAGGCTTTGTTTCCTGGTGGACTGATAAAATCTTTTTGCAATTTATGTCAGGTTACTGGAGTGTTTGCATGCACATCAGTTTCATACCTATAGAGTAGTATTCATATACAGTGACTGCTGCTGGTTGAATAAAGCCTCCATTCATAATCCTGTGCAGCCTGAAGGTGATCCTATCTTTCCTGTTACGAGAAATCTGCAAGTGTAAGTGCAAATAGCAGACACTTTAGAGGGATGCAGGAGAGACTTTTTAAGTTTTTTTTTTTGTTGTTTAAATAAATAAATGGGTGTTTGCGCTACCCAAAATCATTTTGAAATCATTGTTAGTATTCTGTTTGGAGTATTTAAAATGTATTGGCTAGGTGTTATTGTCACAGCATAAGTGTAATCAATTATTACTTGTTATTTATAGTAGTTGGTCAATTTAGGGAGTAATTTAGAACTGTGGGTCATATTCAGTTGATGACAGTCTCACTTAGCCTTTAGCAATGATGGGAATTTTTTTTTTTTTTTTTTAACATTACAACACCTTTATATCAGTGTTTTCAGAGTAAAACTGACACAGAGACCTTGTCCAGGTAGATGATGAGGGATCCTCGCTCTGAAAGCTGCTTGTTCATCTCAAATTTCTGAATCAGCCTGTCGCATCCAGTTGACAGCTACAAACAGGGACAGAAAGTTATCATTGGAGTTTGACAGCTTTTCTCCTTATGCTTATTTATGACCTTTAATGCAAATCGCATCCGCATTTAGCCTCAGTGGTCACAGCAACTTTCAGTGCAGCGCAGTATATGGAAATTGTGAGAAAATTAGACAAACTCTTAGAAAGGATGTGTTAAAACCAACTCAAACTGTGTTAAATTCTTACACATCAATGTGTGAGTTTTGGGACAACACTTGTGTTAATTTTGATACATTCACTGTGTTAATGATTTTACAATTGATGATTGAGCATTAGTGATGAACACCTGCTGTTAACAAGCAGAGTCAACACTGTGTTAACACAGTGAATGTGTCAGGAAGGTTATTTGCTGTTAACAAGCAGAATCACTGAAGGAAATAAACAACAATAACATAAAAAAGAGAAACACAAGACCCTAACCCTAACTGACTTCAACCACAGCTTTAGAGGAAATCAACTGAAGATAAAAGAAGACATTAAATCTCTTAAGATCTCAGCAGAGGATGATTAAACAACTCCACAAACAACATTACCAGTTTCTATTATTACTAACCAGTTTGACTTTATTTCTGTCATATGTCTACAGAAGCTCTTACTGAGAATTAACAGAGCTTTAGATGTTGATGTTTTATTAGTTAAAAAAAAAAATATGCCACCATTATGGTCATCAGTGTTTGCTTTAGTTGCTTGTTAACAGCAGGTGTTCATCACTAATGCACAATCATCACTCGATTAATTAATTATCTCATTAACTCTACACTTGAATGGTCTTGTTTTGGTCTTAGAGGGTCTGGTCTTGACCACACCTCTGGTCTTGAATGGTCATGGTCTTGGAGGACTGGTCTTCACTACATCTCTGAGATTAACACGTGATGTGTAAATGTGTAATATTAGCACATTATGGGTGTTCTTGGCTACACAGATTGTGTTGGATGCTGTGAACAAATACACAGGTTGTGTTAATTTTAAAACTACACATAACTATGTGTAAAACAAATGAATTCTTCCAACACAATTTTATTTAATACATTTACATTTATTCATTTTGCAGACACTTTTATCTAAAGCGACTTACAAGCGAGTGGAATACAACAAGCGAGTCATCGTGAAGAGGCAAATAGACACAAGAAGTGCTCACAATACAAGTTTCAGACATTGCTTAGAGTAGTATAAGCTAGAATACAGAGGGATTAAAGGAAGTGAAAGCATATTTTTTTTTTTTTTTTTTTTTATGATGAGATTAAGTGTTCTCGAAAGTTAATATTGACACTTAGGACCCTAACATACACCAATGCGATGCAAGTGTTTTTTGCTTGTTTCAGCCCGATGCAATTATCATTTTCATGTCCAGCGCCCACATTGTTTAAATAGCAAATGCACTCGGGCCCATATGTTCGCTCATGGGCGTGCTGGTCTAAAAAACGAGGTGTGTTTAGGCGCATTGTTGGTGTGTTGCTATTTTGAGGCAACTGAAAATGACTGCCCCATTGACCAACAAAAACCTGGTCTAAAGTCAGCATTTTTTATTTATTTATTTATTTATTTATTTTTAAAAGGGTGCGTTAGTAATATAGGCGGGTGCACAACGTACATACACTCTTCTTGTTACACACACAGCTAATTATTTGACCAATCGTGGCAATACACACATGTATTTAATCTGACTCATCAGGTTGAGGGTGTCTATATTCCACCATGTAAATAGCAATCCGCCATGGTGCAAGCACACCTGGCTTTTAAAGGGAATGGGAGATGACACTCTGATTTATTGCACGTTACGCCCAAAACACACCCATGACTCATTAAGAGACTAAGTACAACCCTTCTGGACCATGTGCCTGGTGGGCCGACCATTTTTTTCTGTCGTCAAACTAGCAAAAGTGGATGCGCCATGCGCTTCAGACCATGCACTTAGATTGTTAAAATAGGGCCCAAAATGTGTAAACTAGAGTGCTACACATAATATGTGTCATTTTTTTTTTTTTTTACACATTTCTTCTCTAAGAGTGTAAAATTAAATCTTGGAAATGTCCCACAACAGGACAAAGCAATATTGATAAGATCCACCTTTACGTAAGTTATGCTTTAAGGTATGTTTTAATATAAAATGTTATGCTTACTATAGTTATAATAAAATATACTATATTATAATTAGTTGTGATTGAAAGTTATTAGAAAAATAACAGAAAGAGTCTGCTATTTCCACAGTTTGCTGTGGGACAAAACCATAGCGGAAACTCATGTAGCACTGAAATTATAGCGGAAATATGTAGTCAGCTGACGTACATAGAGTCCATGCATCCTTTTTCTTAGTGGAAAAAGTTTGTTGGGACTAACACTATGTGCACATTTCGGTTAAAAGCCAATATTTGGCAATAGCAAATGTGATAATAATGAAAAAGTGATCCATACCGCCTTCAGATCATTCTCATCCACAACAAATCCTGTCAGTAATGATATGTCCAGTATAGACATGGTGGCATCCCTGTCAGCGAACAGATACCTGTGGAGTCAAAGAAAAAGTGAGCTGTCTATAGCACTAAAATAAGAGGTTCAGACAGTTTTCTCCAACTCTCCTCTACATGTGAAGATGGGGCAAGAGAGAATATATTAACATCAAAAAAACCTACACACATCAGCTTTAACCGAATAGAGTAAATGTCATGATAAAGTACTGTAATTCTTGCCAAAACTTTGGACTGTCCACGATGTGAGTTAAACTAAACTAAGTAATTCATTTTATCATTTTCATGGATTATTCACTGAGCTGAGATATTGTTTAGTGGAACTGAAATTTGACAGTTTATAGTTTATATATAGTTATATTATATATATTATATATATATATAGTTTATTTATATTCACTTGATTAAAACAGAAACATTGTGATGAAAATGGCACAGATTTGCACACCTGGTATTGATAGTGAGTTTGTAACTCTCAGTTGCTCCTTGATATGTTACTAAAAAGAAAGAAACAAAGAAACAAAATGTGATTTTCCTCATTTGTAGGTCACTTTGTATAAAAGTACCTGACAAATGTAAACGTACACTAGATAGTAATGGGTGAATATCACAAAACATGTGGGGCACATTTCACCCAAAATACAATAGCAAACCTTTGTTTTATTATATTTTTTTTATTTTAATCTCATTATATATATATATATATATATATATATTTATATATATATATATATAATTTTGCATCAAGAAAATAAGAAAATTAATTTTTTTAATTTTGGTTACAATACAAAATATTACATTTTTACATAAACACCAAATGACACCTGTGAGGACCAGCATGATCATACATTTTTTTACATTTGAAATATATCACATTCATGATGTCTCATGTCATCATGTCTCCCTCTGAAATTTGAAGACAAAATGTTGACAAAATCTAACCTTGATCATCCCTTTCAAAAGTCAAATCAAGCTCAAAGTTCTTGCAGGTGCCACTCCTCTCTTTTGGTGTTGCATAGTACTCAGTCACAACCTGCAGAGGAGAAAACAGACAGTATTCAAGGTCTGATGTATTGGTCAATTTTCTGCTTTTAGCTTTGATTATTGCTTTCTTCAGTCACTTACAGTTACAGAGGCCTCTCCAGAACCCTTGGCACTGATGGTGATCTGCCTGTTAGATAGAAGCTGTTGATGTAAAAAAAAACAAAAAAAAAAAAAAAAAAACAGTAAATTAATATATGTATACAGTAAATTAATGAATTTTGATAAAAGATATCAAATGTAGCTGATAGGGTTAGTATAAGACTTACAAGTTTAGAGGTTTCACCTTAAACCAGGTGTGCATCCATGACAGTTGCTCATACAATATGACTTGTTGTGTGAAAGTAAAGCTACACTCTGCCATAAATGGTAATTGTACGATATACATCGTAGGACTTTATTAACATAATTAACTCATCCCTCAAATGACATTAAAATGGTACCGCACAAAAACCACGTGTTTTTCGCTTTCGGCTCAAACTCACCTTCGCTGTTTGTGCGAGATGAGCGTTGTCTTTGCTGAACTTCCACACAACCGGCTGCAGGCTGCCTTCCACTTGGATCGTCATCTCCAGGTCTAACTGCTTTATGTCCTTCACTTGAATCCTGTATTCAGCGACAGCCTGGAACACCATGATGGTGGCCTGGGAGGGAGGAGACATGTTTGAACTGTTTTTCTTGTGTAGGTATCACCCTTTTGGTCTTAAGGTGTATAGTCTGTATCTTACAGTTTTTTTTTTTAGACTACTTTCTTAATACTTAGGACACTTTTTCAAAACTATCCACCTGTTGTTCATGTTTTGTTTTGTCAGGTCATTGTTTATGAGTGACACTGTGTTTGTTGGGTGAAAAACTTTGCTAGTTTTATGGAAGAATGAATTGATCCGAGACATGTATGAACTATTTTGGAAGTTTTAGTGCATTTTTAATGTGAAATTAATTGCTGTGTGAAAGTGAAAGCTGGTAATGAGAACTGTGTGAAGAGTTTTGAAAAATTGAGAAATGTGTATTGAGTATTGAGAAATGTGTCCTAGCTATTGTAAAATAACTGTAAATGTTGCATATTAAACATACTGTATGGACAGATAAACAATGTTTAATGTACACTACACACCTGAGTTGTGCCATATCCTCCATTGTACTGCCTCTGGCTGTTGAGCCAGTTTACGATGGGAGCTGCGCTCTGAAAGTCTTCAGCTTTTACAAGAGCCAGGAGCGCATAGGCCGAAGCCTCCAAAGTAAAGCTACTGCTTCCAGGGATGGGCCAGTGACTTCCATCTGTATAGGATTAATTCTGATCAATTTTATTTGTATAGCACTTTTCACCATACAGATTGTTGCAAAGCAGATTTTTTGTTGAAATAGGGTAGATAAAAAATACAAGACACCAAGTACATTTTATACTTCTTGACTTTTAGTTTTATATACTGTATCATCATTGTTGATTTGTTCATGTTTATTTTCATTATCATTATACACTACCGGTCAAAAGTTTATAATAATTAAGATTTTATGAGAATTTTTGTCTTCATCGATTTGAACCAATGTTATATGTTGCTCTGCATCTTAATCATTTTGCTTTGATACCTAGGCTGGTAAAACAAGAAATGTTAATACTGATAGGATGAAATGTGAGCAGCGTTGACGCCTGAACATTTCAAGCACAAATAAACATACAGAAAAGGCTGTATCTTTACCTGCAGAGGCTTTTCTCAACAGGGCTTGTTTGTCAAGTGCGTTTCCATTGGCTAGAGCATAAGATGTCATAGCCACTGAGTATGGATTCGTCAGACCATGTAACTTAGCTCTAAGGTACGCAATAGCTTTATAAATGCTACCGTCCAGACTCTAAAAACAAGAAAATTGCAGAGAATAAATTACACGTGTGACAGATAATAAATTAACATTGCTGAATTTTAGATCAATGAAGCTAGAAACATATTAACTCAAAGCAGGACTCACTGAGATTTGGCCAGCACAACGGCTTCTCCCCTCCTGCAGGGCAATGAGCACAAATGCCGTCATGGATGCTTCTGTGTCTGTCCCACGTACGTTCCCCTGTGTCACAGTGATGGCATAGTGATGTCAAAAATGATACATAAATAAAGGTGTGGTCACATTTACCATTGCTGTGTGAAATTCAGTCATTTAAATGTGAACTGGCGCAATGAAGAAGAAAGAAAAAGAAATTCTCTCAACACAACACAGCATTGTTGAGCTGTGTTGGTTTATATTCGGCAGTGACTTCTGTGTGGGCAGAGACTCATAACATAGCAACAAAGCAAAATAAATGAACCACAATGTACAAGCTGCATCTACTCCACCATTTTTGTACAGCACTGCACTTAAATATTATGATATAAATATATTATATTGATAAAAGAGAATGTTTTTAAAGCAGTTCATTAGGGTTGGTCTGTTTGATAGCTGGTAAAATTATCCTTGGATGTTTATTATGTCATTATTCTTGTATTTCATTCAAGGTATTCTGTCGCATCATGTGCCACTTTCTTTCACCTGCAAAATTTCGCTGAGCAATGGTAACCACACCTTAAAACTGAAGATAAATCAGGTATTTTGGTAGTGAATTAAATGCTTGCAGGTTAATGTTTTCAATGTTAAAATACTTTCTCCATATTCCAGCTTAATCAGCTGAGAAAACACTCGCTCTGTTTGTTTGGAGAGTTCAAAATGTCAACATCTAACTCAGTGAATGCCAAAGGCAGTGTTGGAAAAATCAGTTGTTGTTGTTTTTGCCATTTTTTCCAATTGCATTGTAGACCTTAATCGATATATTAAGGTCAAAGTTGCTGCATAATTTGTCAGTTATGTCAGTTAATATCAGTGACAAACCACAATTGGTTTTGGTGTCTCATATTGAATATGTGGAAGCATAAATGATAAGTTATGGAAGATGACATTTTCAGTAAATAACAACTTGAATTTTGTTCTGTTCCTTAAACAAATCTATTTTAAGCTTCATATGGAGTACTTTTTGGCACTTTTGGAGTATGACTTGAATTTTTCAAAGAAAGTCATACAGGTTGGGAACAACATGAAAGTGAGTAAAAGATTTTTGGGTGAACTATCCCTTTAGTGTTATAGTGTTTGAAACAGGTCGCACTCACAGTCATCTCTCCATGAATTACAGGAGCATCTTCTTTGAAAGCACCATCAGGTAATTGCGTATTCAGTATGAGCCACTTGAGAGCAGAGCAGATCACATTCTGGTCTATGTTTATGATGTTACTGGCCATGGCAAATACTTTAGCAACATATGCTGTCAGCCTTTAGGAGAAAGAAAACACTCTTAATCATGGTAAGACACCTGATTAATAATTCTTACCAAACAAGCAGAACTATTGAGAAATATATCAGGTACCAGGTGCTGCTTGGCCGATTAATCCATGCTGCGTAGGACCCGTCGGACTTACGATACGCCAACTGTTGATTGTAACCTGTACATCAACACAATAAGATGGACTGGCTCTATACAAGAATGTGAAACAAAAGTTTAGTTTGCATTCCAGTCTTAAGTTCAGTTTACCTTTTGTAATATAGAAAACAGCTGTCTGCCTAAGCCCAGCGCTCACAGTGTGCCACTGATTGGTTTGGTCCAGGTAATGCGTTGCAATGACAGGCATCGTTAGGCCAATCATGTTCTGCTCCCCGCAGCCACCAGGCTGGATAACCAGGGAACCCATGGCCTGACCACTAATAGCCGCCTCTATTGTTATGCTGATTGTATCTCCTGTGCACAAACAGATCAACATACTGGTAAAAACAAGGCATATTTTTGTTTTACTTACAGCATATGATAGAATAATCACCTATCGCTGATACATATGTGCTCGCAGGTGTGTTAGGTGCCTGGTCCTTCAGTATAAGGCTCCTGATAACCTCCACATGTTCACCACCTGTTTTAGAAAAATGGGAACTGTATAGTCATGCTTCACTCTGATTTGTACATACAGGACAGGAAATTGAATGACTAGTGTGGCCTAGACATTATCCAGGGCTTAAGACAAAAATCATAAAACATGAATGTGAAGAAAACACTCAAAAACTCATGAAATACCCATATAAAAGTAAAAAATATCCTTGACAATCAGTTCCAGAGGCTACAAATTCAGGGATTAGTCCACCCAAAAATGAAAATTCTGTCATCAAAACATTAAGTGACAAAGATTTCTTTGACGGTATTTCTGTTTTGTTGGAATCATCTTACCTTTCTTATAAGGACTGAATTGTAGATTTTCATTAAGTTTAGTCAAAACGCCTTCAGACTAAGGAAATAAAGTGCAGAGCGAATAAGTGAGAGAGAATGAATGCTGTGTATAAAAAAAAAAAAAAAATCAAATAGTACATATTTGCGACTAGCATTTTTTACTGTCATCAAAACTTGAGGAACGCTGTGGGGAAGGTATGCCAGTCCATTTCTTTATGTCCCTGTATGAAATCTGCATCTGTTGCGTTCTCTTCACAATATGTTAAACCTACACTCTGCAATGATATACTGTCTTTTTGTTTTCTGATCAAGATGGTTTCTCTTCCTTACCACCACTAGGAGATCTTTCTTCACGCCATCGCTCCCACGTCCCGAGGCAGATGCCTTCACCTCAATGGCATGACGTCCCAAAGCCATTGGGACGATGACAAAAGGTACAGAAAGAGATGATTTAGCATCTACTGTCACTACAGTTTGGAATTTCCCTCTATTACTGGCCGGGCTGCAGATGTCCTTGGTTTCCTTCAGTTCCACACGCACCTACAACAAGAAATGAAAATCACATACTTCTTATGAAGAAAGGAAGGCTGGTTATAGCCAAAGCATATTCTGTCATCATGCTGAGCGCCTGTCCGATAAGGTTTGCCATAGTAAATCATTCTTCCAATCTAACCTTTACTTTTCTGCTGTACAAGTTGTGGATAATGGCCTTGATTTCAATTTGCTCATTGCGCACAGCTGAATATGGAATCTTTAGGTCAATAAAGAAGTTCTTCATCACTGTCATCTCATGGACATCTGCCACACAGATACCTTTGTAGAGAAAAAAAGAGAGCAAGCTGTCACAGAAACCATGAGATGTACTGAAGGCCTAGTTAATTTTCACCCCTCTGTAAGACCGAACAGAACATAGAAAAAGGAGCAATGCTTTGAAATTATTGTCTGGGGTAATCAGCATGCCACAAATGCAATGCATAAGGTTGGAAAATTCCCCAGAATATTCCTTTAATATGGATAAGTGACTCGTATGTTTACATCAACAGTCTGTACCATGAGTCTTGGACAAGCTGATGGCTGTGATTTCCCAGGTAGTTATGGAGTCTTTCAACTGGAGGCCGTCCCTGGGTACGGTGGTTGTTTGACTAGAAGAGAGATCATCTTTTACTAAAACAGGGACATCACTGGCTGAGCACCGACTGTTGGAAACTGCAAGTCACACTCACCACTGGCGGTTATTTGACGGACAGTTGGGCAACACCACTTCCTCCCAAAGCCAACTTTCAGGGAAGAGCGTACGTGACACAATATCATCTGAGTTCACAAACTCTTCGGTTTCACCTGTGAGTGAAAGAGTGTTTGATTTATTTTCACAAAACAGAAGCAACCCTTAAACTAGGTAATTTTCCAATTGCAATTGCAGAACCACAACTTGTAACAGCTCTGGGGTTAAAATATCCTGCTCAAGACACACCTGAAGCAGGATCTGACACCAGGTGAATTCGCTGGAGTGTTTAATTGAACTATGTATTCTATTATTGAGAATGCTCTTACTGCGGGCTAGAGTCTCTTCGCCTTGTTCATCCGACTCTTTGTTGCGGGTGGTCATCTCACTGCAGCAGTGCAGGAAAGCCCGTCTGCACTCCTCTCCATCCACGATGAATCCTGCCCGATACTCACAAGTGTATATCAAGTCAACCATATTCTTCATTCCATCCACACAGCATTCCTTCTCAAGGCCAGAGTACTTGTTCACTAGAAGTGGATCATGTAAAAATGAGAAACGGACAGAGACTGATAACAAATTATGTTGCAAACCCAAGATTACATAAAATTTGGTTAGACTTTTTGGTTTTGACTTCTCTTTTATATCTACTGATTACAAATGTCTATTCATTTAGGGGCCAGCACCAAGGGTGCGTAGGCACCTCTTGTTTCTGAGTCCATGGACTGTATGCCCTTACGCAAAGAAAATATATTTCCCTATATATAAATGATTGATGTATTAAATGATTTAACGGTATATTTGAAATTATAAAGAATAATATATTGTGTAAATATATTAGAATATATTGAATAATACAGAAGGGATTCCCACTTTTCATATACTGAAAAATATGTGACAATATATATCATAATGTATGTATTTTTATATTCAGTAATACATTTCATCATATATAGATGTATATGTGATCAGATATGGTACTGAATATGCAATATATTACAGATATATTTACTCATGCAGTATAAACACACATATATGAAATATACAAATATAACATAATAAAATATACAGTATAACGCAAAATATTTCTTATATTTTATAATTATTTACATTATAAATGTTTCATATTTTCAAGATAGTAAACAAATGCACAAGCATGTACTACAGTATTTATCAAAGAGACTACCACTGTGCTGAAGAGCACACCTCCATTATTTTTTAAATAAAGTAACTATAGTCTTAAAGTTGTTCGGCCGATCATCAACCTAACCACAGGCTCTACTCTTCAGCACAATGGTGACCCCAAAAACTCACACATACCAGAAAACCTCTTAAATTCCAAAATAATAGAACATTAAACACTAACAGATCTCCCCCTATATTAATATTGAGCAAAACACATGAAATAACACTTAATTTTAACATTTACTCTCCTTTAACAGTCAGGAGCAAAGCATGCTGGGAACTAGAAGTCTGTTGTAACTCATTCTGTGAATGTGTGTATATATTAAATGGGAACACATATGTGCAATATATATGAAATTACATGTAATGCTATTTATGTCTTCATTTCTAAATATTTTACATGTATCAATATATAGCCATACATGGTCAATGCATATATTGCAGTATATTGAAAAATATAAGCACTTGTTTCCTATATATGGAAATGTATTATGAAATTTATCACATTATATTTTGCAGTATATTCCCATATATTTTTGTTCCGTAAGAGTGAACCCCTAGAACTGTATGGTAAAAAGTTGTCATAAATGGCACACTAATTGTGGGGAGTTCCAAAGTTTTCAGGCCAAATTTGAGGTCTCTGTCTCAAATTCTCTGGTGCCATCAGTAGCTCAAAGTTGAACTTGCAATTATACTTATAATATTTGAACTGTAAGGTTAGAAATTCCTTCCCCTCCGATTCCTTAGGTCATGCCAAATTTGAATGTCAAATATGTACTTTCTCAAACTCATCCTAGAGCTTTCATTGTACCATCCTAAAATTTGTGTCAAGTACAAATTTCTTAACACAGTGCTGGTCAAATGCTACTCACATATATACCAAACCATTCATCTATGTTGCATGAACAGCAGTTTATTGGCAATTATATTGATTTAAATGAAACGTAGTACCTAACCTTGGGTGTGAAATTTGAGGTTTGCTATTTGTGATGCAGATTTCTAACCTAGAGTCTCAGTGGCATGAAATATGGTGGTTAGTGCTTGTCGTTTCCTTCGAGATGAAGAAAGGCATGCAGCATCTGGAACAGACCAATTTTAAAAATGGAATTGGTAAGATGCAATCATTGATAGTAGTGAAGTTTGTACATGGGTCATTTTGAATAGGTCTAAAAAATCATGCAAGTACTTGTTCTGATGCTAGTTCCTCCAGCAGAGCTGGACTCAAACAACAGACCGGCATCACTGAAAACTTGCATACTGTCTTTTCCACTTCCTGCTGTGCAGCCAGTGTCATGTGACTCAACAACATCCCAGATCTGTTGGAGGAATTAATGACAAAGAGGATGAAATCAGTATGTTTAGTGTAGTTTAGTGTAAGTTTAGTGTCTGGACAGATTTCCTGAACAGAAATTCATCTTTGACACTGGCATAGAAAATACATCCTAACAAACAATACTATACATTCACATATCACATAACAAAACACACACAGAACACACACACACACACAAAAAAAACAAAAAAAAACAAAACAATATATATGTATGCCAACACATGCATACACAAAGCAGTAGTGAAGGAGTGAAGTGGATGAGTTTGATCTGAATATACTGTGATCGCCTTTTTTTCCATAAAGTGTAAAAACAGCTCTTGCATTGTACTCTGTTTCTGGCACATCTGATCTTATTTGCTTCATTAATTACTCGTGTTAATTTATTTTTCTGTCTCATTGTTAAATTACCATACCACGATACAATATTTTATTTTAAAATACATTCATCAATCTATAAACATCTATCCTAAAATTCCTTAGTTTCCTGAGTAGGCCTAAACGCTGTCTTGCTTTCTTGTGTATATGGTCCATATTTTCCTGAAATGAGAATTTATCATCAACCTAAATATTTAAAATTTGAAACTTGCTCTACCTTTACACCTTTTATAGTAATTTGTTCATATGAGACACCAGCCGTACCCATCCTATATTTGTTCCCAAAACATAGTTCCTTTGTCTTCTCAATGTTTAATTGTAGGTGACTATCATCAAACCACTGTACAAGACTTTCAATATACTCAAAATAAGTTAAACTATTCGTATCCAATATAAGAAAATGTTGCTTCTTTCCAGTTACAATAGAAAGATTCAGTTCTGATCTACCAACCTTTGTTTGAGTTAGTCTGTTCTTGTTGTTGAGAACATAAACACCTTTATCAACAGCAACCAAGCCAACCTTGGCCCCAGGGTCTCCTGTTACTCTCAGGCCAAACTCTTCACCAGGCTCATAGACATTTACTGGATCGTGAACTTCTACTTTAAGCTGGGAGAGCAAAGAACATAGATCAGAAAACAAATGAAGATCGGTTCATAGTGTTGTATGACCAGGGCCAAATTACCGTTCCCATGCACGTGTCCTTCACGTCGACCCAGACTGAATCAGACACCACCTCAGACGAGCCCACATGGTAATAAGCCACAAAGCGGAAGGACGGCATCATGTCTTTGGTTACAGGAAGAGACAGAGACACTAGAGATTGTCCTCTCCTCTTAAACCTGTCTGCGTGAATGATCTGACCTTTACTCAAGATCTGAAAATGAGGCAGATGAAAGACACTGAATACATTTATGAAAAAAAAAAAATTCTGTTTGAATCATGACATGACTGTCTCTCACCATGTAGGTGAAATCCTGATCTCTGACTCCTGGACTTCTTCCCATGTTCAGATTGACTTTCATTTGATCACCGATCTGAAGCTCTGCGGTATCAATGCCGATGTGCAAGTAGTTGTTGGAGCCGCCTTTGGGAACATATGCCTGAGCCGTCATCTTCTTCACTGCCTGCTGTTCATTGCTTAATTGTGGATCTTTGGTATTTGCCTGGAAACAATCAATACATTGTTTTCTGATGTGCTGCATACAATATACTCCATCGATTTTTCAGTCTGACTGAACATCAGTGCAGTTGAGATGGCGGGTCTTACAGTGATCTCCAGTGTAGAAGATCCTCCCGGAGTGTTTATGGTAATCTTCGCAATGCCATTGGCTCTTGTTTGACCTCTGAGCCCTCCAGGATTGACCTCCACTTCCACATTTTTAGCAGGCGTCTCATCAGGATTTGTTACATAGACCTTTACACAAAACCCAGAACAAAAAAAAAAAATCAGAAACACAGTAATATTTGCTTAAACACTGCTCTTAAGGTTATTAAGTTCGTTTTTTTGCTTCTAGTCTATGCTTTATACCGAAACATCAAAGGGCATCCCAGGTTTGAAGAATTGTGGTGTTCTTTTGAAGTGGATGGTGTACGGTGACGTCACAATCTGAATGCCTTTCTTGTGAGCTTCCACCATTTCACTGCCTGAAACACACACACACATACGTATATAATAGGAAATAAACACATGCACATTACATAATGTTTCTGAGGCCTGAAAATGTCCATATTGTTGTCCAAGAAGAAGGTATGCCAGACATTGTGTAGTTCTTACCAGACTCGGTCAGCAGACTCACTGTAATGTACAGTGATTGGCCAACAAGCTGCATGATGTTTGGGAAGGTCTCTTGGATGTGTCTTCTTTTCAGTTCTGCTCTTCCACTTCCATCCCAAATCTTACATTCAGCACGGAACCAAGAAAATTAGAATTTATCAGATCTGTGGAATTTCTGGTGTATTTCTCAACTTTTTCTCCATATATGGAATCATTGTGTGTCTGCATATATTTAAGCAAACATTATGAACACATAAGACACGAGTTTTTCATTCATGAGGAGGACATTTTTAATATAAAAAGCAACATAAATGATTCATATATGGAGCAAATAATCCTAAAATCTAAGCTTATACAAATATCTGATGTCAATCTGATATTTTTCACAAATATATGCATGTGTGTGTTTGTGTGTAGTACCTTCACTCTCTGTAAGGAGCCTGGTAAACTTATTTTCCCTTTATCTTCAGTAATCACACCAAACACAACAAATCCATAACCACTGACTGTCTCCCCAAACAAATACCTTTAGAATACACAAACACACACTTATATACATTAATAGCTAATATATTCTAAAACACTAATGCAACTGTATTTATATTTGCTAGCTATTAAATTAGAAAACATGCATATGGCCATAATACTAAAGTACTGTACTTGGCTTCAATATCGACTACTAGACTGTCATCGTTCACATAGAAGAAGGCTTTCTGTGGTCTCAAAGAGACCTCGAAGCTGGGCAGGACTGCAAGAAGAAAAGGAAGAACCTGAGTTGATAACACTGGATTGCAAATGTCATGGTTGTATTGTGTAATGTTGTTTCGTGTAATGTTGTTTCGTAATAGCTCGCAAAGACCCAACCATATACACCTACCGTATTCCTTGACTTCAAACTCACTGGAGAAGTTCGTCTGTGGGCTGTTCTGGTGCCACGCCATAAGTTTCCATATCCCTGGGCTGATTAAAGTTTAAATGTCATTATTTGTCATTTCACAATCTTATTAAAAGGTAACTGGTACTTTCCACAAAAAGGGTACAAAAAACGGTCAGTGAAAAAGGTGCTTACTTTTCAGAAAATTATATTATCATATGATATGATATTATATTTATTTTTTTTATATTTTAAATGAGGTTTGAAATTTATTTTGTCTACCTTCAAAATAAATATTCAACACATTGCACAGTCCTCATTCTAAAGGACATGAGATTTGTGGCTTTTTTCCTTTAAAATACAGACAAAAAGATGGGACTCCAATTTGTACAGTACTCTATATTTTGAAAAGTGCCAACAAATGGACTTGGCAAAATTAGGCTTTAATTTTAAGTATCTACAATAGTTTTAAAGTACTCAAATAGGAGGCTCACAGATACTCACCTGGCCGGATCAGTCAGGCTGAATGTTCCTGACACCATTCCTCCATCGGGATAAACAGATTTGCTCTGAAGGCTGATGCCATCAGGTGTCTGTCAACATTGAAGATTAATAATTATTCTCTTGTTGCATCAAAACTTAGATGAACACATATAAACATATTTGTGTGTAGCAAATTTGAACTCACATGCACAAACAAACTAAATCAGCACAACACATTCACATGAAATGCACATACTGTAGAGTACGAACGTCTCTACAAAGAGACCACAATAAAAATCTGACGGTGGTCTCAGACTTTTGTACTTTAATACACACAAATACACAGACAGGGGGCACATTTACCAAGATCTCCACTCGGACTCCACTTTCTACAGGCCGTGTCATGCCTGGACTCAGTGAAAACACCCTGTAATAAACTAGAAGGAGAAGACAAGCATCTGTGCCATTGCATCTAAGATCTCAAGTATTAGGAGACAAAACTGGTTGAATAACAAGCAAATGTAGAACAGCAAATATTTCCACCTGTGCTGTCTGGAGTGTAGATGGTCTTATCAGTCTGTAAAACTATGTGCCCAGATTGAAAAATCACCATGACCTGTTTCTCCAGCAGCTTCTGTGGAAACTGAGCTTGCAGGATCGCATATTGCTGGATTCCCTTCTCAAAGGAATACGCAACACCGGGTACCTACAGGCACAAGATACACTGACAACTGAGAACAAACACGCTGAAAAACAGTGTTCACCCACAGCCCAACAGAGAAAATAACCATCCATCGTGATAACACAGTTTAAATCCACTGTAAACATCCTCTCTGATATGCATATCAACATTTGGACATTTTTGACACATAGACAACATTCTCTCAAACCACATTTCATGTGAGTGGATCACCTCACCTCTATCTCAACCAGATCCTGGTAGTTCTTGGCAGATGTCAGAGAAATTGATGTACTCGTCACTTCACGCTTATCTTTAGAGCTTCTCACTGAGATTTTCACATCCAGACTGGCTCCAGAATAGTCCTGCGCCTCCACAAACACTTTCTCGGGGAACCCGACTCTCAGCAGGTTCGGGGCCGTGAGAATGTAGCTGAACAATACAGGTTCATTTAGGACGAGCAGGTAGGAATAGTCTCATTTCACACAGCACTTTTACAAAGGATACAGCACTAAATCATTTATTATTTACTGAAAATTAGGGCTGCCAAAGTTATCTTATGAGATTAAATAAATACAGTATTGTATTTAACACCATTTATCAGTTAAATTTAAACATTTACCTACAACTATCTCATTCTGTTCTGAGTGATTTGGTTCTGTAGCTGGGCTCTAATTGCTTAAAGGGATAGTTCACCCAAAAATGAAAATATTGTCATCATTTACTCACCCTCAAGTTGTTCCAAACCTGTATGAGTTTCTTTCTTCTTTTGAATACAAAAGATGATATTTAATAACAGTTGTGGGGCACCATTGACTTCCATAGTATGGAAAACAAAAATACTCAGTGGGGCCCATTAACTGTTTGGTTACCAACATTCTTCAAAATATCTTCTTTTGTGTTCAGCAGAAGAAAGAAATTTATACAGGTTTGGAACAACTTGAGGCTGAGTAAATGATGACAGAATTTTCATTTTTGGGGTTTCAACTATCCCTTTAATGATAGAGAAAGACCTTAACAGCTATTTTTTTAAAATCCAGTTAATTATTATCACGACTTAACAAGTATCACTTGTGTGTGTTATACTCACAGGGGTTCGCAGAGGGAGAGGAGCGGTAATGAGACGACTATAGCCGCCAGCCACACCGAGTCCACGCGCATCGTGCCTGTCTGTATCTGACTGTCTCTGAACTATCAGACGCTCATTCACAATATATTCAACCTCGCTTGAGTCCCTCCCTCAGTAAAAACAGCTTCATCACCATCATCATCATCATCATCATCATCCTCGATGTCAGTTATTGGGTAACATGGGTGGAGGGACCTGCACTATGATTCAGCAGTAGACTATATTGTGTAAGTAAGTTGTGACACTTTGCTTTCCTCTCCTCTGGTTCAGACCATCACTGCAGCATCATGCTGTCATGGAATGATGTGCCTTTAAATAGATCAATCAATCAATCAATCAATTACAGTTTATATTATGTAATTTGTGTCCAATAGCCTCTAACATACATCCAGCACCCAGTTTATCTGTTGTTATCTGCCTACATACTGTATGCAAACTCATGATTAAAAATAAAAACCACAATTGCTCAACAGGTCAAGTGACTGGCATGTGTTTGTAACACCGTAACTCTATGTTTTATCTATATTATGGCTCTAAAGGCCTCATGTGTCTTTCACCATCAACTTGAAGTAAATTATGATTAATACAGAACTGAGTTGTTTGATCACGTATCATTCTTGTGATGTATTAAATGCTTACAGTTTTGCATTTGAGACAATTGAGATTCCATAGCAGTAGTGCTAGGAATGTTGGGAATTGTTTTGGCGCGAGTTTGGCGGAAGTTAAAAAAAGAAGTACAGTCGTTGCTAGAAGAAAGATGTGCCATCTCACGTGTATTCTTTTAAATGGATACATTACAATTATTTTCACTTTTTAAGGGTTTGAAAGTTCAGAAGTTGATGCAGACATTTGGTCTAGATCAGATTTTAATTTTGTAGAGGAGACTGGGGCAAGTTGTCACTTGGGATTACATCTCAGTAACTAAGTTGAGTCAAATGTGCCATTACACAAATTTGTGTTTAGGGTATATGTCGAACATCACATGACTAAACTTGAAAACTGGTCTCATTGCATCCACTTGTCGGAGAAAGTGTTAACAGCAGTATGAACTGATGGCGATATCTATGGACTTTTAAGGTAACCAGCTAACCTACCTAGCTCTTTTTGTTGTTGGCATTTTATTCAATATAAATATCTAAATGTTAGTGAGAAGATGAAAAATAAAAACTTCTAGATTTCAATCTGCATATGTGAGAGACATCGGTTATGCTCCTTTGAAGGCATCTTGAGTAATACGGCTTTATATTTGACAAAGCACGTACAAAAGACCTGAACCGACAGCGATGTGATCTGTTTTACAGAATATGGAAGTTAAGTTGCGCATAACCCCCATTTTGTGTTGGTTTCAAACTTAACTGTATTTAATACAGTAATTCATCTTAATTCTTTACACATGCTCTTCTTTTGAGGCATATTGTCATAAAAGTTTAATGAGTTTTAAATGAACTGTTGTTGTTGTTTATCCCTGGGCAGTAGTTTCTTTTTTGTAGCTGAGTCCTTAAGAAATATGTCTGTTCAAAAAACTAACTTTTAAGAATAAATCCACCCTGAGAAATTTTCACTGGAGTAAAAACTACTGTGTGAGTCTGTGTGAGTGGATTTTAATAGGCAAATACTTAAGAATCTATGAATGGATCATTATTACAGTGATTATTATGTTTCTAGCATGTTATATGTTTGGCAACAGTTCTTTTAACCCTAAAAGATGGAGTGTGTAGCTTTTCATTTCTTAAACAACCATGTATTAAGATGTATCATGGCCATATTCCAGGATGACAATGTCAAGATTCATCAGGATCAAATTGTGAAAGAATTGTTGGGAGGGAACATGAAGAATCATTTTCACACATGAATTGGCACTGATCCTAACCTCAGTGTAAGTCGTTGGGATGTGCTGGAGGAGACTTTACAGAGTGCTCACCTCTTGCATTGTCAATACAAGATCTTGACCAAAAATTGATGCACCTCTCGATGGAAATAAATGTTGTGATGTTATTTCCATCAAATGGTGCATCAATTTTTGGTCAAGATCTTGTATTGACAATCCAAGAGGTGAGCACTCTAAAGTCTACTCCAGCACATCCCAGAGACTTTCAAAGAAATTAAGGTCTGGACTCAGAGGTGCCAATTCATGTGTGAAAATGATTCTTCATGCTCTCTGAACCATTCTTTCACAATTTTAACCCTGGTGAATCTTGACATTGTCATCCTGGAATATGGCCGTGATGGTTGTTTAAGAAATGAAAAGCTACACACTCCATCTTTAAGGGTTAAAAGAGCCTTTGCCAAACATAGCAAACATGCTAGAAACATAATAATCACTGTAACAATGATCCATTCATAGATTCTTAAGTATTTGCCTATTAAAATCCAAACAGCGACTTTTTTTTTGGCTGGGCAGTGTAGAATCTCCCCTGTCTAATGAAATTATTATTAAGTTCCAAGTCTAATGAGTTATGTCTAAGGCCTGGTTTCACAGACAGGGCTTAGATTAATCCATAATTAGGCCTTAGTTCAATTAAGGCATTTAAGTAGCTTTTATAAATGTGCCTTAGGAAAAAAAAAAAAAAACATTACTGATGTGCATCTTGAGACAAAACAATGTCATTGACATATTTTAAGATATGTCAGTTGCTTTCAGTTAAAACAGCTCAAACACGCATTTTAGTCTGGGACTAGCTTAAGCTTTGTCTGTGAAACCAGGGGTAAGAGTTTTAAGTATATTTTTGTATGATGTTAATAAGCTTTATGTCACCATTGAGTTAACTGTAAATATAACTGTAATTTAGAAATACAATATACTTGATTTGTGATCATAGATAAAAAATCAACTACTCTAAACATATCAAATCATACGTTTGTTGTTTTGGGTTAGTGAAAATGATCAGAACAGTCCTTTAAATAGTTAGAATTTTTTATTATGGAAATCTGCTTAAACACGTAACATTTCTTTTAGAATGGCATTGCAATCAAGTAATGCTTATTATAGAGTAACATGATATTTACTGAAAAAAGTAACAGTTGTGTTTATGCAATTATGTTTAACAGTTATAAGCAAGCTATACTGACTTTTCTGAAATGTAATATTTAATTATGTCATTGAGCATCTCAAAGCAGTAGTCTGGCATTAGGGCCGTTTTGACGGATTAGCCGCAGCCGAAGCGCAGATCCTGCTGGAGACTCAACATGCCGTTGTATTTTTCTTTGAGTTCAGCACTTATCTTGCTCTGCTCCAAGCTGGGCCAAAACTCCACCCACGTCCTCTCGCCCAGAGCATACTGAATTCTGAAGATTAATCAGAGGATGGACATTTCTAAGTAAGTGTATAAAGTCCTAATAAGAGAAACATGGGCAAATTCTATAAACAGTTGCACCACTTTGAGTGTTACTTCAGTGCAAAACCCTGCATTTTATAATAACAGACACTATCAGCAGATACACATACAGTATCTCACACTCTCATGAATACAGAGGCATTTTCACAGATCAGGACACACACACACACACACACACACACACACACACACACTTTGGATCACAGGTCAAGTGCCCTTACTTTGCACCTTCCAGTTGGACATCCTCAGACTGGCCCATGATCAGATAGCTCTCACCCTGCTTCAGATCCAAAGCTTCTTTGCAAGAGATCTGTACGGTGAAAATGCGCCGCTTTCCCTCCACATTGTTTTCCGGCCCTACATAAATATGCAACATTTAAATACTGTATGTAACACAATATCACACTGAACACAAATCACAAACACACAAGTATGGTGACATGTCTGAATGTCTCTCTGAGGCATTGAGTTTGTACTGGCACAACACAACTAAAATAATCTTTGTTTCTCCCAAACCACTGTAAAGACCATTAAAGGGATAGTTCACCCAAAAATGAAAATTCTGTCATCATTTACTCACCCTCAATTTGTTCCAAACCTGTATGAGTTTCTTTCTTCTGCTGAACTAAAAAGAAGATATTTTGAAGAATGCTGGTAGTCAAACAGTTGACGGTAGCCATTGAATTCCATAGTATTATTTTCCTACAATGGAAGTCAATCACTACCGTCAACTGTCTGGTTACCCATATTCTTTAAAATATCTTCTTTTTAGTTCAACAGAAGAAAGAAACTCATACAGGTTTGGAACAACTTGAGAGTAAGTAAATGATGACAAATTTTCATTTTTGGGTGAACTATCTCTTTAAGACCAGACGTGGGCAGCTTATTGTTTGTGGGTTAAACTTAAACAAGATATCAGCAGAACATCTGTAAACACTTTACATCTTACTGCTGAAAATAGTGGGAAACTTAATCTTTCAATTGACAGAATTTATACATGGTGGTTGGAGTGAAGAATTATACCTGATTTGAGTGCACTTTCAATCCTCATATTGTAATAAACTGCTGAAGCGTCATCATCTTCTCTCACCAGAACAGCCTTATAAACTGTAAAAATTGATAAGTTTGATGTAGCATCTTACTGATCACCTCATTAATTAATAATTTTACATATATATATATATATATATATATATAAAAGTACAAGCTGAAGACATTCTCATTAGCTGCAGTGCATTGTCTTTACACACACACACACACACAAAAATTGCACAAAATATGCAGACACACATGATAATTTACCGTAATTTATTTTCGGTTCACATGCTTTCTTATTACGCTGAGCCTCATGAATTTTCTCCTTCTTTTGAAGACTGCAGTTTTCTGTATCAGCAATAGACAGAGAAATGAACCTATTGTAGATTAACAGCATATAACTCTTACTTAAACTTTCTTACATAAAAACAAAATGCACATTACCTTCGGCACACTGACAGACATCTTGCCTACAGATTTTTTTAAGAGCTCCTTCCTTCCTGGTCGGATGATAAAACTTCAAACAGCGATTTTCTAAACATGGAGGAATCATGACATCACATGGGTCACACAGAAACTGTATACAGTGTTCATTGTGTTGTAGCATCAGAGATATAGCAGTCAGCCATGAAAATAATCTCCAAATAAGTCATAAATAGATAAAATATTCAATGAACGTATACAACATCTTTTACAGTAATCATGATGTTTATTTTGAATGACATATATGATGTTTTTATACTATGTTAAGCGCAAATCTCAACTAAATTCTTCATTTATTAGATTTGTGTCAGTGGAACCCTGAGAAATGTATTTTTGAGTATGTAATAAGAATTTAACTTTAAGATAAACTGTATTAATGATGATTCAATAGATATATGTTTAATAGCTTTAATTAGAAGCTCAACATGCTGCAAATGGAAAAAACACCAGCAAATTAAGAAAACATCAAAAATCCTCTACAACAGAGAAGAAGTTAAAAGATATCAATTTCTGAAGGAAGCTGCTGACAGAGAAGTAGGAAAAACAGGTGAACTGAAAAAGCTCATTAAATAAGTTATTTGCTCAAGCTTGTTTCCTTCTAATAAACCTGGCATTATATACTAAATATTGTTGGCTCTGTGACAAATTGCTTGTTATGTTCCCAGATTCGTCCATGCTGATGACCAGCAGAGTTGGAGCAAGGCACTATGAACCATATAGTAAGTAAAATCTCAAGCATACACTGCCGTTCAAAAGTTTGGGGTTGATATGTTTTTGAAAGAAGTCTCTTATGCTCATCAAGGCTGCATTTATTTGATTAAAAATACAGTAAAACAGTAATAACAATTTAAAATAGTTTTTTTTCTATGTGAATATATTGTAAATGTAATTTATTCCTGTGATCAAAGCTGAACTTTCAGCATAATTTCTCCAGTCTTCAGTGTCACATGATCCTTCAGAAATCATTCTATTGATAATAATCATAAATGTTTCTTGAGCATCAAATCAGCATATTAGAATGATTTCTGAAGGATCATGTGACACTGAAGACTCAAGTAATGATGCTGAATTCAGCTTTGATCGGTGGGCGATATGACAAATCTTTCACGGTATAAGAAATTTTATTTCATGATAATGATATATATCTCGATATAGCTATTTTTATTTCATTTTTGTTCATAAAAATAAGAACAAAGAAGCAAATTACAAACAATAGAACAATTACAATAGAGCAAAGATACAAATCAAATAAACTTTAAATTTGTCAGCTACAATAGGTTTATTTAACATGTAGTAAGAAATACTGCAGAAATTGATCAAGTATATAACTAAAACACTGAATAGTCTTCGCTGAATGAATCAAATATGAACCGATTCTTATTAAAGGTACAAGTGATTCAGTTAAGAGCAGTGAGTGATTTTCTGTTTGTCTTTTGTTGGTGATTAACATGAATGAGACAAAAAGCATTTTATTAGGCTGCTATCCCTTTAAGACCAAATGCATGGATCCGATATACTGACACACATCTGGTGTGTTTACATTAATTTAAGACATAACCGACTATGTTTACGTGAATACTCCACACAATGCGCATTTTGACATGATAGTACATCTATCTGACCATTCAAGCGCAATAAGACATAAAAGAAGTCTGTATTTGCGATTGCATGCGGTATCAGAGAGGAAGCTTTCTGTGCACGCTTCAGCTGTGTGTCAGTCAGTGCGGGCACCAACCGGATGGAGTTATTTTCAACAGCTTATTGCACTTAATTACTTTATTAAACATAATACATGTTCCAAATTAGTGATTGCATGCTGTCTGAGAGAGGTGGCTTTTGTGCGCACGCTTCAGCTGTTTGTCAGACGGCCTGAGCACCAACCGCCTTGAGCTCTTTTTCACAGCTTATTTCTCTTAATAACTCCCAACGTCCCACTCTTTATTTTCTCATTCATGCATGTTTTTTTTCACTCTTATGTGTATAACTTTAAGTAGTACTGTGCTTCGCGGATAAATTTACATACCGCGCAATAAACAATATTGTAAAATATCAAACGATAGACACTTTATACAATATATACCACCCAGCCCTAAATCACAGAGAAAAAAAAATACATTTTAAAATATATTCACAGTTATTTTAAATTGTAATGTTACAACTGTAACATTTACACAATGTTACACAATGTTACTGTTTTACTGTACCATGGTGAGCATAAGATACTTATTTTAAAGACATCTAAAATCTCACCGACCCCAAACTTTTGAATGGTAGTGTAAATTGCAGTTATGATGACCTATGTTCCTCCCTCTTAAATGATACTATATGTCCATTCCATAGAGCCTCCGATTAAACTGATTGCGATTAAACCAGATAATAGCAAAATAAGCAAAATATAGTCACAAAACTCTGGACTATTGATATAAATGCTAGTATTTGTCCAAGTATCTGATGCTATGCTTGAAGTATATTAAATGAATGAAGAATAAAATAACATTGTTTTCTAATGTTTTAAATGAGTGCACTTCACTGAGGCAAGTAGAGTATCTGCAGTAGGCTCCACATTGTGAAGTCTGTATGACATTAGTCAAAGACAGCTTATTCAGAAGCATTTATGGTTGGGTCTGGTAAACACAGATTTGTTTCCTGATGGATTGATAAAATCGTGTGCAATTTATGTCAGGTTACTGGAGTGTTTGCATGCACATCAGTTTCATACCTATAGAGTAGTATTCATATACAGTGACTGCTGCTGGTTGAATAAAGCCTCCATTCATAATCCTGTGCATCCTGAAGGTGATCCTATCTTTCCTGTTATGAGAAATCTGCAAGTGCAAATAGCAGACACTTTAGAGTAGGGAATCAAACTGCCTTGTGTAACCCTAACCCAACCCTAATCCTATATATATATATATATATATATATAGATAGATAGATAGATAGATAGATAGATATATACACAGTATCTCACAGAAGTGAGTACACCCCTCACATTTTTGTAAATATTTCATTATATCTTTTCATGTGAAAACACTGAAGAAATGACACTTTGCTACAATGTAAAGTAGTGAGTGTACAGCTTGTATAACAGTGTAAATTTGCTGTCCCCCTCAAAATAACTCAACAAACAGACATTAATGTCTAAACCGCTGGCCACAAAAGTGAGTACACCCCTAAGTGAAAATGTCCAAATTGGGCCCAAAGTGTCAATATTTTGTGTGGCCACCATTATTTTCCAGCACTGCCTTAACCCTCTTGGGCATGGAGTTCACCAGAGCTTCACAGGTTGCCACTGGAGTCCTCTTCCACTCCTCCATGACGACATCACGGAGCTGGTGGATGTTAGAGACCTTGCGCTCCTCCACCTTCCGTTTGAGGATGCCCCACAGATGCTCAATAGGGATTAGGTACCCTCAGCTTCTTTAGCAAGGCAGTGGTCGTCTTGGAGGTGTGTTTGGGGTCGTTATCATGTTGGAATACTGCCCTGCGGCCCAGTCTCCGAAGGGAGGGAATCATGCTCTGCTCATTCATGGTTCCCTCAATGAAATGTAGCTCCCCAGTGCTGGCAGCACTCATGCAGCCCCAGACCATAACGCTCCCACCACCATGCTTGACTGTAGGCAAGACACACTTGTCTTTGTACTCCTCACCTGGTTGCCACCACACACGCTTGACACCATCTGAACCAAATAAGTTTATCTTGGTCTCATCAGACCACAGGACATGGTTCCAGTAATCCATGTCCTTAGTCTGCTTGTCTTCAGCAAACTGCTTGCGGGCTTTCTTGTGCATCATCTTTAGAAGAGGCTTCCTTCTGGGACGACAGCCATGCAGACCAATTTGATGCAGTGTGCGGCGTATGGTCTGAGCACTGACAGGCTGACCCCCCACCCCTTCAACCTCTGCAGCAATGCTGGCAGCACTCATACGTCTATTTCCCAAACACAACCTCTGGATATGACGCTGAGCATGTGCACTCAACTTCTTTGGTCGACCATGGCGAGGCCTGTTCTGAGTGGAACCTGTCCTGTTAAACCGCTGTATGGTCTGGCCACCGTGCTGCAGCTCAGTTTCAGGGTCTTGGCAATCTTCTTATAGCCTACACCATCTTTATGTAGAGCAACAATTCTTTTTTTCAGATCCTCAGAGTTCTTTGCCATGAGGTGCCATGTTGAACTTCCAGTGACCAGTATGAGAAAGTGAGAGCGATAACACCAAATTTAACACACCTGCTCCCCATACACACCTGAGACCTTGTAACACTAACGAGTCACATGACACCGGAGAGAGAAAATGGTTAATTGTGTCAAGTCAAGTCAAGTCACCTTTACTTATATAGCGCTTTTTACAATGCAGATTGTGTCAAAGCAGCTTTACAGTGATAACTGGTATATAATTTTGGCTGCACAGCAGCTCTTAAAGAATGCAGGCAGATCAAAGCACTGTTGAATATCAAATGTCAAGTCAAATGTCAAGTGTCCCCAACCAAAGGCGACAGCGGCAAGGAACCCAAACTCCAACAGGTGACATCAGGTGGCAAATAGGTGTTAAAATGGAGAAAAAAACCTTGGGAGAAACCAGGCTTAGTCGGTGGGCCAGTTCTCCTCTGGCGAACAGTGCTTTGTTACGATTCAGGTAGCTATCATAGGTCCGATAGGATCGCAACATTCAAAGTATTTATTCCAGTTCCATCCAGTTGAGGATCGTATTCATCACGCCGGTATGGACGGTTTGTTGAGGAACTGTACCCCAGGCCTTCACAATGGATGATCTAGTTGATTGAGTCAACTAGATCATCTGCTGATACTTCAGGGCTGCGTTGTGGTCATGTCAAGGCGCAGGTCCTCAATCTCACCTGGATACAGCCCGGATTCGGTTAACTACGGTAAACCTCGGGATAAACAGAAAGACTAATATTAGCGTAGATGCCATTCTTCTTCTGATGTAATGAGTACATCTGGTGTTATAGGAAGTGTTCCCGGTTCCGACTGACCTAATTTATGCAGCCTAATAATCCTTTAACGGATTTGAAAATATAAATTGATATTGTTTGTGTGAATAATTTTCCTCAGCCAAACCCCATTCCACAGCCATACCTGTCACACACCCAGTCTGAGCAGTTTTTTCTTCTTCTTGTAATTAGGAGTATAGTGAGTATATGCTTTACCTATGTAAGGCAGTGTATTGTGTTGTCCACAAGATGTCGCTATAACACTGTTGTGTTAAGACAGATTCAAGTACTTTAGAACTGTTTGAGCCTCTTGATGTACCGTAGTGTTGATACTTTTCTTCAGTTCATGTTATCAACTCTAGAGGTAAGCCATGTTAACAGTAGTGGAAATTGCAATGTAAAATATCATTGTTGTTATTGCACTAAAGTTCAGTTTATTGAGATATTTTGTGTTTTAAACTGCTAAAGACCTAAATGCAGAGTAATATGGAGAGTTAAAATGTTTTGTTCTTTTTTTTTAATTGTGATTAATGCGTGGTGGCTAATGCAAAGCTATATGATAATATAAGGAGTGAGAGCTTGCTATTGAATTGCGTGTGCATTGAAATGTACTTTGCTAGTTTAAAACTTAAGTTTTAAACTAAAGTTTAAACCCCCCAGTAATATTTAAGTAATACAATTAATATAAATGTGCGATTAGTTGACTAATGGGTTAAATGAATGACTACTAGTCTAGAAAAAATCTTTAGTCTGGGATAGCCCTAGTTTTCAGAGTAAAATTGACACAGAGACCTTGTCCAGGTAGATGATGAGGGATCCTCGCTCTGAAAGCTGCTTGTCCATCTCAAATTTCTCAATCAGCCTGTCATGTCCAGTTGACAGCTACAAACAGGAGCAGAAAGTTATTATTATTTGAGAGTTTGACAGCTTTTCTCCTTCTGCTTCTTTATGATCTACTACCAGTTTGCTGTTGGAGAATACCATACCAGATGCTTGTGTAACACTGAAATTGTAGCGGAAATATGTAGGCAGTTGCCGTACATGAATAGAGTCCATACAACTTTTTTCATAGTGGAAAAAAACAAATTGATTGGTCGGGACTTAACACTATATGCACATTTCAATTAAAGCTGATACTTACCGCTTTCAGATCATTCTCATCCACAACAAATCCTGTCAGTAATGATATGTCCAGTATAGACATGGTGGCATCCCTGTCAGCGGACAGATACCTGAGGAGTCATCAATCCAAAAATGAGCTTTCTATAGCACTATCCTTGCATTAAGAGAATTTAAAAAATAAGAGGTTCAGGCAAGTGTCTCAAACTCTCCCTCAACACACAGCAGCTTTAAGAGAATAGAATAAAGGCCATAATAAAGTACTGTAATTCCAGCCAAAACCTTTGACTGGTCACAACGTTGGTTAAACTAAACTTACATTTTATATTTTTTTATAATTGTCAAGGATTATTCACTGTACTGAGATACTGTTTAGTAGAACTGAAATTTGAAAGTTCTACTAAATACTTTGATATTTAGCTGGTTAGAACTGAAACATTGTGATGAAAATGGCACTTATTCACACACCTGGTATTGATAGTGAGTTTATAACTCTCAGTTGCACCGCGATATGTTACTAAAAAGAAAGAAAGAGAAAATAAGCCAGTAATGGGTAAATCTAAAAAAAAAAAAAAACTCTGTCAAGAACATGTCCAGGTCACATTTCACCTTTCATTAAATCTAACCTTGATCATCCCTCTCAAATGTCAGATCAAGCTCAAAGTTCTTGCAGGTGCCACTCCTCGCTTTTGGTGTTGCATAGTACTCAGTCACAACCTGCAGAGGAGAAAATAATACAAAGTAATTTCTTGAATGCAGACTAAATACAAGAAGGCTGAATTCATGTCTGTTATTCTTTAGGAGTAAGTGCTAGTGTAGATGCTCATTTGCTTTCAGTCGAACTACTGAGGTCAGTGGTGATGTATCTGAGCATTCTCACAGGCAGCATCTAAAGTCTGTGATCGAAGTTCATATGCTAAACTAGATTTTTACAAAGGTTTTGTTAGTTTTCTGTTTTGATTATTGCTTTCTTCAGTTACTCACAGTTACAGAGGCCTCTCCAACACCCTTGGCACTGACAGTGATCTCCCTATTAGATGGAATCTGTTGATGAAAATAATAATAATAATAAAATGTACATTTTTAATATAAAATACTCATCTTGATAAAATGTATCAAATGTAGCTGATCAATATCAGACTGAGAACTAAATAGTTATTTCATCTTAAGCCAGGTATACATCCACAATTGTTGCTCATACAATACGACTAGCAAATATAGACTGGATGACATCAACAGTTATTTATGTCAGACTGTATGATATACAATTTCAACAATTCAGATTGTTGATTGGGCCATCAGTTGTGTCACTGTATCATGATTGACACATAACATGGTACCGCACAAACCCATGTTTTCTAAATCAGCACAAACTCACCTTCGCTGTTTGTGCGAGGTGAGCGTTGTCTTTGCTGAACTTCCACACAATCGGCTGCCGGCTGCCTTCCACTCGGATCGTCATCTCCAGGTCTAACTGCTTTATGTCTTTCACTTGAATCCTGTATTCAGCTACAGCCTGGAACACCATGATGGTGGTCTGGGAGGGAGGAGATGAGAATTTAACTGCTTTTCAAAGCCATATTTTGGTTTCCCAGATGTTGCATATTTAACACGCGGACAGATATGCAAAGCAGATGTGCATGTTTAATGTTCACTACAAACCTGAGTCGTGCCATATCCTCCACTGTACCGCCTCTGGTTGTTGAGCCAGTTTACAATGGGTGCTGCAGCCTGGAAGTCTTTAGCTTTAACAAGAGCCAGGAGCGCATAGGCTGAAGCCTCGATAGTATAGAAACTGCTTTCAGGGACGGGCCAGTGACTTCCATCTGTATGGAATCAGTTCAGTTCAGTTTTATTGGTATTTGTTTTTTACCATACAAAGTGTTCCAAAACAGCTTTACAGTGAATTGTTTTGTTTTAAAGTAGTTTACTGAATGAAAAGTAGATATGAAATTCAAGACATCACAAAGACAAACATCCACATTCTATCTCAGGGTTTCTCAAACATTTTTGAACTCCTTTCACAACCCCAGACTTTAAATAGATTTTTAAACTAATAAAATATAAATAATGCAGGATAGATATTATACGATTCCTGAGGTTGTTAAGTGATAGTATATGCATCTTTATAGGGGTGGGTGATATGACCAAAATCTTATTTCTTGATATTAGACATTTTATTTCACAATAACGATATATGGGCCATTCTACAGAATTGGTGCAAAGTCAGATTTGAAAACATCTTGAAAAAAAATGTGCCTTTTTCCACAAATTTTGTATGTATGCAAATTGTATAATATCCAAGGTACACATTTTTAGTAATTGTGCAGTTAATTCTCATATTGTATTTTCAGAAAGTTTTGGAATATTTTTCCTCTCCCCAAATCTGACATTACCGAAACACAATAATAAGTAATTTAATAAGAAGGCTTACATTGATCTATTAAGATTTTGTTTACATCTACCTTATAAATAACTTTTTTTTTTAAAAAATAGCAAAAAAATATTTCATAGGTAAATCAATAACAATTACAATTTTAACAATATTTCAAGTGTAATTTATGAGATTTGTTGTATTTTGAATCCAGTCTTTCTTTGTAAAAGGCATAAAGTTTATCATACTGATTTCAAAGTTAAGGATTCATTAGTTTGAATAAACATTGAACCAAACACTAATAACATCTTAGTTGATACTTCAATATACTTTTTTTTTTTTTTTTTTTTTGACAAAACATCCCGTGTTTCGGTCGTGACTGCAAATTTTCGGTAGTGACAGTAATGTTTTGGTAGCGACCACATAACATTACAGAATATTAACTCACATACTAAAACACTAATGATTTGCATAATAAAACATACTAAAATTGTAATGATTTGCATAACTGTACTAAAATTTTGTTTAAAAAAATTATTTGTTCCCATTTGTCACTACCAAAATAATGATGTCACTACCGGAACATGTGGTGAAGTTTCAGTTGTGACAATTTTAGATACTTTTGAGCCTAGCTCAAAGATGCTAATCAGCACATGGTTAGCTAGCACAGTTCTGAACAGTTGTACACACAAAAAACTAAATTTTATGGAATAACACCCAAACAATTTTGCTTTATTGCAGAAAAAGGGTGTTTGGTAGTGATGTTCCTTAAAGTTACACACAGATTTTCAGACTTTTGAACACATTTAACTCAAAATGATGGTACTTATCTACTATGAAAGAGAGGCTATGAGAGGGAGGGACACAGGAATATTTCCTAATCAAAAATGTGTTAAAATCAGTCTCAGCCAATGCGGGACATTTTTTTTTTTTTTTTTTTTTTTTTTTTTTTTTTTAAAATAAAGTTTCATGATTTAATATATATATATATATATTAAATCATGAAACTTTATTTAAAAAAAAAAAAAAAAATTATATATATATATATTTTTTTTTTTATACTTCACTTTAAAAAAAACAAAATCAAAAAGATATTTTAAAAACAAGAATGGAAAAAATGGCAAAAATTATTTCAACATCATTTTTTACAAGTTGAAATTTAGGGGTTAGGGTTCGGGACAGTCAGCTCCCAATTGAAACTACCCAATAAATGATGATTTTATATATATATAAAATAATATATATATATATATATATATATAATTTATATTAAGCATACTGATATTTTAAATATTATTGTGGGATTCAATAGATAACAAAAGGATCTTAGTAAACATCTAAAATTTGAATACTTAAATGCTTTTTAAATGTGTTTTTTGGTTATGGGACAGCAGTTTGCACCAATTCTGTGGAATGGCCCATACACAATATAGTTATTTTGTGTTATTTTAACTAATTTCTGTTATTAAAAATAATAAAAAAAGAAGCAAATTACAAACAATAGGACAATATAATAAAATACAATATAACATAGATATGAAACAAGTTATTTTTTTCAGATATAATAGGTTTGTTTAACATTTAAAAGCACATGTAAAAATAAAATATATATAATAGTCTTCACTGTGTGAATTAAATATAAATGTATTCTTATTAAAGCTGAAAAAAAAAAAAAGTTCAATCAATTCAGTCAAGAATTGATATATAAGGTATATTAGGCTGCTGTCACTTTAAGACCAAACGCATGGATCCATTATACTGTTACACATCCGGTTTATACAGCACTGAACATTTAAGCACAAATAAAGAGAACAATTTCAGTGCTAACAAGGTAAGCTGAAAAGGTAAAATTAATTATTCTCATGGATTCAGCAGAAAAGGCTTTATCTTTACCTGCAGAGGCTTTTCTCAACAGGGCTTGTTTGTCAAGTGCGTTTCCATTGGCTAGAGCATACGATGTCATAGCCACTGAGTATGGATTCGTCAGACCATGTAACCGAGATCTAAGGTATGCGATGGCTTTATATATGCTGCTGTCAAGACTCTAAAGAGGAATAAAAACAAGAAAAGTGAATAAATTACATAGAGTGAGAGGAAAGATACTTGTAAACATTGCTGAATTTTAGATCAATGATGCTAGAAACACATTTACACAGTAGCAGGACTCACTGAGATTTGGCCAGCACAACGGTTTCTCCCCTCCTGAAGGGCAATGAGCACAAATGCTGTCATCGAGGCTTCTGTGTCTGTCCCATGTACATTCCCCTGTGTCACAGTTATATCAGAATTAATGCACAAATAAGACTGTGAAGATAAAGAATCGTGTTTTGTGTATTTGTGTAGTGAAGTAAATGCTTAGGTTTATTCTCGATTTTGAAGTGGCTTTCTATTCAATATATGCGCAAATTTGATTCTAAACTTTGAATTCTATTTTAACTAAAATTAAAATAAAGAAAATGAAATGATTAATTGATACTTTTTAATTGACTATTTCAATCAAAAATTAAGAAAATGTGCAGTAGTGCACACGTGTCCTCTACTTGGGTCCTTATTCACAGAAATGAGTGATCTAAATATAATATGAAGAAAAATATAATACCCGCTGTTGCTGATTTTCCTCATTTTATTCTCAATGTTTAGTGATTTAGCCTCAAATGTGGGATATTTTCACTCGCTGTTGCAAGCAGATATTGTTGTATGTTATCATGCCAACCGCTTGCACATCTGCAGAGAACGCGCTTCATGTGTATGAAAAGAAACTGTACACATGAGAGGCGACAAGAAAGCTTGTCATGTATTGGTATTATACATTATTTAAAGTTATTCTATTCATTAGAATCTTGATTGGTTTCAGGGCTGAGAAAGAATGTTTTATCCGTCACAGACTTTAATCTTTGAATCAGTTAAGTTGTGGTAACCCTAGGTGTCTTTGCACTTATTGTGTATAGAGAATGTGAAGCCACGTCACGCCGCGTTGCATTCTGGGGCGCTGCCGCCATCTTAAGAGGATAGTCCTCTGCTACTGATACTGAAATTAATACCGATACCTGCTTACCTTTGGTTTTGTTTTTGACTAGAAATGAAATATTCACATTCTTCATGCTATCATTTGCAGGGAAGAGAAGCTATTTTCCCAGCTAACAGGGAATGTTTTCATAACTTTGGGCAACATTCTGGCAAGGTTCTCTCAAAGTTATGAACAAACTTTCTTCCAGTAAAAAGGTCTTCAATAATGTTCTCAAAAGTTAAGCACAAAACAATATTTATACATTGTTTGTAAAAGGTTTTTTAAATGTCCTCATAATGTTGGGAGAAAACGTTCTTAGAGCAACATTCTACATTTCTACAACTTTGTGGTGGCGTTCATGTGCGTTCAACTCATAAATACGATCTTTTCAACATGACTTGAATGCACCATTAGCTTCTACATTAAAACAAATCATGCAAGTCTTGACAACATTTTTTGAAAACATATTAAGAACGCAGTGCTGATGAATAAATGAAAATATAATTTTAGTTTTTTGTGTAAACTAACCCTTTAATATTACAGTGTTTGAAACAGGTCTCACTCACAGTCATTGCTCCAGACGCTACAGGAGCATCTTCTTTGAAAATGCCATTAGGTAACTGCTTGTTCTGTATGAGCCACTTGAGAGCAGAGCAGATCACATTCTGGTCTATGTTTATGATGTTACTGGCGATGGCAAATACTTTAGCAACATATGCTGTCAACCTTTAGGAGAAAGAAAACAAAAATTCTTAAAGGGTTAGCTCACCCAAAAATGAAAACTGTCATTAATTGCTCACCCTCATGTCATTCCAAACCCATAAGACCCATTATGTGCTGATACAGTGTTAGAATAATGCTAATGATGTGTATTCTTGAATGTATTTTGTATGTAGAGTGATTTTGGTAATTTTGTAGTAATCTTTGGGGTTTTATCTTATGGGGTAGGGTTGTCCCTGTTGGCCGTTACGTGTGTGTGAGTGTGGGTGTTGTATTTTCGCAGGTGATTGGGAACACTGGCGCGCTGGTTTCCCTCTCTACAAAAACAGCCTCTTCCTCTTGGTGGGGGCCTCTGTTCCTGTGTTGGACTTTGCGACGACTCAGTCTTTGTGTCCATACCTTTTGGCTCGAGTCGAATTTAATATTGATAAATTTTGAGAATGTTTGTCAAATAAAAGTTGAGATGCTTCTAACATATTGCACTCATCCTCTCCTTATTTGTGGTGATCCTTTGGGATCGCAACATTCACATATAAACATTGATCAGCGAACATAGACGCTCAACTGAAACTGCTTGACATGCAAGAACAAACCTCTTGCAGAAGCTCAAACGTGCTGCATAACACGAGAATGAACCTCCTTGGTTCTTGTGGAAGCTCAAACGTGCTGCATAACACGAGAATGAACCTCATTGGTTCTCGCACATCAAGCAAGCATGCTTGAGCTTCCGTTTTCCACAACGATGGGTTTGGAACGACATGAGGGTGAGTAATTAAATTACAGAATGTTTATTTTTTGGTGAACTATCCCTTTAATCTTAAGTCTTCTGGTCAGATGCCTGAGGGACTCTGGAGAGGTAAGAAAAAACAGAACCATGAAGAAATACATCAGTTACCAGGTGCTGCTTTGCTGCTTCCTATATGCCTCATATGAGCCATCAGATTTACGATACGCCAGCTCTTGATTGTAACCTGTTGATTAACATAAAAAAGGTGAGCAGACTCTATACAAGACTGTGAAACAAAATGCCTGAAGTCTAGGAGTAGAAGAGTGTCATTTCCAATCTTAAGTTCAGTTTACCTTTCGTGATATAGTAAACAGCTGTCTGCCTAAGGCCAGCCTTCACAGTGTGCCACTGATTGGTTTTGTCCAGGTAATGCGTTGCAATGACAGGCATCGTTAGGCTAGCCATGTTCTGCTCCCCGCAGCCACCAGGCAGGACAATCAGGGACCCCATGGCCTGACCACTAATAGCCGCCTCTATTGTTATACTAATTGTATCTCCTGTGCACAAAGAGATATATTAGTAAATACTATACTAGTGTACTAGTAAAGAGTCATACTAGTAAAATAATCTCTCATAGTATTATGTTACAAACTTATGTTAGAAGAGTCACCTATTGCAGATATATATGTGGTGGCTGGTGTGTTGGGTGCCTGCACAGCAAAATCCCCAGTGTTAAATTAACACCCAAAGTGTACATATGAGTCCATCTTGCTAGGTGTTAAAAAGTAACACTGAAGCAGTGTTAAAGTTAATGAAATAATTGATTGATGATTGAGTGATGATTGACAATCAGTAGTGACACCTGATGTTAATAAGCAGAATCATTGAAGAAACAACAAGAGAAAAAGAGAGAGACACGACAACTACAACTGACTTCCAGCCATTAAACATTATTACACTTATTATTAACCAGTTTGATTTTATTTCTGTAATACATCAACAAAAGTTCTTATTGAGAATTAACAGATGTTTAGATGTTAATGTTTTAATGAAAGTTTAGTTTGAAGTCACCATGATGGTGAAAAGCATTTCCTTTAGTTGGGCTCTTGACTCTTTATTTATTAACATTAATTTTTCTCTGGCTGCTCCAACTTTAACACTAATAATAAAAGGTAAAGAGTCAAGAGCCCAACTAAAGCAAACGCTGACCTCTTTCATGGTGACTTGAAATGAAACATTCCATAAAACATTAATTAACACCTTTTTTCTCTCTTTCCTTCAATGATTCTGCTTATTAACATCAGGTGTCACCACTAATTGTCAATCATCACTCAATCATCAATCAATTATCTCATTAACTTTAACACTGCTTCAGTATTACTTTTTAACACCTGGTAAGATGGACTCATATGTACACTTTGGGTGTTAATTTAACACTGGGGATTTTGCTGTGTGTGCATTGTCATAATACCACGTTTAATGGTTCATGAAAAAAAAAAAAAAAAAGGCATAAGTGGAAAAATTACATCTAATTTTTCATAAAACGGCAATTTAAATATATTATTTCTATAGGTTATACAAAAAAGACAAAATAAAAAGGCTGAATAAGCTGATCTAGCATGTTAAATGGTGGCATCCTAGTAAATGAATAGTACACCCCCTTAAGCTCACAGAAATGGTTTGACCCAAGTTTTCAGCAGCCAATGACACTGACCCGTTCAAACAGATTTTTAATGCATATTTCACGCGTATTTAATGTGTATTTCACACGTATTTCACGCGTGAAATACACATCAAATACACGTATTTAACGTGTTGTTGACGTGTTAAAATTCACGTGTTTTTGGCCCTTTTGGCCTTCCACATTGGGATGCTTCTGAAACGCGCTGCAACGCGGCTGGTGTAAACATAAGCATTGACTAGAGTGGCCGCGGATCAGCTCCGGTAGCCGCGTCGCAGCCGTAACGCGCCGCAGACGCGTGCAGTGTAAATAAGGGGTTATACTCACAGGGGTTCGCAGAGGGAGAGGAGCGGTAATGAGACGACTACAGTAAAACAGGCAGCAAAACAGAGTCCACGTGCATCGTGCCTGTCTGTATCTGTCTCTGAACTATCAGACGCTCATTCACAGTATATTCAACCTCGCTTGAGTCCCTCCCTCAGTAAAAACAGCTTCATCACCATCATCATCATCATCATCATCCTCGATCTCAGTTATTGGGTAACATGGGTGGAGGGACCTGCACTATGATTCAGCGGTAGACTATATTGTGTAAGTAAGTTGTGACACTTTGCTTTCTTCACCTCTGGTTCAGACCATCACTGCAGCATCATGCTGTCATGGAATGATGTGCCTTTAAATAGACTGATCAATCAATCAATCAATCAATCAGAGTTTATATTATATAAAGAAAGCAGGTTTGTGTCCAGTAGCCTCTATCAAACATCCAGCACCCAGTTTATTGGTCATTATCAGCCTGCATATGCAAACTCATAGTGAGCATGAAATGAAAACCACAATTGCTCAACAGGTCAAGTTGCTTTTAGTGTTTGTAATGCTGTAGCTTTAAATTATATATCTATATTATAGCTCTAAAGGCCTCATGTGTCTTTCAAAGATCTGAAAGTTCAGAAGTTGATGGAGACATTCGGTTTAGACATTTATCATCATGCATGTCTGTCTTTCATAGCCACTGCATTTTGCTGTTGCGTGTGTGTAGGTCAAAACATATTGTCTGGTTTTGCAACCAGAGATGAAAACTGAGAACAGACAGATCAAACAGATCAACTCTGAACATCACAAAACAAGCTACTGTCACAACAAAACAACAGAAAATTAAAAGCAAACACGAACAATCTACGAAAATTACAGGACAATTCAGCTGCATAATTTATTCATGCAGCAATGCATGATGGAAGCCATGGATGAGTTTTGATTAGTGGCTCCCATCATGCACTGCAACATGAAGCACTTTGTTTGATTGTCACCATTGTTGAGGGTCATATGCTGATTCTTGATTTAATGGCTGGAAGTCAGTTGTAGTTGTCGTGTCTCTCTCTTTTTCTCTTGTTGTTTCTTCAATGATTCTGCTTATTACCATCAGGTGTCACTACTGATTGTCAATCATCACTCAATCATCAATCATTTATTTCATTAACTTTAACAGTGCTTCAGTGTTACTTTTTAACACCCGGCAGGATGGACTCATATGTACACTTTGGGTGTTAATTTAACACTGGGGATTTTGCTGTGTATTTTTCAGTTTGGGCCTCCTCTTGTGTCAGGCAGTATTCAATCCAGGTCTGCTCACCCAGGTTGTACCTCAGTCTAAAAAAACCCACATAAACCTGTGAAGATCAATCCATACTGTGTGTGTTAACTCAAAACTCACAGAGGTAGTCTTATAGATGATGTAGTTTGGAGCGTCTGAAACTAAACTCGAGTTCAGACCAAACAACTGTATGTAAGTAAGAGAGATCGTTCTGGTAATGTTAATAAAGCTCCTACCTTCCACCAATCCTAGGAAGTGATGTGGTTTGGCCCATGATCAGGTAGGTTTTGCCTTCTTCAAATTCAAGAAACTCTCTACAGTAAGGATGAGCCAAGAAAGACCTGGTCTGACCTTCCACAGCTGGATCAGTACCTGAAAACCAAACAGTCTTAAATGTGTTGTAGATTTACTTTATAGTAACTTATAGCACATAACAAGCAAATAATATGCCAGCATTTAAATATGAGACTGTTTGCTTCCTGCAATGCATTCATTAAGCCTTACATTCAATTACTTTTTCATAAGAGAATCTATGTTAATTCATGATCAACGATCAGTATCATAATGCTATTACACCTCTGCTACCCTTTTAACCCTTTAAGACCTTCTGCTTCATGAAGATTTCCCACATACAAGCCAGCTGCTTTGATATCATTGACACTGCATAATTCATTCCTCATACCAGCCTACACTATTAAAAATGCAGTTAATAAAATTAAATAAAATTATATTGTAGCGATCTTGTACAGGTATTTAATTTATGGGTGAAATATATGAATATAATAAATCATAAAGCTTTATGATTAATTATAATACATATACCGACCCAAGAGTCGGTAGGACTCTTATTATATGTATAATAAGAGGAATTATACATATATTGTGAATTAATTACAACGAATTATAATCAATTGCATATATGATTAGTTCTGGTTTAATAATTATTTAGAGAAACTATTAGTTTGTCCAGCAAACAGTTAGTTCCTCTTAGACTATTATAAAAAGGAAGGTTTTTCTCTGGCCACGAGAAAGACTTCCTATTCTAGCATCAATGCGTAAAGCAAGGATACTGGATCGAAACGTTAAAGTGACCTGGGTTTTGTTGAATGAGCAGCAGAAACAATCAAGCATGAATATAATGTATTTAATATATGAAACTACGGATATAGAGGTTATACGGCTACATATATACAAATAATACACATTAAAGAAAACGAAAGTAAAGTCAGGAAAACAGAGGTGATCAAAGAAATGGCAAATTACGAACAGTTAAAACCTTTGAGAGCCAGCAAGGAAACTCAGCTTATACATCGAGCTTAAAACGCTTCGAAAAGAATAGTTCTATACTTGCATAGGTTCAGGTGCTGTGGTTGTTTCGTGTTTCTGTAGGAGTTTCGGTTCGTGCGGCTGGATGCGATTGGTCCTTTTCCGAGGAAGTGTTCTTCGGCGGGATTTTCGAACAAGGTTTTAACTTAAGAGTAAAATAACCGGAAAATAAAGAAGAAAGGGTCCGTCTCCTAGGCGATGAAGAGAGAAGACTTCGGGAGACGGATGAAGAAGGCTTGACAAAAGATGGTCATCCCGAAGAGTGGAGCGCGTGATGGAAGCGCGGTCGCCGAGACGTCCGGGAGAGACGTGTGTGAAATGGCGAGGGACAATTGAGAGACAATCGAGAGACAAAGCAAAACTGTTTGTGCTTGTCTTTTATGGACAAACAAGCCAACACACCTCCTTGGTTGAAACAACCAATGGTCAGGGTGCACTGTTTGGCGGGCAAAACTTCTTTGTCTTGTCTTGCGGCTCGATTTGCATAGTTTATGAGGTATCAGATAGGAGTGTATTTTCTTCACAGTATCATTAAAAATAGAACAGTGCATTTTGCAGTTATGTGACATACCTCAGTGAATGAGACGTGGAAAGAGCTTTAAAACGAGACCAAACTTGCCATAAGAAAAGCATATAAAAGAAGTTACAGTTTACAGTCAAATGTAATCGTTAGAAATGACACTAGTACCACTACAATCCTAGCTAAGCTTATACAGTGGGAATAACTATATGCAATTTGACAATACAACGGCGGTTACATTTATATATAATTATATCTTACACATACAGTCTTCAATGCATGTTTGTGTGTCTGTGTGTGTCTGTGTGTATTGGGGTTGTGGCCAGTGTCTGTGACACATGGCCCTTAGCCCCACCAGGGTGACTCTTTGAAGTCCCTAGAGCTGGTGAGACTTTCTTCTGTTTTCCTTCCATGGGGTAACAAAAGTGCCAATGAGGCAATCAGTCCCGGACTTGCCGGAGCCGATTCGTGATTTACACAAACAGTTCAGGAGGCTAAAAGCATTCTGAAGATTCTAAAGTTGGGCTGGCAGGATCCGATTTTGACCAGACGCTACAGTCCCCCTTTCGGCCAACGAAGTTCCCGTGTGGACCTCGTTGGGCGGTAACAAGAGTCGGATGGCAAATGGATCATGATGGTCAAGCAGCAGATGGTTCCTACTCGTCCTCTGTCCATCTTGATGAGGCTGGGCATATTCCCTGTCTTGATACCTCCTCTCCTCTGTTTCCTTTTGAAGCCTTGAGGAAGGGCAGATAGGCACTTTTCCATGGACTCTTGCATCCCTTTGATCCCTTTGGATAGGATGACGGCCAGGCCCAGGGTGAGTGCGTACTTGATTACCATGGAGAGGCAAAGGGTCATGTTGGTAGCAGTCCAAGCCTGGACTATCGGTGAGCTGGTTAGGATGGGCAGTCGGGAGAGTGCTTGGAGGGCTGTATCGATGAGAGTAATGTCACTTAGCTGGGACCCCCCTTTCTCAATCCTCAGTTCCAGTCCAGGATCTAAGGTGTGATGGTGATTCCTGGAGGAGGATGGGTTTTCCAGTTCTGACTGATACACTTCACTTGAGAGATGGTACGATGCCAGATCGTTGAGTTGGGGAATGGCATCTGGGGGTACCTGAATCCACATACTTTGGTTGGGCAGGCTGACATGAGTGGCAATGTCGTGCTGATGGTAGGTTAGGGTGGCAGTGTGAGTGGGGGTGTGGACGAGCCGTCGATCGCCCACAATCTCAGCTTGTGTTCCGATGACTGGGGTGCAAGGCTTGGCCTCGGCAGGGCAGCATGTGTCGCTGATCATGGGCTGCAACCGGCATATTCCTTCAGTGTGTTCTCTGAGGGAAGGCTTGTTAGAGCCGAAGCAGTGAATGTCTTTGGTCAAAATGCACCTGCTCAAATGGGGAGCCAGATACAGCTGTGGGTCGCTGTAGTGGTAGACTACCACATCTGAGGTATGTATCTTGGGATGGATGTTACCTTGCCACCACCTGACATTGACCTTGTCTTTGTTTCTGTAGATGTTATCTGGTTCACCGATGGGTGGATTGAGAAGGACGGCCACCTCCTTCTGCTCGGGGTTGGCGCGTAGTAGGATGACAGAGTTGGCGAGGTGGGTTCGAGCCGTCTTGGTGGGTCTGCCAGTAGCAAAGTCCAGCACAGTTTGTACAAGATACTGAGGAATCCTATTCATAGCCATGCTCTCCATAGAGAAGCTAACTTCTCGCAGCAGGTGTGTTATCAGAGCTATAACCAGCTGATTTTGGGCAAAGTCATTTTGGAAGACTGTAAACAGTTGCTTCATTGAGTTCACCGTTTGGATCAGCAGGAAACTGTGAGTACAGAGGACCATCACAATACCTTTCAAGGATTTGCCGATGGTTTGCAGGGTTTGACTCTGCGTTGCGAGTTGTTTTCTCAGCTGTGGGCGGAGCTCGTCGAGGTGCTGGTGAGTGGAGTAGGCTGTGATGATGCTGGGGTCTCCTGGTTGGTACAGGTGCGCCGGCAGCGTCACCTGCCGCGCCGTCATTAGTTCAGCGGGGGACACCCGAGTTGACTCCGGTATGGTGTCCGTGGTGGCTATGAACCCCAGAGGAAGTTTTACATTCCAGTCTTTCTGGTTGACTGACCATGGGAATGTGACTCCTCTGCGTTGCAGTGGGGTTCTGGGATTTGTGTTTGCAGTTTGGACTTGACAGCAAACCTGACATCCTCTGACATACTCTGTCACATCTTGCTGCATGCTGGGCCAGTACGCCACTTGTTTTATTGTCTCATCAGTGGTTCTGGTGCCATGGTGTCTGGCATATGGTGTGTCGTGGGCGTATATCAGTTCACCCCCCTTTTGGCCCTGTGGCATTACAAGCTTTGGCGCTGTGAGGTCATCAGGGACATGTTTTAGGATGTTCAGTCCCACACGCAGCATGTGGTTGATCCCATGCAGCCGTTTGTGGCTAGGGGCCGCCGTGGGACCAGATGTCGTGATCGGGAGGTTGGAGGGGTTTGAGTGGTGGTTTAAAACAGTTCGTAAGGAAGTGTTGGAAATTTTGGTTGTCAGTGGCAGTGGTAGTAAGGCGGGAACTGTTGCAGGAACAGTACGCTTGCTGCGGGTTGTTGCTGCGACACTAAGGGTGGGTGACTGGGATGGGGGTGACCGTAGGTTGCCATGTGTTGTGCCAGTCTTGGCAAGGGCATTAGTTTGGTTGTTCACGCCTTTGCCACACCCTGGTTGCATTATGTGTCCTTTCACCTTTTTCCAGTAAACGATCCTGTCGTGTGTTTGGGTGATGTCGTCACGTGTTTGGAACAGGTGTTGATGTTTCACCGGCTTGTTGCATTCAGTCTTAAAACCAGTTTGTTTCCAGCCCGGAAGATGACATGTGAAACTAGGTCTGGCATGGTTTGAGTCTGTGCAAATGAGTTCTCTGATGTTATGGGCTGAGGTGTCTTGAAGGGTTACGAGAGTAGCTGTTACTTCAGCATACTGCCATGACTGGGGACCCCACCTGAAGTTCTGTGGTGGGCAGGGTTGGTTGTTTAACCATCGCACCCCTGCACCTGCCTTTAGGATGCCCTCATGGTTGTAGGAACATCCATCGACGTAGGCAGTGGGCATGCCTTGGCACGCATTCTCTTCAAAGTACTTGTGACAGGTTGGTTGTTGTTGGGGTACTTCTACTTCCAGTGTCGAAGCTGGTGTGTCATCGGAGCAGTTTTGGCAAGCAGCCAAGCCGTCGCCCAGTGCGGACTTGTGATTTTGGGCATATCGTGCCTCAACGTTGCGCCCCTGGAGGGCCATCAGCCACGTGGCTATGCGTGAGTTGGTGACTACACCATCTCGGATGCGTTGGCTGTTGAGGAAAGTGACAGGCTGGTGACAGGTCTCTATGATAACCTTTTGTGCCCCAATGTAGTTGGAACATCTTTGGATGGCCCATACAGTGCAGAGCAAAGACTTTTCACAGTCCGAGTATTTGCACTCCGGTGACAGGAGTGTTTTGCTGGCATACGCTACGACTCTTTTGTCTTGGTCATATCGTTGGTAGAGACCAGTGCTCAGGTAGTCCTTGGAGACTCCGGCTTCCAAGTAGAACTCCTTCTTTTGGATCGGGGTAAGTCAGACATGGGGCTGTACACAAATGTCGTTTCAGTTCGTTCATTGCATTTGTTTGGGCTTCCGTCCAGACAAATGGGCAGTCCTTTTTTAGCAGAGCAGTTAGAGGTCTTGCAATGTCCGAGTAGTTCTCTATGAACTGCCGTGAGTAGTTGCACACACCTAGAAAACTGCGCAGCTCTGAGACGTTAGTGGGAGGTTTGATGGTTTGAATAGCTTGAATGCGGCTGGCCTGCGGTTCAATGCCTTGTGAACCGTCAAGTAGACCCACGTAGTTGACCTTGGTTCGGCACCATTGTCCTTTGTGGAGGGCAATCTTGGCGCCGCCAGTGGTCAGTTGGTTCAGAACATGGTCTATTTCTATCAGGTGGTCCGCCACAGTCGTACCTTTCATGAGCACATCGTCCACATAGATGAGGTTCCCTCTCATCCTTGCATCTGGACATGCTTTGTTCAGGAAGACGTTGAATTCAGCTGGTGAGTTGGCATAGCCAAATGGGCACCGTGTGAAAGTGTACTGTCGGTTGCCAAAAGTGAAGGCTAGCTTGTGTTGATCTGCTGGGTGTACAGGTATTGTCCAGAATCCTGATGCCACATCCAGCGTAGAGAAGATAGTGGCCCCTTTGATTCTGGGTAGTTCCTGTTCCAGCTGTGTCATGGGCCCCCGTGACAGCGGCACTTGCTGGTTCAACTTTCTGAAGTCAGTGGTGGGTCGCCACTTGCCGTCTGGTTTGACAATGGGCCAGATGAGGGCTGAATAGGTGCTGTTGCCTGGGCGGACAACACCTTTTTCTTCCTTTGAACGAACGATTTCCTGCACTGCTTTATGTGAGGCAATGGGAATTTTGTACTGCCTGACGAAAGTGGGAGGAGCATTCGGGTGTGTTGCACTGTGCACCGTGTGAAGGTTAGTGAGGCCACAGTTTAAAAGGTCTTTGGCAAATGTCACTTTGAATTTGATCAGGACCTGTCGGAGTTTTTGACAGTCTGCATCATTCTTTATGGCCTCTGCATCTTTCTGAATTTGTTGGCCTTTAGATTCAAACCCTGGGAATGGCTCCTCTGTTGTGGTGTCAGCTGTCAGATTGGCTATCAGAGGTGCCGCGCTTTCCTGAGTTTCGCAGGTAGGCTGGTTAGCGACCGTGGGTGCTGCAAGGTGTTGGTCCTCCGTCAGCTCCATTCTGCACACCTGTTCTGCGGGTACCGGCATGATGGAAGTGATGGAGATGATCTTGAAAGATGCTATGAACCTTGTGTTGTCTGAGCTCCCTTCTGGGACCATTGCAGCTGGTATTAAGCTGATGACTATTAACCTGAGTTCAAAGTCATGGAAGTCGTGGTTCAATATCCATCCCAGCTGGTAGGCTTTGGGAATGCTGATGTCTGTGGCCATGCAGTTGTTGAGCAAATTGCGGACTGCACAGGATGACACTTCAGTGAGGGGTGTGGCTTTTAGAGACAGTTCACGTTCCACGCCTTCAGGTGAAAGTGTGAAGGAGCCCAGCATGTGGTTCAGGGTTTGACCACATTGCATGTTGAGCCAAACAGCGCCCCCTTTGGTGTAAGCTGGTACTACAGCTTCCTGTATGTGGACCAGGATGCAGACCACTGGAATGGTCTGGCCAGACATGAGGTTTTCAGTGTTGACGGGAACAACAGGGGGCTGTAAAGTCATTGGAGCCCACACTACCTCATTGATAATGTCCACATGAGCCTTGAGGCGAATCAGGAGATCTGCTCCAATGTAGACGTCATGCGTTAGGTCCGGAAGGACCAGGAAGTAATGGGTTAGAAACCGGCCGTTCCATTTCAAGTTCAGAGCGCAGATGCCCTTGGCCGTCGTCATGGTTGACAGGCGAGAGTCTAAAGGGAAACGTGTGCGCTTGTTGGCAAATGGGAGGTCAGGTGTGTTTACAATGAGAGCATCGAACAGGGTGTGGCTGATGGCTGAGTTGTCTGCCCACAGGGCGAGAACAATGTCTGTTGTTGTTAAACCATTCAGCTGCAGGTCTGTTATGACCTTGGGGCAGAAGGAGCCAGAGTCTGTGGTGAGTTGAAGGGTGCAGAGTAGCGAACTTGAACTTTGCCCTGGTGTTGAGACGGTGTTCCTGTGGCTAGCTGCAAGATTTCTCGTGACCTCTGTGACCTGACAGTCTAGCTCAGGTGACCTGGGTGACTGAAAGGCCAACGGTTCTCGTACTTGAGCCCAAATTTTCAGCTGTCTGAAGTCCAATAAGGGCTCAAAGCGATCTAGCAAGTCTTTGCCAATGAGCAGGGGAAACGTGCCCATTGGTGAAATGTATACGGGGTGTACCAAGCTCATTGGACCGATGGTTAGATGAATAGGAGCTATTTGTTCAAGTTGGACCTCATTTTGGCTGTACGACTGCACGTTTAGCTCACATTTTTGTGGTTTGAGAGTTCGATTTTGTCTCTTAGCTTTATCTCTGAGTCTTTCAAAAAGGTTAGTTGACATCAGAGTGAGATCTGCTCCGGTGTCTACCAGGGCTTCAATTCTCACATCATTTTCCACAGTGAGGGCTATGTACAGCTTTCGGGCCACCCCCTTCTCGATAAGGTTCCCCAGGAGTCTTGGTACCGGGGCTTGGGTGCTGACCGGTACGCAAGTGGGGCTGGTGTCATGTGGCTCGTTAGGGAGGCAGACAACAAGAACAGCACTTTCTGGTAACTTGGAGTCTTGGTCGTCGGGGTGTTGACCTGGGATGGTTTGCTCTGGATGTGCAGTCGTCAGCTGAGGTGACGGGGTGATGCGGTCACTTAGTGATGCTCTAACTGATTCTGTGGTCAGTGCCTGGTCAGCAGTGATTTGGGTGTGAGGTTCTGTCGGAGGGCTGTCAGGGCAGACGTTGGGGGTAGGTCTCCGTCCTAGTCATAAGGAGTCTGGCTTGCCCTTCTCGTCTTCCTTGTGGAGCTTTTTCTGAATCAGCTCTTTTAGGGCCTTCAGGATCTCTGCGGACTCAGACATAGCTATGCTGTTCTGCTCCTGTGAGAGGTCGGACTTGGGCTTGTTTGGTGCATGTCGAGAGGCGTTCTGTCTTTGGCGGTCGGGGCTGGAAGTTCTGGCCGATGAAGGTCTGCCATTTCTGGGTCGCCGGCTGGCCTCCCACGTGGCGCCGCCCTTTGGGTTGTTGGATGGACGTGGCTTGTCCCAGACTCTTTCAGAACGGCCAGTGTGGTGCTTGGGACGGGCACCCTCGTAGTGAGGCTGCCCTCTGCTGGCTGGGAACTGTCTTGAATCTCTGTTAAACGGTCTGTCACTGTGGTGCGTGTGTGCGCCCTCTAGGGCCAGTTCTGGACAGTGATCAGAGACCGGGTAAATGGTTGGATTTTTAACAGTCTTTTCAGATGCAGCCTTCTGCTTAGAATAAGCCTTGTGGACTAGATCTCGCAGCTGTTGAGTAGACATACTCCGTGGGCAGGCCAAGACTCCCAGATGATGACTCACCACAGGGTGCAGATTTCGGAGAAACAAAATCTTAAAGTTGAAATCTTCCTCCATTCCTGGCTCGTTACGTGCTCCGAAGTAGGCCTTTCGTAGTCTGTTGTAGTACGCTTGTGGGGTTTCTAGTCGGCCCTGTTTAAGGTCCATGGCCGCGAGGAGCCCTTGGTCCGATTCAGGGTCAGAAAACTCTTTGATCAGAGCCTGTCGCAGCTGCTGGTAGTCTGATTTGACAGCTTCTGGCTGCCGATCTAGAAAGCTGCGCACATCACGGCTGGACGTGATTCGGAGTAGATACAACCTGTCCCATGCATTCACGTTGGCCACATTTTGCAGCAGAAAGTCAATGTCCTGCAAATACGCGTGCACGTCAACACCCCCTTCTGGGTTTGGGGTGAAAGTGGGGATATTCTTTGCTAGTTTGTCCAGCTCTTTGGGAGCCATGCCGTGGCTAGTGGCACGAGTTTTCTGGAGAGGCTCCCACCCCTTTGCTGTTGAAGAAGGTTCTTGGCTGCTCGCGGGTGGCATCTTGGGCAGTGGACTTTCAACCCCCTTTTGAACTAGGGACTCTTGACTGGGCCTACTGGCCAGGAGAAACTCTGTGAAGTGTGCTTCCCCTCCCAAGTCACCTTGCAGTTTGTAAGAATGTTTCAGTTCTCTGTGAACAGTGTCCAATTCATCTCTTAAATAGTCTCTTTGTTGTTTCAGAGCAAGGATCTCATTTCGGGCCTGTTTAAGATGATTTTCGCAGGCCCGGGCTTTAGCGTCCCTTTCTTTCAGTTCGATCTCTGCTCTTGCTAGGAGAGTTTCACCTTGTTGGAGTTTTCCAGTTAGTTCCTCTCTGGATTCCTTTTCCAACTGCTCTTTACGCTCCGCCTCCAGGTGGAGCTCTGCAAGGGCTTTTTGGAGTCTCTCTACTTCCTCCTGTAGCTCGGGGTCGGATTCATCCGCTGTCCCACGCTGGTACTGGGTCTCGAGGAGTAGCTGATCGAGGTGATGTTGAGTCTGGGCCTGATTTCTTCGGGCCTCCTCGGCCTGAAGTTTGAGCGCCGCTGCTTCCTGCTCCAGGAGAGCGTTGCTCCTTTCGCTAAGCCTCACCTGGGCAATGAGGTTGTGGGCAAGGCCACCAATGACCTTGGCCCATTCTTTGTGGTTGTAGCTCTGCGTCGGATCATGGGCCATTAGTCGATTTAGGTCCCCATCCAACTGTTCACGGCTCAGGTGCTGGAGGTCACCGGCGGCGTTGGGCAGGAATGCGTTGGTCATGACGCCCAACCAGGTCTCGAGATGATCCCAGTGGGTGTCAGGGCTGGATGTTCGCGACATAGTGGCTTTACTGTTGACGAGAGAAAGACAGCACAAAAAGAACCAATGCAAGCTCGCGCAGGACTAGCGGGTTACGTAATACGTAATTAGCTAATCTTTGCGTGTGATTCCAGTTAACTGGTGCAGACAGTTAGTGGAATGTAGGCTAGACACTTATTGTCAAATAACCAAGAATGACCACGTGGGTCAATTTGTGTCGGCGAGTGCCGGATTTAAATAAAGATCTTGACAGGCGGAGGCTCTACGAGTCTACTAATGACTTTGGCTGCTCGGCCGTCTATCTATTATTCAGCTTCCGTGATGGCTCTCACAGGCTCTGCCTTTACGTGAACTGAAAGAAACAAACACCGTAGAAAAACAGAACAGAACAGGATGGCTGCAATTTATGAGAAATAGAACAGTAAACAAATAGGAAGGAATGAAAATAGAATAGCAATAAAATACCGCAAGAAGGGCTAGAGGGGAGAAGTGAAACTTCAGCTTATTACCACAGCAAGGGTTTATGACGGGGCCTGACGAGGGCGCTGTCGCGTCATAAAACCTAGAAGGATGGTATGGCTTAAGAGCGAAAGGGTTTGGCCAACACTTCTGATTGGAGAATATCAAATATTCTGTGGCTTTCACTGAGCGAAGGGACTGTATGTCCTTAATCTCGGCTTGGGGTGATTTGTGATTGCTCAGACAAGAACTCAGTGGCGGGGGCAACCTCTCCTAGACATTCCAACACTTGACTGCCGTGTCCGTCGGCACCCTGTACCTTTTGCACTGCGATGCAACCTCTCAAACAGGGACTTTCAGCACAATTGCGTGTTTGGGCAAGGTGTTTGTGCCAACGGCCAGATTGACAGGCCAAAATTGAATTTTTCCCAACCCCAGAGTCTGACCCCGCAGGCAGTTACTCAAAGGGCGGTTCTGTCGTGCAGAAACAGGGAAATTAAACAAAATTGCCTTTGTTGCCAACCTGGACTCGTTGCCTCCCTGCACCTGACACACCCAACCTGCTGATGTCCCTGCGTGTTGCCCGTGGTACGAGGTCAGAAGTGACCGAGGTTCACCCACAGCCAGTGAGAGATCCGCCAGGCTAGTTTACTCCGCTCACTGGAACTCACTGGAACAACCGTCAACTCACCACCGATCGCTAGAGGGCCCTATTTGCAAATACACAAGTGGTCACGCAAACACAGCTTAATTGTAAATTTAAATCTCAATTTAAATCTTGTTTAAACTGAATTTGAATAATCAAGTGTGTAGGACAAAAGGATAGGGGTCTAAAATGACAGTCAGAATGAATTAGCTAAAAGCAGAACAGAAAAAAATAAGGCAAAGTAAAACACCACAATTCAGAGGCACTTGATTCAAATTTGAATTAAACTCTGTTCAATTGAATTTAAATAAGTGCGTAGAATAACAGAATGGGAAAAAGAAAGGAGAAAGCCTTCCCTATTTGAGAATTCCCTAAAGGGAATTGCTTCTTGATGAGCAAAATGCCAACTGATTGACACTACTTAATTTTAAATTTCAATTAAATGTTGTTTAATTAAATTTAAAAATAAGTGTATAAAATAAGGGAAGCTTGGGTGTGAGAATGCTGTTACCAGCAAATCACAAACAGGACACAGACCTAAGAGTGGATGAAATAGAACAGTAAGTAATAAAAAGAAAGGAATTTCCAAAGTAAAAGAGAAAAAAAAAATAACTCGAGAGAAAGAGAGAGAAAAGTATAATGAAAGAAAATCAAGTAGAATAAAATAAAATAACATAGAATAGAGTAAATCTGTGAACACAGGAAAAGAAGGAAAAGGGACGACCACACAGAGGCGGGAACTGACTTATCTGGGAGTGTCCACCAGGGGGAGCACTTTCAGAAAGTGAATTCTCTTGTTGGAAGGGAAACTTAATTTAAATTAAAAATCTAAACGTATTTAAATCAAATTTAAATCGGTAAACCACATTCCAAACACGATTGAAAAGCATAACCATCAACAAACAGTTATAACAGCAACATTGAGGTAGTCACGGGGAAATTTGGAGACAATTCAGTTCAAAGTGTGGAAAGCGTGGCTACCCAGAACGTCCACACGATGGCGTTAATGAGTCCACACAACAAGGACGTAGGGAGGGGTGCCACACCTGAACAGACTGCTCTCTGGCGTCTGGTCAGAGTTACTGCATCCACCTACTGTAATCTCGTGAGAAAGTTTTTATTAGCGCTTTTTGGGGTTTTAATTCCCTTACGACTTAACTGCACTTAATCACGGGTACAAAACTTCAGAATCCCTGCGGATTCTTTGGTGCCAGTTTACTGGACACTACTATGCAACCTTTAATCACGGTACAAACTTTAGAATCTCGACGGATTCCTTGGGTACCAGTTCGCTGCGTACTAATATGCACTCCTTATCGCGAGTACACAACTTTGGGAATCAGTCCCTTTTTGTGCAAACTTAGTGCACACGAATGTAACGTTTGCGGGATTTCTTCGCCGCTGTTACGGGTCACGCTGGATCAGGACGTGGACCAAAGCTCCAAATTTTTACACATCAATCGATTAATCAGATAGACTGTTTTCCGACTAGATCTGTAACGGTTACGTGGTTGGTTAGCTATGCCAATGACATCACCAAGGAGCAGACACGCTATTTTGAATTATTGGACGACACAGTAATTCAAATTTAATAGCGGTACAAATATGAGGCCTTCTAAGAGATAAGGGAGAATCTCGTCCCAAAATCTCCTTTCAAAAGATACGCTGAATACGATTCAATTCGTTTATTCAAGCGGAAATTAATATTAAACTGTATATTGCAAAAAGATTGTCGCCTTTTGCAGATATGAGTTTGAAATATTAATTGGACTGCAGTTTACTTTACGGTCAACAATTGACTACAGTGTTTTTAGGCACAAATAGCAGCTTGTTAACGTTTTTTCAGAATGAGGGACGCGTTGTCGGCTCACTCAATAAGGCGCGCATACATACATTAAATCACACAAAATTATTCTGTGTTGCTCACACATAAAAACCAAGTTTAAAACGTTGCCCGCATTCTCCACCAAATAATCTGTAGCGATCTTGTACAGGTATTTAATTAATTTATGGGTGAAATATATGAATATAATAAATCATAAAGCTTTATGATTAATTATAATACATATACCGACCCAAGAGGGAATTATACATATATTGTGAATTAATTACAACGAATTATAATCAATTGCATATATGATTAGTTCTGGTTTAATAATTATTTAGAGAAACTATTAGTTTGTCCAGCAAACCGTTAGTTCCTCTTAGACTATTATAAAAAGGAAGGTTTTTCTCTGGCCACGAGAAAGACTTCCTATTCTAGCATCAATGCGTAAAGCAAGGATACTGGATCGAAACGTTAAAGTGACCTGGGTTTTGTTGAATGAGCAGCAGAAACAATCAAGCATGAATATAATGTATTTAATATATGAAACTACGGATATAGAGGTTATACGGCTACATATATACAAATAATACACATTAAAGAAAACGAAAGTAAAGTCAGGAAAACAGAGGTGATCAAAGAAATGGCAAATTACGAACAGTTAAAACCTTTGAGAGCCAGCAAGGAAACTCAGCTTATACATCGAGCTTAAAACGCTTCGAAAAGAATAGTTCTATACTTGCATAGGTTCAGGTGCTGTGGTTGTTTCGTGTTTCTGTAGGAGTTTCGGTTCGTGCGGCTGGATGCGATTGGTCCTTTTCCGAGGAAGTGTTCTTCGGCGGGATTTTCGAACAAGGTTTTAACTTAAGAGTAAAATAACCGGAAAATAAAGAAGAAAGGGTCCGTCTCCTAGGCGATGAAGAGAGAAGACTTCGGGAGACGGATGAAGAAGGCTTGACAAAAGATGGTCATCCCGAAGAGTGGAGCGCGTGATGGAAGCGCGGTCGCCGAGACGTCCGGGAGAGACGTGCGTGAAATGGCGAGGGACAATTGAGAGACAATCGAGAGACAAAGCAAAACTGTTTGTGCTTGTCTTTTATGGACAAACAAGCCAACACACCTCCTTGGTTGAAACAACCAATGGTCAGGGTGCACTGTTTGGCGGGCAAAACTTCTTTGTCTTGTCTTGCGGCTCGATTTGCATAGTTTATGAGGTATCAGATAGGAGTGTATTTTCTTCACAGTATCATTAAAAATAGAACAGTGCATTTTGCAGTTATGTGACATACCTCAGTGAATGAGACGTGGAAAGAGCTTTAAAACGAGACCAAACTTGCCATAAGAAAAGCATATAAAAGAAGTTACAGTTTACAGTCAAATGTAATCGTTAGAAATGACACTAGTACCACTACAATCCTAGCTAAGCTTATACAGTGGGAATAACTATATGCAATTTGACAATACAACGGCGGTTACATTTATATATAATTATATCTTACACATACAGTCTTCAATGCATGTTTGTGTGTCTGTGTGTGTCTGTGTGTATTGGGGTTGTGGCCAGTGTCTGTGACACATGGCCCTTAGCCCCACCAGGGTGACTCTTTGAAGTCCCTAGAGCTGGTGAGACTTTCTTCTGTTTTCCTTCCATGGGGTAACAAAAGTGCCAATGAGGCAATCAGTCCCGGACTTGCCGGAGCCGATTCGTGATTTACACAAACAGTTCAGGAGGCTAAAAGCATTCTGAAGATTCTAAAGTTGGGCTGGCAGGATCCGATTTTGACCAGACGCTACAATATATATATAAAAAAAATTATTTTCAAGTAAACGTTTTCATGTAAAATGTCAAATTGCCACAAATAAATTTTTTTCTTAATTGTTACAATTAAAAGTAAGTGTAGATTAAGTGACTCTATGAACATTTCTGAGTTGTGCCATCTTAAAAAAATAAAATTCTGTGAAAACTGTTCCCTTTATATTTTTACATGCCAAACCATTTTGCATTCTGTTCTATAATTATAAAATTATAGAAGTTAATGGCAACAGTGGCTGAATCAATAAAATTACTAATAAAAATATATGAGAAATATTTAAAGGGAACCTATAATGCCCCTTTTACAAGATGTAATATAAGTCTCTGGTGTCCCCAGAATGTGTCTGTAAAGTTTCAGCTCAAAATACCCCACAGATCATTTATTATAGCTTGTGAAATTTGCCCCTATTTGGGCGTGAGCAAAAACACACCGTTTTTGTGTGTCCCTTTAAATGCAAATGAGCTGCTGCTCCCTCCCGCTTTCCAGAAGAGGGCGGAGCTTTAACAGCTCACGCTTCGGTTGCTCAACAACAACAAAGCTGGAGAATCTCACCCAGCCAAAATGAGGATTGTCAGTAACGGTGTTCAGCCTTACATTGTTCAAACCGGAGTCGGACACTGATGGAGAGACTCAGGAAGAAGTTACAACTTTTAGAATGAACCTGGACGTTTCTGGATGGTTAGTGGATAAATTTATGTAGCTGCTGTGGAGTTGATTCAACTCATCGACTAGCATGTGCCATCATGTTAATCTTTTGTGCAAATCCAGCGTTGAATTGACCCTCGTTTGTGAAGCAGTCCGGCGTAAAATGACGGCATGATAACAACACTCTACTACAACAACTCTTCCTCTTCTCTAAAGCAGCCCAACATGGCCTCTCCTCCTTTGTTGTGTGTTCTCGGGGGCAGGGTTTATGTAAATTTTAGGGTTAGTGATGTCACTAACCCGGGAAGAAGCTCGTTGTAGTCCCTACCAGCCGTTTGTTGTAGTCCTTAAACAGAGAATTCTTTAAAAGAAAATATCTCCCTTTGCATTGAACTTTGAGCGTTGTAACTTTGCAGACGTTATTTATGCTCAAACAGCAACATTACACACTAACTAAAGTTAAAAAAGTCAAATCATAACCACCCCTATAAAAACTTGATGCATTATTTACAAATTCATGCATATTCATTTGTCATATTTGCATATTCATACTTTCAGAACTTAAACTGTATTTCCAATCGCCCACATAGGTTGATTATTTGATATTGCGACTTGTTTTCTGCAGATTACAGTGCACATTTGGATGGTTGTGCAAGAAGTCATCATACCTTCCTTCAGCACTTGTTCAATAGTCATGTTGTAGATGTCTGCTTGCAGTGAAAGCTCCTTTCCCACCACCCTGGTTTTATAAACTATAAAAGAAGTGAGTTACAGCATATAAATCCCAGCTCTTCACACAGACAAACACATTTACAAAAGCAGAAAGCCGTGTGTGCTTACCGTATTCAACTCCATGCACGCAGGCCTTATCAGCACGCTGAGACTCTTTAATTTGATGCTTCTTTTGGAGACTGCAGTTCTCTGTAAACACAGACAAGTTTATCAAATGTGCCCACAGACACATACAAGCCACACAACTTAACAGTATGTATTCAGTTCATAGATACACGTACCTTCAGCACACTGGCACAGGTCTTCATGGCAGAGTCTGTTCAGCGCTCCGTCTCTCTTATGAGGATGGTAGAACTTCACACACCGATCATCTGTGCGTTAGATTACAGTCACAATGAAATTGACAATTCTTGTTTTTATATGGAATATTGCAGTATTTATTATAAATGAATTATCTGTACACATTTTTTAAAGGTGACCTATTATGCCCTTTTACAAAGCCTTGATTTTGGTTTTGGGCTCTACTAGAATAGATATGCTTGATGCTTGAATGTTCAAAAAAAACATTATTTTTTCCCATATTCTCCATTGTTGCAGCTCCTCTCTTCCCAGTCTGTCAGTAACGCTCAGTCTCTATGAAGCCCCTCCTTCTGAAAAGCGTTATGTGCTCTGATTGGTCGACTGGACCAGTGTGTTGTGATTGGCTTCAAGCGTGTTTGGAAAATGTCCCGCCCCTTACCATAACCACCAGTTTCAACACACTACTAACTAACTCAACCAGGCCCGCCCAGTTTTGCCTATACTTTGGGTGGAAATTATTTAAATGATTAAACGATCAATTTTAAATTTAAGTTTGTTCCCAGAAGAAAACTCTTACAATTGAGGCATTTCAGGGAGTTCAGATACAGCTACACTGATATAGAGAATAACTCCCGCTGGAGGGATTTGTAACTTTGCAGAGCTTTTTCATGCTCAAACAGCAACATTACACACTAAAGAAAATTTAAAATGTAAAAAAGGATGCCTTCAAATCTAGGTGCCTTATAATCTTCAATCAAAATAACTTCCCCTCCCTCTTGCAGCAACATATCTTCTCTGATGACGAGGGCGGGACCTGTCACTCACATGAGATTCACCAATAGCAAACCACAACCATTCAATTCCCTATGGACAAAATCAAGCCCCGCCCTACATTTGATCTTGTTTGAGAAGCCACTTTGCTCAGATACACGTCACAATAGTGAAGAAAAAGACTTTTTTTCTGTCCTTAGCATGAAAATATCTTGCCTTTTCTACTTTCTTACACTGTTTTCACTGTACACTGTGTAACGTGTGTGAGTGTCCATGTGACATCTTGCACCTGGAGAGCTGTACTCGTACACAGTGACTCCGGCAGGCTGCAGCATTCCCACTTCATTGATCTTGTGCATTCTGAAGGCAATCCTTTCCCTCTCTTTATGAGAAATCTAATGAGAGACATGCACTTGTGACACAAATTGCTTTTAAAGTTATGCAATCCAAGTATTTCCAAACATAGGTAATAACTTTTTTTGTCAGGCATCATTTTAAAGAGATTGATACAGGTCGTACTGTACCTCCATACCGGTAAATGTTATCAAGAAAATCTCACAAAATTGAAGAATGTCTATAAATTCAATGCACATAATTTTGTTTATGTCGCAGTGTTATGTTATTTATGGAATCATACAGATCATAACATCATATCACATTTAATTAGAAAGCAGTTTTACTAGATGTTCACTTGTTTGTTGTTGTGAGTTTCTCATTGGTGTTAAAGGTTTAGTTATCAGTACCTTATTCAAGAAGATGATTAGCGATCCACGCTCTGAAAGCTCCATGTTCATCTCAAATCTCTCAATGTACTTCTCTTTCCCTTTAGACAACTAATGGAATTAAATCAGAAAGTTCAAACACTGAGAAAAGAATTCATTATGGTAACCACATCTATAATATTACCAGTCAAAAACGAGAATTATATATATATATATATATATATATAAAAAAAGGTGTGGATGAATGACATTTGATTGTGGCTCAGTGAGTTTCAGGTAGCACACAGCTAACAGAAAGATGTTCTAAGAATGTTTTGCTAACGTTCATTAAGGGGGCGTTTACACGACACCATTTTCAACTAAAAACGGGACACTTTTTATGCGTTTTGGCCATTCATTTATACAACAACGGTATTTTGGGGGCCTGAAAACGCAAACTTTTGAAAACAATACTTTTATCCTCTCTGTGTAAACTACAAAAACATGAATTTGTGTAAACAGTGATGTCTATGCATGTGTATAACGGGTTCAGTCCATAGGAGCATAGTGTTTCTTTACAAAGTGACATCGCCAACTACTGGCCTGGCAGCAGAATGCAGCGTTTTTAATCATTTTCATGGATCCATGTGAACGGGGATCATTTTGACGTTTTCATCTGTACGCAAAAAAAACGCAAAAAGGAAAAACATTTGTTTTTAAAATGTTTTAAAGGGATAGTTCACCCAAAAATAAACATTCTGTCATCATTTACTCACCGTCAAGTTGTTCCAAACCTGAATGAAATTCTTTGTTCTGCTTAACACAAAGGAAGATATTTGGAAGAATGTCAGTAACCAAACAGATCTCGCCATCCATTTACTAGCATAGTAGGAAAATAAATACTATGGTAGTCAATGGGGGGGCAAGATCTGCTTAGTTACAAACATTCTTCCAAATATCTTCTTTTGTGTTCAGCAGAAGAAAGAAATTCATACAGGTTTGGAACAACTTGAGGGTGAGTAAATGATGGCCCTGGCCCTGTCTCTGAACTATCAGACGCTCATTCACAGTATATTCAGCCTCGTTTGAGTCCCTCCCTCAGTAAAAACAGCTTCATCACCATCATCCTCATGTAGCGTCTGCACAGGATCAGATTAGCAAGTCAACTATAAACTTTGTTAAAGTTTTACCTTCTTGAAGTTTTGTTTGTAAATCTCACATTGGCTCCGGCCTGGCTGACATTAACAGCTCACTTGACACATTTTATGGCCGTGTCGATGGACCCACGAATCTCTCCCTTGTGACTTCAAACGATCGGGATCAACTCAGATCGAATTACGGCAAGCCATGCGGCCACATTCCAGACGTCGTCAAACTCCAATACACGTACGCGCACACACAGAGGAACATACCAGGACTCTCTTTAAGTCACATTCATTAAAATATGATTAAAATGTAATCCTGTAAGCCTGTATTTCAGTTTTAATCATGTATTTAATATTAAGTTACCACTATAGTTGTGTGAATTGTACCCCAAAGCTTTATATGCAAGTGTAAGACTGTAGGCTATCTATGTCTTTGTCTTTTTCACCCGGCCATGTTTAGGCTTGAATGAACCCTCTCAGGATGCTTTAATTAACTATGTATGTTCTGTTACGATACCATGCATTAGTCTATTTCTAAGGTCTTTTGGAGTAAAAGTTACCAATTCTGAAACCATCATAAATTATGCAAATTGAGCCGCAAGACAAGACAAAGAGAACTTTTCCCTCCTCAAAATCCATGCTGGACATTGGCTGTTCACCCAAGGAGGCGGTTTGGCTTGTTTGTCCTTAAAAGACAAAAACACGCATGTTCCTTTGTCTCTCCATTGTCTCTCGATTGTCCCTCGCCATCTCACGCATGTCTCTCCCGGACGTCTCGGCGACCGCGCTCCCATCACGCGCTCCTCTCCTTTTTCGGGACGACCACCTTCGGCGAAGCAAACTTTCAAGTTCTCAGTTCAAACTTCCCGTGGAGACGGAAGAAGCCAACGAACTGCAGCCACGGACGCACTGAATCTTCAACTGTATCTTTTTGAAACTCAGCACGCAAACTCATGCAAGTAGCCTACCGCTTCTATCTATCTTAGATGCGCTAAGTTAAACGACCTAACCAAGTGAGACTGATTCTTTGCTGGCTCTTAAGGACTGTCTGTAAGTTTTGCTACTCTTTGTCTTCTCTCTTTTCCTGTCTTTACTTTCACTTTTGTATATATGTGTATTCTTTGTGTATATTTAGCCGTATAGCCTATGTATTCGTAGTTTCATATATTAAATCCATTATATTCATGCTCGATTGTCTCTGTTGCTCATTCAGAAAATCAAGTCACTTCTACGTTTCGATTCTGCAAACTGCTTTACGCTTTAATGCTAGAATAGGGAATTATTTATCGTGGCCAGAGGAATAATCTCATTTTATAATAGTCGATAAAGAAAACTGATGGTTTGCTGGACAAACTAGACCAGTCTTTCTAAATTAACTATTAAACTAGAACTAATCCTGAACCATATATGTAATTAATTATAATCCGTTGTAATTAATTCACAATATATGTGCATAATTCCCTTTTTGGTTGATTTATATTATAATTGATCATAACGCGTTATGATTTATATATATATATATATATATATATATATATAATCACCCATAATTTGAGCTAATTAATTAATTCATTGTAATTTGTTACACTCATCATCCTCGATCTCAGTTATTGGGTAACATGGGTGGAGGGACCTGCGCTATGATTCAGCAGTAGACTATATTGTGTAAGTAAGTTGTGACACTTTGCTTTCCTCTCCTCTGGTTCAGACCATCACTGCAGCATCATGCTGTCATGGAATGATGTGCCTTTAAATAGACTGATCAATCAATCAATCAATCAATCAATCAGAGTTTATATTTTATAAAGAAAGCAGGTTTGTGTCCAATAGCCTCTATCAAACATCCAGCACCCAGTTTATTGGTCGTTATCAGCCTGCATATGCAAACTCATAGTGAGCATAAAATGAAAACCACAATTGCTCAACAGGTCAAGTTGCTTTTAGTGTTTGTAATGCTGTAGCTTTAAATTATATATCTATATTATAGCTCTAAAGGCTTCATGTGTCTTTCAAAGATCTGAAAGTTCAGAAGTTGATGGAGACATTCGGTTTAGACATTTATCATCATGCATGTCTGTCTTTCATAGCCACTGCATTTTGCTGTTGCGTGTGTGTAGGTCAAAACATAATGTCTGGTTTTGCAACCAGAGATGAAAACTGAGAACATATTAATTTAATTTGGCTAATTCGTTCAAAGCTCAATTAACTTCAAAAAGTACAAATGGTACAAATAGACTGGGGCGAGTTGTCACATGAGGAAAGCTGTCACTATGAATAGATCACAGTCTAGTACCGTTACACTAATGTATTTTTACTACAGCAGTGGTTGCAGATTAAAACATTAAGACGTGTCAATAATTCATGTGAACTCAATGCACATACCCTGCCATTGGAGCATGCTGTCACAAAAGGAAAATGTGTTAAATTAACTGTTTTCTTCAAGGTAAGACTTTTCTAATAGTTTTTTTGTAGTCGACTTTCAAGAATTAAACCCACCCTGAGAAATATTCACTGCAGTAAAATCTGATAACTGCCTTAGTTTTCCCTATTACAGAAAGGCTGATGTCAGTACATTGATTGTTTCTTTCAGTGAATCTGGAGAAGAAATAAAAAATAAAGCAAAGTTTACAGATTTCACACATGATGAGGATCTTTATGTTGTGCATCCAAAGTTGAACAGCTGGTCAGCGAGTGCAGCGATGCCGATGTACTTGTCTTTGTATTTTTCGGTTTGGGCCTCCTCTTGTGTCGGCCAGTATTCAATCCAGGTCTGCTCACCCAGGTTGTACAGTTGTGTGAATTGTACCCCAAAGCTTTATATGCGAGTGTAAGACTGTAGGCTATCTATGTCTTTATGTCTTTTTCACCTGGCCATGTTTAGGCTTGAATGAACCCTGTCAGGATGCTTTAATTAACTATGTATGTTCTGTTAAGATACCATGCATTAGTCTATTTCTAATGTCTTTTGGAGTAAAATTTACCAATTCTGAAACCATCATAAATTATGCAAATTGAGCCGCAAGACAAAGAGAACTTTTCCCTCCTCAAAATCCATGCTGGACATTGGCTGTTCACCCAAGGAGGCGGTTTGGCTTGTTTGTCCTTAAAAAACAAAAACACGCACGTTCCTTTGTCTCTCGATTGTCCCTCGCCATCTCACGCACGTCTCTCCCGGACGTCTCGGCGACCGTGCTCCCATCACGCGCTCCTCTCCTTTTTCGGGACGACCACCTTCGGCGAAGCAAACTTTCAAGTTCTCAGTTCAAACTTCCCGTGGAGACGGAAGAAGCCAACGAACTGCAGCCACGGACGCACTGAATCTTCACCTGTATCTTTTTGAAACTCAGCACGCAAACTCATGCAAGTATCCTACCGCTTCTATCTATCTTAGATGCGCTAAGTTAAACGACCTAACCAAGTGAGACTGATTCTTTGCTGGCTCTTAAGGACTGTCTGTAAGTTTTGCTACTCTTTGTCTTCTCTCTTTTCCTGTCTTTACTTTCGCTTTTGTATATATGTGTATTCTTTGTGTATATTTAGCCGTATAGCCTATGTATGCATAGTTTCATATATTAAATCCATTATATTCATGCTCGATTGTCTCTGTTGCTCATTCAGAAAATCAAGTCACTTCTACGTTTCGATTCTGCAAACTGCTTTACGCTTTAATGCTAGAATAGGAAATTATTTCTCATGGCCAGAGGAAAAATCTCCTTTTATAATAGTCGATAAAGAAAACTGATGGTTTGCTGGACAAACTAGACCAGTCTTTCTAAATTAACTATTAAACTAGAACTAATCCTGAACCATATATGTACTTAATTACAATCCGTTGTAATTAATTCACAATATATGTGCACAATTCCCTTTTTGGTCGATTTATATTATAATTGATCATAACGCGTTATGATTTAATTATATATATATTTCACCCATAATTTGAGCTAATTAATTAATTCATTGTAATTTGTTACACTCATCATCCTCGATCTCAGTAATTGGGTAACATGGGTGGAGGGACCTGCACTATGATTCAGCAGTAGACTATATTGTGTAAGTAAGTTGTGACACTTTGCTTTCCTCTCCTCTGGTTCAGACCATCACTGCAGCATCATGCTGTCATGGAATGATATGCCTTTAAATAGACTGATCAATCAATCAATCAATCAATCAATCAGAGTTTATATTATATAAAGAAAGCAGGTTTGTGTCCAATAGCCTCTATCAAACATCCAGCACCCAGTTTATTGGTCGTTATCAGCCTGCATATGCAAACTCATAGTGAGCATGAAATGAAAACCACAATTGCTCAACAGGTCAAGTTGCTTTTAGTGTTTGTAATGCTGTAGCTTTAAATTATATATCTATATTATAGCTCTAAAGGCCTCATGTGTCTTTCAAAGATCTGACAGTTCAGAAGTTGATGGAGACATTCGTTTAGACATTTATCATCATGCATGTCTGTCTTTCATAGCCACTTTATGGGATCATAGGATCTTTATGTTGTGCATCCAAAGTTGAACAGCTGGTCAGCGAGTGCAGCGATGCCGATGTACTTGTCTTTGTATTTTTCGGTTTTGGCCTCCTCTTGTGTCGGCCAGTATTCAATCCAGGTCTGCTCACCCAGGTTGTACCTCAGTCTAAAAAAACCCACATAAACACGTGAAGATCAATCCATACTGTGTGTGTTAACTCAAAACTCATAGAGGTAGTCTCATAGATGATGTAGTTTAGAGCGTCTGAAACTAAACTCGAGTTCAGACCAAACAACTGTATGTAAGTAAGAGAGATCGTTCTGGTAATATTCATAAAGCTCCTACCTTCCACCAATCCTAGGAAGTGATGTGGTTTGGCCCATGATCAGGTAAGTTTTGCCTTCTTCAAATTCAAGAAACTCTCTACAGTAAGGATGAGCCAAGAAAGACCTGGTCTGCCCTTCCACAGCTGGATCAGTACCTGAAAACCAAAACGGTCTTAAATGTGTTGTAGATTTACTTTATAGTAACTTATAGCACATAACAAGCAAATAATATGCCAGCATTTAAATATGAGACTGTTTGCTTCCTGCAATGCATTCATTAAGCCTTCATTCACATTCAATTACTTTTTCATAAGAGAATCTATGTTAATTCATGATCAACGATCAGTATCATAATGCTATTGCACCTCTGCTACCCTTTTAACCCTTTAAGACCTTCTGCTTCATGAAGATTTCCCACATACAAGCCAGCTGCTTTGACATCATTGACACTGCATAATTCATTCCTCATACGAGCCTACACTATTAAAAATGCAGTTAATAAAATTAAATAAATTATTTTCAAGTAAACGTTTTCAAGTAAAATGTCAAATTGCCACAAATCAATCAATTTTAAAAAATTAAGTGTAGATTAAGTGACTCTATGAACATTTCTGAGTTGTGCCATCTTAAAAAAAAAAAAAAAAATTCTGTGAAAACTGTTCCCTTTATGTTTTTATATGCCAAACCATTTTGCATTCTGTTCTATAATTATAAAATTATAGAAGTTAATGGCAACAGTGGCTGAATCAATAAAATTACTAATAAAAATATATGAGAAATATTTAAAGGGAACCTATAATGCCCCTTTTACAAGATGTAATATAAGTCTCTGGTGTCCCCAGAATGTGTCTGTGAAGTTTCAGCTCAAAATACCCCACAGATCATTTATTATAGCTTGTCAAATTTGCCCCTATTTGGGTGTGAGCAAAAACACACCGTTTTTGTGTGTGTCCCTTTAAATGCAAATGAGCTGCTGCTCCCGCCCACTTTCCAGAAGAGGGCAGAGCTTTAACAGCTCACGCTTCGGTTGCTCAACAACAACAAAGCTGGAGAATCTCACGCAGCCAAAATGAGGATTGTCAGTAACGGTGTTCAGCCTTACATTGTTCAAACCGGAGTCGGACACTGATGGAGAGACTCAGGAAGAAGTTACAACTTTTAGAATGAACCTGGACGTTTCTGAATGGTTAGTGGATAAATTTATGTAGCTGCTGTGGAGTTGATTCAACTCATCAACTAGCATGTGCCGTCATGTTAATCTTTTGTGCAAATCCAGCGTTGAATTGACCCTCGTTTGTGAAGCAGTCCGGCGTAAAATGACGGCATGGAAACAACACTCTACTACAACAACTCTTCCTCTTCTCTAAAGCAGCCCAACATGGCCTCACCCCCTTTGTTGTGTGTTCTCGGGGGCAGGGTTTATGTAGTCCTTAAACAGAATTCTTTAAAAGAAAATATCTCCCTTTGCATTGAACTTTGAGCGTCGTAACTTTGCAGACGTTATTTATGCTCAAACAGCAACATTACACACTAACTAAAGTTAAAAAAGTCAAATCATAACCACCCCTTTAAAAAGTTGATGCATTATTTACAAATTCATGCATATTCATTTGTCATATTTGCATATTCATACTTTCAGAACTGAAACTATTTCCAATCGCCCACATAGGTTGATTATTTGATATTGCGACTTGTTTTCTGCAGATTACAGTGCACATTTGGATGGTTGTGCAAGAAGTCATCATACCTTCCTTCAGCACTTGTTCAATAGTCATGTTGTAGATGTCTGCTTGCAGTGAAAGCTCCTTTCCCACCACCCTGGTTTTATAAACTATAAAAGAAGTGAGTTACAGCATATAAATCCCAGCTCTTCACACAGACAAACACATTTACAAAAGCAGAAAGCCGTGTGTGCTTACCGTATTCAACTCCATGCGCACAGGCCTTATCAGCACGCTGAGACTCTTTAATTTGATGCTTCTTTTGGAGACTGCAGTTCTCTGTAAACACAGACAAGTTTATCAGATGTGCCCACAGACACACACAAGCCACACAACTTAACAGTATGTATTCAGTTCATAGATACACGTACCTTCAGCACACTGGCACAGGTCTTCATGGCAGAGTCTGTTCAGCGCGCCGTCTCTCTTATGAGGATGGTAGAACTTCACACACCGATCATCTGTGCGTTAGATTAAAGTCACGATGAAATTGACAATTCTTGTTTTTATATGGAATATTGCAGTATTTATTATAAATGAATTATCTGTACACATTTTTTAAAGGTGACCTATTATGCCTTTTTACAAAGCCTTGATTTTGTTTTTGGGCTCTACTAGAATAGATTTCCATGCTTGAATGTTCAAAAAAAAAGAAAAACAATTTTTTCCCATATTCTCCATTGTTGCAGCTCCTCTCTTCCCAGTCTGTCAGTCTCTATGAAGCCCCTCCTTCTGAAAAGTGTTATGTGCTCTGATTGGTCGACTGGACTAGTGTGTTGTGATTGGTCAAACGCTTCAAGCGTGTTTGGAAAATGTCCCGCCCCTTACCATAACCACCAGTTTCAACACACTACTAACTAACTCAACCAGGCCCGCCCAGTTTTGCCTATACTTTGGGCGGGAATTATTTAAATGATTAAATTATCAATTTTAAATTTAAGTTTGTTCCCAGAAGAAGACTCTTACAATTGAGGCATTTCAGGGAGTTCAGATACAGCGACACAGATATAGAGAATAACTCCCGCTGGAGGGATTTGTAACTTTGCAGAGCTTTTTCATGTTCAAACAGCAACATTACACACTAAAGAAAATTTAAAATGTAAAAAAGGATGCCTTCAAATCTAGGTGCCTCATAATCTTCAATCAAAATAACTTCCCCTCCCTCTTGCAGCAACATATCTTATCTTCTCTGATGACGAGGGCGGGACCTGTCACTCACATGAGATCCACCAATAGCAAACCACAACCATCCAATCAATTCCCTATGGACAAAATCAAGCCCCGTCCTACATTTGATCTTGTTTGAGACGCCATTTTGCTCAGATACACGTCACAATAGTGAAGAAAAAGACTTTTTTTCTGTTCTTAGCATGAATACATCTTGCCTTTTCTACTTTCTTACACTGTTTTCACTGTACACTGTGTAACGTGTGTGAGTGTCCATGTGACATCATGCACCTGGAGAGCTGTACTCGTACACAGTGACTCCGGCAGGCTGCAGCATTCCCACTTCATTGATCTTGTGCATTCTGAAGGCAATCCTTTCCCTCTCTTTATGAGAAATCTAATGAGAGACATGCACTTGTGACACAAATTGCTTTTAAAGTTATGCAATCCAAGTATTTCCAAACATAGGTAATAACTTTTTTTGTCAGGCATCATTTTAAAGAGATTGATACAGGTCGTACTGTACCTCCATACCGGTAAATGTTATCAAGAAAGTCTCACAAAATTGAAGAATGTCTATAAATTCAATGCACATAATTTTGTTTATGTCACAGTGTTATGTTATTTATGGAATCATAACATCATATCACATTTAATTAGAAAGCAGTTTTACTAGATGTTCACTTGTTTGTTGTTGTGAGTCTCTCATTGGTGTTAAAGGTTTAGTTATCAGTACCTTATTCAAGAAGATGATTAGCGATCCACGCTCTGAAAGCTCCATGTTCATCTCAAATCTCTCAATGTACTTCTCTTTCCCTTTAGACAACTAATGGAATTAAATCAGAAAGTTCAAACACTGAGAAAAGAATTCATTATGGTAACCACATCTATAATATTACCAGTCAAAAACGAGAATTATATATATATATGAATAAAAAGGTGTGGATGAATGACATTTGATTGTGGCTCAGTGAGTTTCAGGTAGCACACAGCTAACAGAAAGATGTTCTAAGAATGTTTTGCTAACGTTCATTAAGGGGGCGTTTACACGACACCATTTTCTACTAAAAACGGGACACTTTTTATGCGTTTTGGCCATTCATTTATACAACAACGGTATTTTGGGGGCCTGAAAATGCAAACTTTTGAAAACAATACTTTTATCCTCTCTGTGTAAACTACAAAAACATGAATTTGTGTAAACGGTGATGTCTATGCATGTGTATAATGGGTTCAGTCCATAGAAGCGTAGTGTTTCTTTACAAAGTGACATCGCCAACTACTGGCCTGGCAGCAGAATGCAGCGTTTTTAATCGTTTTCGTGGATACGTGTGAACAGGGATCGTTTTGACGTTTTTGTCTGTACGCGAAAAACACAAAAAGGAAAAACATTTGTTTTTAAAATGTTTTAAAGGGATAGTTCACCCAAAAATAAACATTCTGTCATCAGGAAGATATTTGGAAGAATTTCAGTAACCAAACAGATCTCGCCCCCCATTTACTACCAGAGTAGGAAAATAAATACTATGGTAGTCAATGGGGGGCGAGATCTGCTTAGTTACAAACATTCTTCCAAATATCTTCTTTTGTGTTCAGCAGAAGAAAGAAATTCATACAGGTTTGGAACAACTTGAGGGTGAGTAAATAATGACAGACAGAACTATCCCTTTAATTTTTTTTTTTTTTTCTTGTTTATACAAACATTAATACGAACAATCCATTTTATCATTGTACAAACATTCTGAGTTTCTGAGAACAATCCCTGTTAGTTGGACAGATGTACGATTTATTTACTTGCTATTTTGCAACAGTTATGAAGTTCTTATTATATGGTATTATTCAATTTCTGAATCATTTTTACCTTTGAAAGATCAGTATCATCTACTTTAAATCCTGTTAACAGGCCAACATCCAAAACAGACATGGCAGCATCTCTCTCTGGGTTTTTGAAACTGCAGAGATGGATAAAAACAACGCATGTGATGCAGAATGATCCAACATTCCATCAATTCATGCTCACATTCAGCTGAAGATGCAAATCAAAGGCATGTCTTACAGCTGGCATACGGATGGACGGAAATGATCAGCATCTGCTTATACTTTACATTAGCTTTTACTCACTAGGTTTCAATGGTGAGCAGGTAACTTTCAATGGCTCCTGGATGTGACACTGCAAACAGAGCAGATTGAGAAGATAAAACAATGTTAAACGTCACTAATAAGTGAGGTCTTTGTAAACAAATGTATTCACTGAAGACATAAATACAGATGAACGCATGGTGAATCCTACCGTCAAGCTGTTTCTCCATCTTCACACTGAGATCAAACACATTACAGTCATTTTCTCTCTCTTCAGGCAGAGCATAATACAGAGAATACACCTGAGAGAATACAGATACAGTCCCTTTAAAGCTGTAATTTGTTTCCATGGTTGTATTGTAAATAACATGTAACTGAAGTCGTGAGCGTTTCACGAATACTCACCGACAGGGTGGCCATCCCGTTCCCATGAGCAGTGATGTTGAATTTCTGTGTCAGTTTGACCTGTTGTGAGAACACAGAAACATTTGGCATAGTTATGTTGTATGATTTGAAATCAGAGAAACACACAAGTAATAAAAATTAAACATATAAAGAGGGCAAAGACGAACTGTGTATGTCTGTTCACTCATATTTGCTCGTTCACCTTGTCTGATCGCGTCACATGCATGTTGGATTGAGTGAAAGTCCATCTGTTATATGTTTTTCTTCCCTCCACAGAGAGTTCAACGTTCAGATTGACATCCTGCTTCTTCGCTTCCATGCGATATTCAGCCACGGCCTGGAAAACGATGATGCTCGCCTAATAGACAAGGCAGAAAAACATACAGCGTTCCTTTATTTATGAAGCAAATGCTCCAGTGTTTTAGACCAGGGGTTTTCAAGGGGTGGAGAAGGGGCGGGACAAATACAACACTGACCAACTGTCACAACATTCTCGCTGTACAATGACATCAACAAGCAGAGAACGGAACAAAATGGATGAGAAATTAATATTGCTGGTCTCCGAACGTACATACAAAGTACTCTACATTGTGTTGTAAATATTTTTCAGATGATACTGTATTCATTTTTAACATGTAACACATTAAAAAAAGGGGTTCCTCACAAAGGCAACATCATATTTAAAGATCAGTGGCATTGAAAAGCTTGAAAACCCATGTTTAAGTCCAGTGAACCAATGAACTGGCCATTAAAATGGCACACTCTTTATTAAAGCTTGTCAGCAGGGTTTATTTTCAAGCAGTAATGATTTGTGTACCTGTGTGGTTCCACTGCCTCCATACTGAGCTCTCTGTGCTCTTAGCCAGCGTACGGCCGCTCCGGCTCTCTCGAAATCCTTCGCCTTCACCAGGGCAAGAAGTGCATAACCTGTGGCCTCCAGAGAGTGCTGACGCACTCCAGGAACTTGCCAAAATGTACCGACTGTTTAGAAGACACAAACGGAAAAGGTTGACATGGGTTATTATAGTTGCAAAATGTCGCTTTTTTTTTTTTTTTTAAATCAATGTCACAACTTTTTATTTTCAAATCGGTTAGTAATTTGATTGTCATTTCAGTTTAGTTTTAGCATGTTTTATTTGTTAAAGTCACCATGAAATCAAAATTGACATCACTGATTTTTTATGGAATACTGCCGTATTTATTTTAAATGATTTATCTGTGAAGAACGTTATTTTTTTTTAAATTCACATGCCGTCATAATCGTTAATCAAAATAACTTCCCCTTCCCTCTTGCAGCGATACTTCTTCTCTTCTCTGATCATGAGAGCGGGGCAAGCTGTCACTCACATGAGATCCACCACCATCCAGTCAATTCCCCATGGACAAAAATCAAGCTCCGCCCTACATTTGTTCTTGTTTGAGAAGCCATTTCTCTCAGACATACGTCACAATAGTGAAAAAAAAAGACTAATCACAACGTCCGTCTCATGCCGATTTTAATGATAGTTTTTATTTTGATTGTATCTTTTATCTGATTGTATCTTTATATTTTTAGTATCAGTTTTAGTTTTTCCTCCCTTATAACTCAAACCACAAACTGTTCCATCTGGTTATAACAACACAACTGACACTTTATCAGAAAATGCAGGAAGTGAACAGTGGCTGGTTGTTTTACATGTCAGTCTGACAGCTGATTGGTCCTTTCTGTAATACACTGATAGTCTAAAGGCTTGGGAGGTTAACTGAAAATATAAAAAGTCTTTAACTATTTGTAATTCTGTGAGATTCTAAGAACATCCTGTGCCTGTTTTTCTTTCTATCTCTGTATCTCTGTCTAGGCATTGCGTCATGCTTAGAGAACATGTTGCTTTTCTTAGAGTAGTGTACAATCCCTACTTATTGTATTAATGCTGAGTTGTCATTTTCACTTCCTATATTTTCAATATATATTGACCCTCTGGCCGAATAAACTTTGTATCTTGGTTGAACTGCACTCTCTGTGTCTGAGTCTTCCATTTGATACCCTGGTACCAGCTTTTCTGTGCTAGATCGCTCAACCTGAACAGATCTTCTTGAATTGTATTATTAAGTTGAATTATTAGATTCTAACAGCTGGGGGCTTGTCCGCGAAAGGGGGGATACTCCCCAAAAAAAGCGCGCCGGGGATCGGAGGACCTACGAGAAGGGGGTAAGTGTTTTTGGATATTTCTTGAAGGAAATATGTTACACTTGCCCCTGTAGGATCCTGTGTTAATACAGCTCGTAAAAAATACGAGATAGGTTTTTGAATCACTAGTCGCTAGTGGAATTCATTTTCCATTGTTGTTACACTTCGGCTGGCAACAGTAGTTTTAATTGGCTATTAGTGTGGAAAGTGATGTGGTTGAATCACCAATTGTTAGTGGAATTACGGTTCCATTGTTGTGACACTTCGGCTGGCAACAGTAGCTTTTATTAGCTATTAACTGGGGTGGTTGGAGGTGCAGTACTGATCACACTGCACTTCAGATCACGGCATCGTACTTTATCTTTCGAAAAAAAAATATATATCTTTTTGTATTTGATATTGATATATTATGACCTAAAAGAAGGTGTTTTAGGGGCAACCCGAAAGCAGTTTGGCAAACGCTGGACTGTCTAGGCGAAAGCCCAAAATTAGATAACACCCAAATAAAAGAAGGTGGTTTTGAGTCTTTGAGTCTTGTGTGAGCCTGAAATAGGACTAAATCACCCACTGGTCGCAATACGATACATGAACAACAATTGAGGTTGGGCGATTGAGTACAAAAAAAAAATTTGCGCACGCATTTACTAACACATTAAAGTGGAAGATGGGGGGTTCGGTCTCAAGACCACTACTGGGGGAATCACCAGTTGATTTCATGTTCAGAAATAATCAGGGATTTTACACTGAACCATACGTCAGTAATATGGCGGGATGGTCAGAGCAAATGAGACCACAAATTGAAACACCGTATCCACAGGAGGGTTCATTTACAGAGGAAGATATGCAATTGGTTAAACGTCTAGTCAAGCAAGGATGGGGTGATCCAACGTGGCCGTATGATTATATGACAAAAGTTACGATGTATGGAAAGACATGAAAAAGGTTTGGGGCCAGACAAGAAACAGGTGGCTGCTTATGTAACTAGGAACAAACGCCCTGCAATAGAGAACCCTTCACCATACTGCGTGCCAGAACCCTCTGCGCCGTCTGTGACGAAATCTAAAACATTGCAAAATAATTCACAAGTTGTGAAACAGGATAGCAATGCTGAAGTGCCCAGCAAAAATGCGATGGTTTGGCTAAGAGCTGGAAATGTGATATCTTTGAAACCACTGAAAATGTCTGATATGAAATCAATATGCAAAAGTTTTGGGCCTCCCCGACTACAGCAAAAATTTCCATTTGCATGCCCGCGAGGCGGAGGGGGTAGCTACTGGCGTCCTGTTGCAACAGCATGGGTCCACCTATAGACCATTAGCATAACTGTCTAAGAAATTAGATAATATAGCTTCAGGTATGCCAGCATGTCTTCGTGCTGTAGCTGCGGCTGCTCTGGTTGTACAGATGGCAGAAAGAATGGTGTTATCGCATCCGCTGATCCTTTATACCTCTCATCAGGTAGGAGCTATATTGCATAATATGCAAACACAACATATGACAACGCAACGACGCTCGGGTTACGAGGCAATCCATGCTGGCCACCAAAAACCTGACCATACAGCCAACAGCGTCTATTAACCCTGCGTTGTTAGGAGTCATAGGTATGGCTGACATGGTAGATAATTCTACAGATCATGATTGTATTATCAAATTGACTTCCTCATGTTCCTCCAGGGCCGATCTTTTGGACTCGCCCCTGGATGGGGGGGAGAATGTATATGTTGATGGGTCATGTTCAAAACCTTCTGATGGGGTTTATCTTTGTGGCTATGCAGTGGTGTCAGACACTGGAGAGATAATAGAGGCTTTTGCCTTGGACTACAATTCTGCTCAAGCTGCTGAATTGGTTGCATTAATACGAGCATGTGAGCTGATGGCAGGAAAACGTGTAACAATTTACACTGATTCAAAGTATGCATGGGGGGTGGTACATCACTTTGCCAAAACATGGGAAGCTAGAGAATTCAAAACAGCAGATGGAAAACCCATAGCTCATTCGAATTTAATAGGACAATTAACTAAGGCAGTACAGTTACCCGCCGAAGTGGCCATAGTAAAGGTAAAAGGTCACGCAACAGGGGATGGCAAACAAGCCGTAGGGAACAGAAAAGCAGATGAAGTAGCCAAAGAAGCAGCGAAGGCCCAAATCAGACCGATGTTCGATATGGGTAGCCAGAGTCAGGTAACTATGACTGTGCATATAACTTATATACCTGATATTGACATTAAGATCCTGCAGAGTCAACCGACACAGGCTGACTTAGAGCATTGGGGAAAACACAGCTGTGCCCCAGATAAAGAAGGGATCGTGAGAGATGAAAAAGGAAGAATAGCACTTCCGAAGTTAGGATTAATAATCCTCATCAGGCATTACCATGGTTTGTGCAAGTTGTGCAAAAGTAGTACAAGTAATCAATCAATTGTATTGTATTGCAGATGTACACAAAACTGTGAAGCTCATTCTAGACTCATGTCTTACGTGTGCACAAGTAAATCCGCACAGACCAATTAAACATGACGCACTACCGCATCTGCAAGCACCGTTTCAGAATGTGCAGATTGACTTCACGCACATGCCGCCAATAGGTAATTTGAAATATCTTTTGGTAATTGTGGATCGATTTTCGAAGTGGCCAGAAGCATTCCCGTGTGCGAAAGAAGATGCTAAAACTGTGGTAAAGATTCTAACCAAAGAAATAATTCCTCGATTTGGCATACCAACCACTATTGAAAGTGATAATGGGACGCCATTTGCGTCAAGGGTAACGCAGCTTTTAGCCAAAGCACTATCGATTACATATCACCCAGAATCTTCGAGCAACGTCGAACGCCTGAATCAGACCCTCAAGAGAAGGCTCACAAAAGCCTCCATAGATACGGGGAAGAAATGGGTAGATTTATTACCCATGGTATTGACAGAGATAAGAATGACTCCATCTTCCACAACTAAATTCTCACCATTTGAAATACTAATGGGCAGGCCTTTCCCGACCCCATGAGTTAAAGGTCGTGCAGGCATTACTTGACCTGGAGGTGATACAGGAGGACTACGTAACTTCCCTCATTGAGAAACTTAATTCCATATGTGCTGATGTCTCTCTGTGTCTTCCTCTTCCCTCAGAAAACCCCACTCACCCTTTTGTTCCAGGACAAAGTGTGCTGATCAAAAGCTTAAAACCAACGAAGGTGGGAGAACCGAGGTATCTTGGACCAGCCACTGTGATCGCAGTAACCAGGACAGGAGTTCTGACAGATTACCAACAGCAGTGGATACACGCTTCAAGAATAAAGCACTGTCCTACAGGAGAGCAGGCAAGCTCCAATTCAAAAATAGAATCTCAAGAGGGGATTCACCTTACTGCCTAACAGGAAGGAGGAAAAACACTGATTAAGCGGAGGAAAGAACTACCTCAAATAGTGAGGTGGGGGTAATCCAAAGCGAGAAGATACATGGCCCATTGAGTCAAACAGTGCTAACTCCTTACACAACCCTGTATGCACTAAGGGCTAAATTCTTATTAATGGATGTACCGCCGCTACAGAGTTTCATACAGTGTTCATTCATAGAAGCTGTCGAAGCATTCGGCGAGAATATTGTTCACTTAGTTAAAAGTTCCCTAGAGTCAGAACCAAGATTGGAAAACATAATACTTCAGAGACCATATCCGGACAGAATTGTGTTTTACCTTTTCACAATAAAGAACGGAATTTTCAAAATATATCAACGCAAAATATATTGATGTCCTTATCTGACCTATTACGTGAGTGGACAATAGTACAAGGAAAAACGTGGTTTGAAGTAGCATCAAAAGCACTATCTAACCTCGGACTACCACTTGAAAATGTTATCTTTGCTAAAGTTGTCATAATATATACGTTTCCACCTGATGGTGCAGTAGATGTGTGGCTATCATTACAAAACAGATTATTAGCAAGACCTCCAGATACTGCCCTAGTAAATATAACAAAACCAAAAGAAGCACACCAGAAGGGAACATATAGGACAGACAACGTTCAAAAATCATTTCTTACATATATGTATTAATCATTTCTTATTTTCATATAAATGCACATGGATGTTCTATGGGTAAGACATTCTGTCTTAAAGTGGCCATTGTGAGATTCTAAGAACATCCTGTGCCGGTTTTTCTTTCTCTGTATCTCTGTCTAGGCATTGTGTCATGCTTAGAGAACATGTTGCTTTTCTTAGAGTAGTGTACAATCCCTACTTATTGTATTAATGCTGAGTTGTCATTTTCACTTCCTATATTTTCAATATATATTGACCCTCTGGCCGAATAAACTTTGTATCTTGGTTGAACTGCACTCTCTGTGTCTGAGTCTTCCATTTGATACCCTGGTACCAGCTTTTCTGTGCTAGATCGCTCAACCTGAACAGATCTTCTTGAATTGTATTATTAAGTTGAATTATTAGATTCTAACAAATTCATTGTTTATTCATTCATCCATCCATCCATCCATCCATCCTCCAAACTGCTTGTCCTATGTAGGGTCGTGGTTCGTGGGGTAATTTATTTTCTTAGTTTTCTTAATTTATTTTCAAATTTCCTACATTTCATGCTTACAGTCGCTGAAGTTGAGCTGCTGATTTGTCTATAATGTTACTGACCTTCATTCTGGGTGGAATGACTCATCAGGATGTCTTTATTGAGTTTTTCAGCATGGGCCAAAGCGTAAGAAGTCATAGCGACAGCATAAGTGCTGGTCAGACTCCGAACTCTCAGCGTCAGGTAATTAATGGCTCTGTTTATACTGTTCTGAAGACTCTAGTATTGAGAGAGAGACTCAGTGAGACTGATGTGACGTATTGCAGCGCTGTTTGTTTCTAGGAATCACACTTACTTGGACAGATCTAGTACAGATCTCACTGCCCTCTTGCATGGCAATCAGGACGAATGCAGTTAGTGAGGCATCGCCGTCTTTCCCCTGTACGTCACCCTGAAATTAACATGCACTCAAATAAACGAGATCCCAAACAATTGTAAGGAACAACTCGAACATTAGTTTGCCTACTGCAGCATATTGATGACTTCCTTTAGAGCTTTTTTTGATCCAAATTATTTAAAAATTGTTATATATTCAAATTAATCTTTCGACACGTCCGGCCTTTTGGACACACTATTCACATTCTCACTAGTTTATTCAATTTTTATACTAATAATGTCCTGCAATGGACATACAAACATCACAGGAGAAGTAATTTTTGTAATTTTTTCTGAAACATCATGAACATTTCAACAATTTCAAGTGCTCTATTGTGTTTGACAGCATTCTCTGGTGGAAATTACATTAGTAACATTTTTGGGATAAAATTACTTCTTTTTCTAGCATTTTATGTTTCAATTTTTTTTTTTTTTTTTTTTTAAATCTAATTAAATATTATAAATATATTATTATTATTATTATTATTATTATTATTATTATTATTAATATTGCCTTGTTTATAATTAATAATAATAATAATAATAATAATAATAATAATAATGAATTATACATCTAAATAAATTCACAGTATGTTTTTGAAAATGGCTGCATACTACTATGGAAGAGATCAAAATTAAACTTGAGACAAAACAGTATTATTAATAGCAAAACCTTGTCATTAAATAATATACATTTGTTTTCTTTATCAAAAAGTAACTTACAAGCATCTCTTCATGTATAATGGGGGCGTCTTCTTTAAACTTGCCATCTGGCAGCTGTTTTTTTGTGGCCAGCCACTTGAGGGCGCTGCAGATCACATTCTCCTCTATGATGATCAGATCGCTGGCCATCGTGAACACTTTCGCCACATATGCTGTCAGCCTGTAATCACCAGAGAAAACAAAACCACAAAAGGAAGAGGTTTGAAATGACATGTTAACTAATTGAGCAGATAAATATGACAGAAATGTTCATCTCACCATGTGCTGCTCGTCGTGCTCATCGTGGCAGCAAAGGACCCGTCTGGTTTCCGGAAAGTTAGCTCTCGCTGATAGCCTTGACAAGAATGGTAGAGTAAATATGACTTCATAGCTTTTGTCAGCATAATAGAGAATATTCTGTTTCTGAGGGATCTATTAAAGGGGTTCAAAATTCAATTTTAGATGGTTTTTGAACATAAATGTGTGTTGGCAGTTTGTGTACACAACCATCCTATAACGCTAAAAATCCCCCCACTCCTTTTTTATACTCCTTTTATAAATCAGAAACAGTGCCTACTCTCCAATCACCTGACTCCATTCTGCAACGCCCACTTTCGATGATGCAATCACTTCCTAGTGGACAATGAATGCCCATTTCCCTTTCAAGGGAACTCACGCTGAGTCAAGCGCTTTGGGAACGCCTCTGCGTGATTGCGTCGTGAAGCACATGTGAAATCTGTCCAATGGCGTGAAGGAACGTCATAGGCGGGTGACGTCATGACCAGGAAACTATAAAGCACACCTGAACCAAACATAGATAGCTTCTGTGTCTTCAGTAAGCGCTCTCTGTGAAACTGTCTGTCTTATTTATTGTTGTTTGCCTCTCAAGTTATTCAAGCACTTATATCTAAGACATAATTATGGCGACCCAAGTGCAGCAATTCAGGCAGCGTGCGCCTCCTTGTCCTCACTACATCCCGGCGGGAGATGCACACGAGCTTTGTGTTGTTTGCCTGGGAGTGGAGCATGCTCAGTCAGCTCTCGAGGGAGCTTTTGTGCATTGCGAGCAGATGTCTATGAAGACGCTCCGCTCCCGCCGGGCACTTTGAGGAAAGCGGTTCGGCTCACGCTCCCCGCGGCTCGGGTCCCGCTGTTGCCGAGGCACAGCGAAGGCTTGCGTCGTGGGGTTCGCAAATGGATCTTGCAGAGGGGTTAGAGACGGGCCCCGCCCTTTCTCTGCCTTTACCTGCAGGATCCAGCACTTCATTTCAGGAGGCAGAAGCACGCTCTGCAGTTTCTTCTGTCCCTGGTGAAGTGCCGATGCTGCAGCGCTCTAGTTCTGAGGAACTGGATGTTGTCAGCATCGATCAGAGTGAAGAGTCGCCACCACACACACACACAAGCATATGAGGAGCTCGTGGAGGTTGTAACTAGAGCGGTGGCCAGATTGAACATAAGCTGGCCGGCCGAGAAACAGGAAGCCCGTCAAGCAAGTTTATTAGACGAGCGCTTTCTTCCTTCTTGCGCACAACCTCCACGCCGGGGCTTGCCTTTCTTCCCCGACCTCCACACCGAGGTGTCGAGGTCGTGGAATAGACCTGCGTCCTATCGGGTCTATAGTCCACAAACTTCCAATTACAGTAATATTCTGGGACTAAAAAGGCATGGTTATGGGGAGATGCCGCGGGTGGTCTCGATGCTCCGCTTACGCCGCCTGGCCTCTTCGGCGACTCCATCAACACAGTCGTCGAGAGGTTCCAGGAAGCCAAGAAACAGGTGGCAGCGTTCTCAAAGTTTCTTCCCCGCCGGTCTCAGGTCTCTGGGACTGCTGGTCAAAAAGAGCAGTCCCAGCCGAGTACGAGCTCCTCTCACAGGGCACAACAAAAAGTGAGCGTTGCTTCCCGCGCCCCCCCGCAGAAAGACTGGGGGTCGGGTCAGCGCTCACAACCGAAGTCAACCAAGGGTAAGACGGATCTGAGGACCGTCATTATCCAGCGGAGGGCTTCGGGAAAGAAGTCCTGACGCCAGTGGTGTCAGGCTTCTGAGGGCAGTCCCCTCCGGGGCGAGTCGGTGTCCACCTCAGTGCACGGTGCTTGTCTCCCCTCGGTGCCCTCAGGGGGCCGTTCTGCCAACCCTGCCACCTCGCGTGCTTCAGGGCGCAGCGGCTCTCAGCAAACGTATATCCCAGTGTCCACCCGGCAATGTAGTGGTGCTGGGGTGTTCGCTCCCTCCGAGGAGGGATCAAAAATGGCCAGTTCGGTTGCTTCCTGCCGGTTCGCCGCTTCAGGACACCGGGCTGGTCATATAGCAAACACCAGAGGTCAGTCTCGAGAGACTGATTCCCTTAGTAGATTTTTTGGCAGCGTGGAAACTTCTGTCAAACGTATCTCGATGGGTCCTGCGCACAGTAGAATTTGGGTACAGAATTCAGTTTGGGTTGCGACCGCCCAGGTTCAACGGGGTGCTATTCACCGAGGTGAATCCCAAGCAGGCTCTGGTTATGGAACAAGAAGTACAGACTCTCTTGCGAAAAGAAGCTATAGAAAGGGTTCCTTCTCCCAACAGGGAGTCAGGGTTTTACAGCCGCTACTTCATAGTTCTGAAGAAGGATGGAGGGTTGCGTCCCATTCTAGATCTGCGCCTATTAAATCACTCTGTCAAGAAGCTCAAGTTCAGAATGCTAACTCTGAAGCAAATCGTGTCACAAATCAAGCCCGAGGACTGGTTTGTCACGATAGATCTGAAAGACGCATACTTCCATATATCCATCCTTCCTTAACACAGGAAGTTCCTGAGGTTCGCTTTCGGGGGCGAAGCGTACCAATATCGGGTTCTTCCCTTCGGCCTAGCTTTATCTCCTCGCACCTTCACAAAATGCGTGGATGCAGCTCTGGCTCCTCTGCGACTCCAGGGCATCCGCATATTGAATTACATAGACGACTGGTTGATTCTAGCACAGTCAGAAGAATTGGTGGTTCAGCATCGAGATGCGTCTGGGGTTACGGTTGAACGCAAAGAAGAATGTGCTTTCTCCAGCTCAGAGAACCTCTTTTCTAGGCGTAGTTTGGGATTCAGTGTCAATGCAAGCACGTCTGTCGCCAGCTTGCATAGAGGCCATTCTCACAGCCGTAAACAAGCTGGTCAGTCACTCACTGTGAAACAGTTTCAGAGACTGTTAGGTCTGATGGCAGCTGCGTCTAACGTGATACCTTTTGGCCTGCTGTACATGAGACCGTTGCAGTGGTGGCTCAAAACCAAGGGGTTTTCCCCGAGGGGAAATCCGTTTCACATGATCAAGATCATGCGGCGATGCCTTCGTGCTTGTGTCATGTGGAAAAAACCTTGGTTTCTTTCCCAAGGCCCGGTGTTGGGGGCTCCTTGTCGTCGCGTAATGCTAACGACGGATGCATCTCTCACCGGCTGGGGGGCAATCATGAGTGGTCGCTCGACCCAGGGTCTGTGGAGGGGTCATTATCTTTCCTGGTATATAAACCAGTTGGAGATGATGGCTGTGTTCCTGGCACTCAAACACTTCCTCCCAGATCTCAGGGGCCATCATGTGTTAGTCCGCATGGACAACACAGCGGTGGTCTCCTATATAAACCATCAGGGGGGTCTGCGGTCGCGCCCCTTATGCAAGTTGGCACACCAGATCCTCCTGTGGGCCCAGGGGAAGTTACTGTCAGTCAGGGCAGTATACATCCCAGGGCGTCTGAATCAGGAAGCAGACATCCTGTCAAGGCAGGGGCTGAGGCCCGGGGAGTGGAGACTTCACCCCGATGTGGTGGAGCTCCTTTGGGAGCGCTTTGGGAAAGCGGATGTGGACTTATTTGCGTCTCTGGAAACGACTCACTGTCCTCTATATTTCTCCCTCACACATCCAGCCCCCCTGGGGTTGGACGCTATGGTGCAGACGCGGCCGAGGCTGTGTCTGTACGCCTTTCCCCCCGATTGCTCTGCTTCCGGGAGTTTTGGAAAGAGTGCGCCAGGACGGGGTCCAGTTGCTTCTAGTAGCCCCATTTTGGCCGGGCCGAGTTTGGTTTTCGGACCTTATGTCTCTCCTCGACGGCTCTCCCCTGGAGATTCCGGTCAGGGCGGAACTACTCTCACAGGTGGGGGGCTCACTCCTTCACCACCGCCCGGAGTTGTGGAAGCTGTGGGCGTGGCCTCTGAAGGGGCACAGCTCATAGATTCCGGTCTCCCTACTGAGGTGGTGGAGACCATGCTCCATTCCAGAGCTCCTTCCACAAGGAGGCTGTATTCCTTGAAGTGGAACGTCTTCTCTTCTTGGTGTAGAGATCGTAACTGTGATCCTGTTCACTGCCCAGTCGGTACAGTTCTGGAGTTTCTTCAAGAAACGTTCTCTTCAGGGTTATCTCCATCTACACTAAAGGTCTACGTGGCGGCCATTGCGGCTTACCATGTTCCCTTAGAGGGTGCTTCTCTTGGCAGACACCCATGGGTTACTCGCTTCCTTCGTGGTACTCTGAGGCTGAGGCCTGCGGCACGTCAGAGGGTTCCGACCTGGGACCTGGCCATAGTGTTGGAGGGCCTTTCTATTGCTCCGTTCGAGCCTATTGAAGAGGTTCACGAAAAGTTCCTCACTCTTAAGACTCTTTTCCTCCTCGCTATCTTGTCACTTAAAAGAATTGGAGACCTACAAGCCCTTTCGGTCTCTCCCTCTTGCTTGGACTTCGCGCCAGGCATGGTTAAAGCCTTCCTCTTCCTGCGGGAAGGTTATGTTCCTAAGGTCCCCACTAATGTAGCGGGCCCTATTATGCTGCAGGCTTTTTGTCCTCCTTTATTTCTGGATCCAGACCAGGAAAAACTTAATTTTCTGTGCCCTGTTAGGGCTTTGGATGCTTACGTCCACAGAGCTGCCCTGTGGCTTAAGACAGATCAATTGTTCGTTTGTTTCGGGGCCCCACGTAAGGGGCACCCTGCATCCAAGCAAACCTTGAGCAAATGGATAGTTGAGGCTATCTCACTTGCATATGAGTCTGCCGGTCACCCTTCTCCACTTAAGGTCCGTGCTCACTCTACACGGAGTATGGCGGCCTCCCTGGCCTTATTATCTGGAGTGTTCCTCCAAGAAGTTTGTGATGCGGCGGGTTGGTCCTCGCCGCACACTTTTGTCAGGTTTTATAACCTAGATGTGGCCTCCACCCCGGGGTCAAGAGTGCTGGTGTCTTAGTGTGCGCTGTACAGTCACACAGACAGGCTCTCGGTCTTATGGCGGCGTGGGTATCTCGTTCCCAAAGCGCTTGACGCAGCACGAGTTCCCTTGAAAGGGAACGTCTCAGGTTAGGTATGTAACCATGGTTCCCTGAGAGGGAACGAGACGCTGCGTCATGTTGCCATACTCCCTGCATGCCTGTGATCGACTTACTTCGACTTTTCAGAAGCTATCTCTGTTTGGTTCAGGTGTGCTTTATAGTTTCCTGGTCATGATGTCACCCGCCTATGACGTTCCTTCACGCCATTGGACAGATTTCACATGTGCTTCACGACGCAATCATGCAGAGGCGTTCCCAAAGCGCTTGACGCAGCGTCTTGTTCCCTCTCAGGGAACCATGGTTACATACGTAACCTGAGACGTTCTACCACATCAAAAAAAAAAAAAAAAAAAAAAAAACCCACACCACAAGAAAAAAAAAAAAAAAAAAAAAAAACATGCTTTTGTAAATCAAGTTGAAATTATGACAGTCATTATGGCACAAAAAGTCGACATTATGACATACCAAGTCTTAATTATGAGATGAAAATTCGAAATTACGACACACTAAGTCTTAATTACCACATAAAAAGTCAAAATTATGACATTACAAAAGCTGAAATTGACATACTAAGACATATTTGAGATAAGTTAAAATTATGACAGTCATAATTATGACAAGTCAAAATTATTACATTAAAAAGGCAAAACTGACATGACATTATGACAAAGTTTTTATCTCAATTTTGACTTTTTAATGTCATAAATATGACTTAGTATGTCATAAAATTTCGACTTGTCATAATTTTGAATTAGTATGTCAGAATTATGACTTTTCATATAATTAAGATTAAGCTGCTAATTTACTAAAATTAAGCTGTGTGATTTGTTTTTCTGTGGTAGGAAAGGGCTTCCATAGGATAAAGCTATGCCCCGCCCTTCATTTTCACTCATTAAATATCATCTATCTCTCATAAATGCATCAGATTAAAAGTGGTGTTTATATAGGTGAGAGTGGTCAGCTGACCTGTGTTGATATGGTGAATGGCTTCACTACGGCGGTCCATGCCAACAGCCTCCCACTGATTGTTACTGTCCAGATAATGAGTGGCAATGACAGGTAGAGTCATGTAGATCATGGTCTGCTCTCCATCACCACTGGGCTTGACAATAAACTGACCCATGAAATCTCCACTGATGGCCTGCTCGATCATCTTACTGAACTCCTGACCTTGAGTAACAGACAGTGGTCAGGACGGGACGAGCAGATGGACAAGCCGATAAACAAGCGTAAAGATTTCTCCTTACTCTTCACTGTGATGAACGTGTTAGCGGGTGTGTTGGGAACCTGAGTGTCTGGTTTGAGACTCCTGACAGACACTCGTTGTACTCCACCTGTTGCACAGGTTCAGTTTGAAAGAAAAAAAAAAAAAAGGCGAACAAGAGGTTTGAATCTGTCATAGGAGGGGCATTTTTTGTTATTTTGGAGGAAAGACTCCAATAACTCACCCATCTTAGCAGGATTGAGCTCGACATTTTTCTCCTGTATCATAGTGAGCACACCCTCAGACTAAAACAAAGAGATTTGATCTGTTTAGAGTGTTTGAATCACATTATGAAATCAAACTTCTATAATGACAGTAAATGAATGGTTAAGTTTATTAATTGGTTAATTTTAAAAACATTCAGAAATAACGCTTTCCATTTTTCAAAGTACATTTTTTGGGTCTCTACTGCACATGTTGATGGCACATGAAAAAAACAAAAAAAACAACAAAAAAAACAAACATTTTTTGGTTCATTTGGGAACATTTTATTGATAAAAAAAAAAAAAAAAAAAAAAAAATGTTTGAAAAACTGAATTTCTTAACATGCAAAATAAAAAAAAAAAAAATAAAATAAAAAAACTTCATAAAACCTGACAAAAGGCTTCTCTACACCTTCATACACACACATATTTTTATGTACAGTTCATGTCATTTTAAATAAAATAATCTTGCCTTCTTCTCACACCATGTGCTCCTGTGACCATGTGTCAGAACAGGATGTCCCACCTTTAAATGGTGCTTGATAGTGACTCCCACACCTTACTGAACTGTTCTTTGGTACATTCTCAACCTTTCTAATTGGTTGTAATCATTTAAAGAAAAATTTACTAAACATAGGGCTTAAGAAAACTTTTTGTTGCCTGAGGGCAACGCTGTGCTGTAGAGGGTTAAGTATAAATTATAGCAATATAAAGTAGAATTGTTATTGTTGTTTTGAATGTTGCAATTTTGCATAATCATGGGATGCCAAAAAGAGCTCTGATCTGTTAATTTACTTCACTCACCACCACCTTCAGGATCTTCCTCACTCCATCGCTGTAGACAGAGTCATACGCTGCTGCCTTCACATCAATCCAGTGATTGCCCAACTCCAGGGGTATAATCACATACGGGATGGACCTGGAGGACATGGACTCGACCTCCACTTCTATTTGGTAGGAGCCCTTTTTGCTGGCGGAGCTGCAAATATGTTCAGTCTCCATGAACACAAGCCGTGCCTGAAGGAGAAGTCAACAGTTGAACAAATGTACCAATTAACTGATGTGTTACTGTGCTGTGTTTGAAAATGTTTTGAATGTGTGCACTTTGTGTGACACTTACCATTTGTTCAGAAATTAAGAAGGTGCAATACGCATTTGTGCTTAAAGGGAACCCCTGGTGTTAAGACTTGAATGGCTTAATATAACATAAATTATGTCTCTTACTGAAATATGTAGTAGAAAACCCATGAAAGATTTACGTTATTTAAAAAAATCCATGACATATTTGGATAATGGACGGCGCCATTTTGTTTGCGTTCTATGTCGATGACGTCAAATGGTTGCGCTCACTGCTCTACTGACACTGTCCTATTGCTATTTTTAACGCAACACAACTCGGAATATAATATACAATGCCACATTGTGCAGCTTTTGGTTGTAATTTTCAGTCGATGAGCCACAAGAGAAGCGATGTAAGTCTTTACTGCTTTACTAGTGATAAGAGGAGAAAAGAATAGGAAGTTGTGCAGAATGTGCCTCAAAGGCACCAGGGCTTGTGAAGAGAACAAAAACGTGGATCTTTAGGAAGTTTTATTCGTCCACATTCTTCACAACTTCCCATTCTTTTCTCCTCTTATCACTATTAAAGCAGTAAAGACTTACATCACTTCTCCTGTCGCTCATCGACTGAAAATTACAACCAAAAGCTGCACAATGTGGCATCGTATATTATATTCCGAGTTGTGTTGCGTTAAAAATAGCAATAGGACAGTGTCAGTAGAGCAGTGAGTGCAACCATTTGACGTCACCGACATAGAACGCAAACAAAATGGCGCCGCCCATTGTCCAAATATGTCATGGATTTTTTAAATAACGTCTTTCATGGGTTTTCTACTACATATTTCAGTAAGAGACATCATTTACGTTATATTAAGCCATACAAGTCTTAACACCAGGGGTTCCTTTTAAAGATACCTTGTTTACTTGTCACCACAAAAAAAAAAAGAAAATTTAGCACCTATTTCTAGTCCTTGCTGTACTAGCCTGGGGTGCATTTCTTAAAGTGAACTATGATCGCAAGTTCTGTCGTTACCAATAGAGTTCAAAGGGACTTATGACCATAGCTGACTAACAATGCTTTCGGGAAACGCACCCCTGGTTACTTGCAAACAACCATGTAAAACCTGTGAACTTGGACTCCCAGAGGTAATGCATGATTAAAACAACTCTAATTTGGCTCATTGGCACATTTATCCTGATGTTAATAAAGTATCTGACACCACTTTAGGTGATTATTGAGGATCAAAATGTCTGTGTGACTGTTTACCCTAATTTTCTTTTTGGTGTAGTTGTGAAGGATGGCCCTGATTTGTAGTTGTTCATTGCGCACAGCTGAGAATGGCACCTTCAGGTCAATGAAGAACCTCTTATAAACTATCATTTCATATGGATCTGCCACACAGATGCCTTTGGGGAAAAAAAAAACAAAAAAAAAAAAAAAAAAAACAGTTTTAGCATGATGCTACAGGTCTAAAACAAGGTGAAAAAAAAAAAAGTGTACTATATAAGTGTACTTCATCCTAACATAAAATGTTTTTACCGTGAGTTTTTGACAGGCTGACAGCAAAGATTTGCCAAGTAGTGATAGATTCTTTGAGGTAGATTCTGTCTCTTGTGACTGATGTTGTTCCACTGGGACAGGAGGAAATAGAAAAGGGTTAAAACAGCTAAATACCCACACAAAAGATGTATATGTACAAAATCAGTCAATGTTCTACCTGCCACCATGAACAAAAGTTTGAACAGAAGAGAAAAGCTACACAGGTGCATTCAAGCTGAAGGAGCATGTCTATGTCTATATTCAATATAAGCAGAGTTTCAATTTTACCCAAGTAGACCAATGGAGAAATAAAACAAACAAACGCTTTCTTTTAAAAACTAAAATCTGAATGTTTATTGCACTGAAATCCTACTGATATGTCACTTGCATAATAATTTGGAACACAGTGTAACCATTTCTTTTTTAACTCAATTTCATGCACATTTACTTCATAAGGTTGGCAGTGCATGTGACTATCTACAGATAAGTAACTAGTAACTAAAAAACATTTCTCATAACTTCTGCTCATTTAAAATCACTCAAACTCTAAAATATATCTCATACTCACCAAAAATTGTTATTAGCTGGGCAGAACGGCAGAATCTCCTCTGTCCAAAGCCAGCTCTCTGGGAACTGTGTACGTGATGTGATTTCATCAAAACTCTCATAATAGTCGCTATCCTCACCTGTCCAAGTTAACAGAAAAAAAATATTGATCTGGTCAGTTAAGTAGCAGAGGCGGTTGTTAATCAGTTTCAGCTGCTTTGGTGTTAATGAAATTAACAACAGGTGCACTAGATGGGCAACAATGAGACGACCCCCAAAACAGGAATGGTTTTACAGGTGGAGGCCACTGACAGTTTTTTTTTTTCCCCTACTCATCTTTTCTGATTGTTTTTCACTAGTTTTGCATTTGGCTAGGGTCAGTGTCACTACTGGTAGCATGAGGCGATACCTGGCCTCCAGCAGGCCACTGGTGTGATGTCTCTGACCAAACAATCAGAAACAGACTTCATGAGGGTGGCCTGAGGGCCCGATGTCCTCTAGTGGGCCCTGTGCTCACTGCCCGGCACCGTGGAGCTCGATTGGCATTTGCCATTGAACACCAGAATTGGCAGGTCCGCCACTGGCGCCCTGTGCTTTTCAGATGAGAGCAGGTTCACCCTGAGCACATGTGAAAGGGTCTGGAGAAGCCGTGGAGAACGTTATTCTGCCTGTAACGTTGTTCAACATGACTGGTTTGGTGGTGGGTCAGTGATGGTCTGGGGAGGCATATCCATGGAGGGATACACAGACGTCTACAGGCTAGACAATGGCACTCTGACTGCCATTAGGTATCGGGATGAAATCCTTGGACACATTGTCAGACCCTACGCTAGTGCAGTGGGTCCTGGGTTCCTCCTGGTGCACGACAATGCCCGGCCTCATGTGGCGAGAGTATGCAGGCAGTTCCTGGAGGATGAAGGAATTGATACCACTGAATGGCCCCCACGCTCGCCTGACCTAAATCCAATAGAACACCTATATTATAATTATATATATATATATATATATATATATATATATATATATATATATATATATTTATTTATTTTGTGAGCACCTAGGAATTCACTTCACACATACATTTACTCATCCATCGTCAATCCTGCTGTTTCTTTAGAAAATCTGTAAGCTCAAATGAACAGTAATTCCAGTCTTACTTCCCGCTGAACCTACGTAGGTTTGTAATAAATTTGCATAATGCCAGCCTATGGTCTTCTTTGGCAGCCCGTGAAGAATGTCTACTTTTATCATCAAACACTGTAGTCTGGAAGACTGGAATTTGATTCGTGTTGTCGACATGTCAAGAAGATGCTATTTTCTGCTTCCAAAGCAAATCCACTTTGATGCACTTCTAAAGGATGAGATAGATATGGTAAAATGGCGGCATCGTTACTGTTTGTATCGCTGTGTATTAAGTGCTGATGGCTGTTTGGTTTCCGACACATACTGTAAGCGGTCAACCAATCACATTAGCCTTGGCCATCTGACCAATCAGAGAAGAGTAGACCGATCACAACAGACTGGGCCATCTGACCAATTAGAGCAGAGTAGTCTCCTGGAAAGGAGGGGTTTATAGAGATCAAAGACTTGAATTACTTTGAATAAAACACTGCTTTTATTATTAACCATTTTATTAGCATCTTATATCTTATAAAGAAAATGGGGTTGTTAGCCTGTGGAAACATGACACATGGTGATAATCTCATGAGTATGACAATCAGCAGAACAATATTTAGATACATACTCCGAGCCAGAATCATCTCCTCCTCTCCAGCTTCCATACTATGAGCCACCACGTCATTGCAGCAGTGCAGGAAGGCCCGGACACACTCCTCTCCATCTACAATGTACGTGGCTCGCCGTTCACATGTGTAGCCGAGTTTAATATCCCTCATGCCGTCCACACAGCACTTCCTCAGATCACCAGAGTACTGACCAGCTGAGAAGACAATATTGGACAATCAGAAGGAGAAGAACTGCTGAAGAACAAGCACTGGAGCTATTCATTCATCCTCTCTCTCCATATGATTTCCTTTCATCCTTCACTGTCTGTCAAGTAAAAGAAGCTCCAGCTTCTCACCCAGTATAGTGGTGATCCGCTGAACACTCTCAGCTCTTCTTCTTCTCTTTGAAGGGATGGGACACTCTGGTACTATAGGATGTTTAAATAACAGGCTAAGACACTTCATACAGCTTGAGAAAACTGAAAGAACATTATTTTTATATACCAGTTCTGGTGTTAGTTCCTCCTGCAGTGTGTGAGTCAAACATCAGACCTGCATCACTGAAAACCCCCATACTGTCCCTTCCACCTCCTGCCGTACAGCCGGTGTCATGTTTCTCTACGATGTCCCAAATCTAAAGCAACATACAGACCATTTATAAGCCAATTCCAAGTGTTCACTCCCTGTTGAGGTGTTGAAGGACCTTCACCTTCGTCTGAGTGAGTCTGTTCTGGTTCAATCCATGCACAGCTTTATCTACCGCCACCAGACCAACTTTAGCTCCAGGATCTCCAGTTATCTGCAAGCTGAACTCTTCTCCTGGCTCGTAGATCGGTCGAGGCTCCTTCACCTGAACCTTCAGCTGTGAAACACAAGAAATACTAAGAGGATCTACTGGATCCTAATAGTATCTATTCCTGCTGATCATGCATTAATATAATTGAACTTCTGATGCCACCAGTTTCCAAATGAGCCATTTTTGCAGCTTAGTTTCAGTTCTTGATATCTAAAAGATGAATAATAATAATAATAATAATAATAATAATAATACATGATTGACCCACCGTTCCCATGCACGTGTCCTTCACGTCGACCCAGACTGAATCAGACACCACCTCAGACGAGCCCACATGGTAATAAGCCACGAAGCGGAAGGACGGCACCATGTCTTTGGTTACAGGTAGAGACAGAGTCACTAGCGCTTGTCCTCTCCTCTTAAATCTGTCGGTGTGAATGATCTGACCTTTACTCAAGATCTGAAAATAAGAGGGAAATTTGTCATTTAAACTTGACATTCATGCAATAGGTTTTATTCTTCTAGTAAACCAGTATTTATTAATTATTTGATTAATCAGCGACTATTGAATGAGCATTACAGAAAGTGATTTTACAAGTCGATGTATTGTTTGTATATTGTAATTCAGTCTGACTTTGGCACCTGTTCCATAAGATGGCACTTTTCAGAAAAAAATCATGCTCTATTTGTTGTGACTGTTTTTTGTGATTGTTTAATCACCAGCATTGCTAATTTGATAGCAGAATAATGATGCTAGATAATTTCAATTAGGCCACAGACTAAAACATGACTGTCTCTCACCATGTAGGTGAAATCTTGATCTCTGACTCCTGGACTTCTGCCCAGGTTCAGATTGACTTTCATTTGTTCACCAATCTCAAACACTGCAGTATCAATGCCAACGTGCAGGTAGTTGTTGGAGCCGCCTTTGGTCTTGTAGGCCTGAGCCGTCATCTTCTTCACTGCCTGCTGGTCGTCTTCTAATTTTGGATCTTTGGTTTGTACCTGGAAGTAAAGAGATTGATGATTTGATGCTATTCTATGCTAAAAAAAAAAAAAAAAAATACAACAAAAACAACAAATTAAAACAGCCTAAGCTGATGTCCGGGGCTGGTCTCCATTGATTAGTGTTAAAGACCAGCTTAAAGCAGTCAAGACCAGTTTTGCCAGGCTATGAGACAAGCTAGACTAGCTTAAACCACTTAAGACTGGCAAGCAATCTTAGGCTGGTTTTGGAAGAGTTTTTTGTCCTTTTTTTTTTTTCTTTTTTTTTTTTTTTTTTACAGTAAGCCTGAGACACATCAAACTCAGTAGTTCAGTAGTAAATCCGACAGCAGGTCTTACAGTGATTTCTAGTGAGGAAGATCCTTCGTGAGAATTGACAGTAAGCTTCGCAATGCCATTGGCTCTCGTTCGACCTCTGACCACTCCAGGATTGACCTCTACTTCCACATTTTCAGCAGGCATCTGGTCAGGGTCTGTTATATAAACCTGTGAAAACATCAGTTATGTTTTTGCTAGAATTGATTAACTGTTTCTTAATGCCATTTAATGGTGTGTTCAAGTCATGTTGGATAGACAGTATTTATAAGTTGGAAGCACATGAACGGCACCACAAAATCTTAAAGGATTAGTCCACTTTCAAATAAAAATTTCCTGATAATTTACTCACCCCCATGCCATCCAAGATGTCCATGTCCTTCTTTCTTCAGTCGAAAAGAGATTAAGGTTTTTGATAAACATTCCAGGATTATTCTCCTTATAGTGGACTTCAGTTGGCCCCAAACAGTTGAAGGTCAAAATTACAGTTTCAGTGCAGCTTCAAAGGGCTTTAAACGATACCAGACGAGGAATAAGGGTCTTATCTAGAGAAACGATCGGTCATTTTCTAAAAAAAATAAAAAATTATATATGTTTTAACCATAGACGCTCGTCTTGAACTAGCGGTGCATTCCAAGTGGGATATATCGCCCTCCGAAGGGCACTTCGGAGTGAAAACAATCATGGCCGCCATATTGAAGGGTCGTTCCAAACCGAAGTGCTCAAAACTGGCCACTTCAAAGGGCCCTTCGGAATTAAGGATTTTGAAGGGTACAACTGATGATAAGAAGTCTCTTATGCTCATTAAGGCTGCATTTATTTCATAATAAATACAGAAAAAAACAATAATATTGTGAAATATTATTACAATTTAAAATAATGGTTTTCTATTTTTAATATACTTTAAAATATAATTTATTTCTGTGATGCAAAGCTGAATTTTCATCAGCCATTACTCCAGTCTTCAGTGTCACATGATCCTTCAGAAATCATTCTAATATGCTGATTTGATATTCAGTTATTATCAATGTTGAAAACAGTTGTGTTGCTTAATATTTTTTTTAGAACCTGTGATACTTTTTTTAGGATTCATTGATGAATAAAAGGTTAAAAAGAACAGCATTTATTCAAAATATAAATCTTTTCTAACAATATAAATCTTTACTATCACTTTATCAATTTAACACATCCGTGCTGAATAAAAGTATTAATTCCTTTCAAAAAAAAAAAAGAAAGAAAAAAAAAATTACTGACCCCAAACTTTTGAACGGTAGTGTATATTGTTACAAAAGATTTCTATTTTAAATAAATGCTGATATTTTTTAACTTTTTATTCATCAGAATCCTGAAAAAGTATCACGGATTATAAAATAATATTAAGCAGCACAACTGTTTCCAACATTGATAATAAATCAGCATATTACAATGATTTCTGAAGGATCATGTGACACTGAAGACTGGAGTAATGATGCTGACAATTCAGCTTTGCATCACAGAAATAAATTATATTTTAAAGTATATTAAAATAGAAAACCATAATTTTAAATTGTAATAATATTTCACAATATTATTGTTTTTTCTGTATTTATTATGAAATAAATGCCACCTTAATGAGCATAAGAGACTTCGTTCAAAAACATGAAAAATAGTAATGTTTCCAAACTTTTGACGGATAGTGTATGTATAGTATTTTTCTATACTACTGTAATATTTATACGAATTAGATTTGGTACATTATTATGGTCAAAATGACACTTCAACAAAAATACTTTACAGCTCCCTTTATCAGTCCATTCAAATATTATATCTAACGTAAAAGACCGGCAGTAGCTTATAATGTTACTACAGTAAATGAATGCGTATTAATACAAAGAGTACACAAGGGGAAAAAAGACGAAGGCGCCTCCTTGATTGTCACGTTAAGATGACGCAGAAGTGCATTCCAAAAAAAGAGTTTTTTTTGACCCCTACACCCTTCATCTCTTCGAAGCTCTCACTCCGGAGGGTAAACCCTTTGAAGGGATTAGGGCATAGGGATGAGCCCTTCCGAATGGAATACAGGGCATCTCTCTTCTTCTTCTCTATTAGAATTCCGGCAGTGTAGACGCTGGTAAGTGTATTACTGCCCTCCACAGGTCAAAGTTTGAACTAAACTGTCATATACAATATGCTAGTGCAAGTATATAACAATTAGTTCAAACTTTGACCTGTGGAGGGCAGTAATACACTTACCAGCGTCTACACTGCTGGAATTCTAATAGAGAAGAAGAAGAAATGCGGGCTGCGTTCCAGTTCGTTTTTTAAATGCCCTTCCCTCGCTAACTTCCCTCAGTCTCGTTGATTCGGATGTACGTCATTGCTTACGTTGCATGAGTGCCCACTACTGGCGGAACCTTTGCAATGGGCTGAACTGGAACGTCCTACGCCCTTGATCACTTGGAATCCGCTATGGAGTTGAGTTAAGTAGACTGGTCAAAATCGAGGGAGCGAGGGTCTGTCCATATAACCTTCCCTCGTCCACTTCACGAAGTGGAACGCACTTCAAAATGGTGGCAGGGATTCCCCCGAGGGGAAGTGCGTAGGGAAGTTCGCGAGTGCGTGTCTAAAACTGGAGTGGAACGCAGCCTAGTTCAAGATGAGCGTCTATGGTTAAAATGTATATAATTTTATTTTTTTTTTTTTAGAAAATGACCGATCGTTTCATTAGATAAGACCCTTATTCCTCGTCTGGTATCGTTTAAAGCCCTTTGAAGCTGCACTGAAACTGTAATTTTGATCTTCAACTGTTTGGGGCCAACTGAAGTCCACTATAAGGAGAAAAATCCTGGAATGTTTTCATCAAAAACCTTAATTTCTTTTCGACTGAAGAAAGAAGGACATGGACATCTTGGATGACATGGGGGTGAGTAAATTATCAGGAAATTTTTATTTGAAAGTGGACTAATCCTTTAATAACAAGTGGGGAAATTCAGTCAAGATTTTCTTTGAGCCCAGAGTTTCTGAGCTGGAGGCGTGACAATGAAAAAACATGGTGGACAATGGATGCTGTGCATGTAGATGCTTGACCTCATAATTGCGAATTACAGAAACAGCAGGCCAAATAGGGTATTTTCACCAAGTGTTTTATGAATATAGACTGCTTATTCTTTTTGCAAGAACTGAAATATTTTATACCGAGACACTGAAGGGCATCCCAGGTTTGAAGAATTGTGGTGTTTTTTTGAAGTGGATGGTGTACGGTGACATCACAATCTGAATGCCTTTCCTTTGAGCTTCCACCATTTCACTGCCTGAAACACACACCAAAATTGTATATAATATAATATAATATAATATTTAAAATTAATATAAAACAAAATAATATTTAAAAAAAAATGTAATTATTATTTTTAAAACATAATAGTTTGGCAGTTGGAGTTGTTTTTCAGCATCTCACGCCATTAGTGCTGCATTTTTTAAGACTTTTTTTTTTTTTTTTCTTCTCGGTGTAAAATTAAAAATCTTGAAATCCTTGCGTTCTGGTGTGCACCATTCAGAAATTTTTCAATCAGATTTTATGCTCCATTTGTTGTGACATGGTTCAGAAGTGCATGACTTACTGTAGATTGGCACTGCACATTTAATTACACAAGTCTCTTACCAGTATCTGTTAAAACACTGGCTGAAATGTAGATTGATTGTCCAACCAGTTGGCCGATGTCTGGGAAGGTCTTAAGTATCATCTCCTTTGTCAGCTTGGCAGTACCTTCTCCATCTGATATCTGTGGTTTATGTAAATACTGACATCAGTCTGCATCACTTTAATACCTCAGGTTTGTTCTTGTCTGTGAAGCTCACCTGAACCCTTTGAAGAGAGGAAGGAATACTCGTTTTCCTCTCAACTTCAATCACACCAAACACCACAAATGCATGTCCGTTCACATCGTTTCCATGCAGGTACCTAGAAAAACAGACTTCATCTGTGACTTCAGGATTAAAGTGTTTTGGTAGTTATACAGCTTTATGGCGTAAACACAGCAAATGTGAGAGAATATGAAATGAAACACATATCAATACTTGGAGAGAATAATAAAACATACTGAAGTAGATCAAGTGACAAAACAATTGCCTTACCTGGCTTCAATGCTAACTGTCAAACTAGCATCTTTCACACAGAAGAACGACTGACTGGGTGATAATGTGACTTCATAAGTGGGAAGCACTATAACAATAAACCCACATAACAATAATGAACACTACATAGACGATCCAACATATGCTGTCGGTTCTAAAAGTCAAATGTCATACTGCAAAATCTGACATTCGTAAATCGTTTACGTAAAAGGAATAAGAAATATCTTGAAACATTCCTGTCAGTTCCATTGTTTTTGTTAACTAAAACTATTAAAGCATTTTCGGTAACTGAAATAAAATAAAAAAAATTGAAGAAAAACTTGAAGTTTAAAACTAAAAGAAAAACAAAGCAAAGTAAAACAATGGCAAAAGCACATAACATTACTAAAACTTAACCTACTGTAAAATTAAATATAAAAATAAAAGCTAAAATATTAATAAATACTACAATAGTATATAAATACTTCTAAAATAACACTGATCAGTTCAAGTGCTGCTGTCATTAAAGCAAAAGAGACACTAGTCTTGCCAAAAAGACATTCTCAAATGATCTATTAAATATTAAATAATAATAATAATAATAATAATAATAATAATAATAATAAAAAAAAAACGAAACGCGAAAGAAATGTCTCATATTTTGGGTCCAGCTGTACAGTATATATGCAATATGCCATTTGTTCTATACAACAAAGATGTAATAAATATAGATAAAGCTTCTACCATATTCTTTGACTTCGAAGTCAGCAGTGTAATTCTTTTGTGGCGTGTTTGTGAATCTTGTGACAACCTTCCAGATCCCAGGGCTACAAATATAAGCAGATCAAAAACAGACGATCACAACATGAATATCCTTCTCCTCTCAACAGATAAACCAAGTGATAATCCAGTCAATTAACTCGTATCTAGATACGTCAGGTCTCAGTTTTCAACATGAATGCACCTGGCAGGCTGAGGTACGGCATATTTTCCTGATCTAATCCCTTGCTGTGGAAATATTGTTTCTCTCATAGTTGTGATGCCTTGAGGATCCTTCAAGGAAAAAAGAAAAAAAAAAAAAAAAACATTAATTATTAATAATTATATAGTCAATGTTTTAATTATAATATTTGTTTGTTTAGTTATTGTCATATAGCTAATTATCAACACCCAGAAACGAAAAAAATAAAAAAATAAAAAATGACTGTACAAAGTAAAAACAAAAAAAAGAACTTTACCGCAAAAAAAATACAGTAGCAACAGTTTAGGTGAAAGACTGTAAAATGCTATGATAAAAACCTCTTAATATGTTAATAAGTTATGTATATTAGAGTTTTATGTTGCATCTTATGTTGTTACGATGACTTTTTACAGTGCATGCAACATTTTTAGGAAAGTTTTAGTGCAGTTTTCTTTTAAGAGTACCATGATTTCCACTGATATTCCAGCATGTTCAAGTGGTTTCAGACCAGGCGTCAGCGAGAAGATCCTGTACTGAACTGAAGAATCGATAAAGGATATTTTATCATTTTTTTTAACAGAAATAGTTTATTTTGTGCTTTGCATCATGACATTCAAGGAGGCATCTAATGTTGAAGCTTAAAGTCATTGCATACTTTTTCTTACCTGTGCTAGCAGGCGTGTAGATGGGCTTGTCTGTCTGTACAAATATATATCCAGACTGGAATGAGACCATGACCACTTTCTCCAGAGTGTTGGATGGAAATTGAGCTTGTAGATACACATACTGCTTCTCCAGAGGATCATCAGAGAAGTAGTCCCTATCGCTAGGAATCTGAACAACAGCAAGTAATCATCTACAACATGCATAAAAACAAACTGTAAATAAAGTAGCAGATTGTACACAGCAAAATCCCCAGTGTTAAATTAACACCCCAAAGTGTACATATGAGTCCATCTTACTGGGTGTTAAAAGTAACACTGAAGCAGTGTTAAAGTTAATGAGGTAATTAAGTGACAGTTGAGTGGAGATTGACAATCAGTAGTGACACCTGATGTTAATAAGCAGAATCACTGAAGAAACAACAAGAGAAAAAGAGAGAGACACGACAACTACAACTGACTTCCAGCCATTAAACATTATTACACTTATTATTAACCAGTTTGATTTTATTTCTGTAATACATCAACAAAAGTTCTTATTGAGAATTAACAGATGTTTAGATGTTAATGTTTTAATGAAAGTTTAGTTTGAAGTCACCATGATGGTGAAAAGCATTTCCTTTAGTTGGGCTCTTGACTCTTTATTTATTAACATTAATTTTCTCTGACTGTTCCAACTTTGTGTTTGTAGAGTACATTTGTTATGGCCAGAGAAAATATGATCTGGGCTGTATTTCCCAAAAATGTAAGCCAAAGTTGATGATCAATTCAAGCTTGTAATGCTTTAGGAAGCTGTCATGATGGTTGTGTTTTGATGATGACATTCTCATTGTGAAAAGGTCTGATTCATTGGTGACATCCAGTATTACTAACCATATCGATGTTATTTTTTTTTTTTTCTTCATGGTAAACCTCTGTTACCGCTTGAGATCCAGCAGAGCTTTTATAATCTGAAGGGTTTTTTTAAAAAACACACACAGACATCAAGAATCAGCATATGACCCTCAACAATGGTGACAATCAAACAAAGTGCTTCATGTTGCAGTGCATGATGGGAGCCACCAATCAAAACTCATCCATGGCTCCCATCATGCATTGCTGCATGAATAAATTATGCAGCTGAATTGTCCTGTAATTTTCGTAGATTGTTCATGTTTGCTTTTATTTTTCTGTTGTTTTGTTGTGACAGTAGCTTGTTTTGTGATGTTCAGAGTTGATCTGTTTGTCAGTATTTTGTATTTATTTATTGTCACCGTTCTTGAGAATCATATGCTGATTCTTGATGTCTGTGTGTGTCTGAACACAGAAGCTTCTGTGCATAATGTATTTTTCTAAAAAAAAAAAAAAAAAAAAAAAAGAATGTTCATATTGTTGTTGGATTTCAAGATATAAAATCACAGGACTATAATCACCAGTACTAAAATTACACACCAAGAACACTGTCAGAGATTTTTGTCAGAGTGAGTGTTTTCTCATTTAAAAACCTACATCATGATCTTGTTCTTAACATATAACATGAATTCATCCATTTGTCCCAAAATACATGTGGCCGGTGAACTGGGAGAACATTTGAGTGAGTGAGCTTTATAGTTACTTACACAATGTGTATCTGATATGAATAAACGTCGGCAAATTATATTTGAATGGATTGTTATTGCCGTTTCCATAGACATCAGCGTATATTTCATTGGCTGTTGCGTCGCGACACGTGACACCACAGGATATCGAGTCGGCCGACAGCTCCAGATATTTAGCATGCTAGATATTTGTCTGGCGTCAGCGAGGTGTCAGCGATGCGTCAGCGAGCCTCTTTGAAGCGTTGTTAAGTAGTACACACATAAAGATTGGCGTGCGTTGATCAGCCGCTGATTTTTCCCTGATCACAGCCCGACCTGTCGGCGAGCTCGTTAACTTGCAAATCGGGCTTAAATCAGGCTTAAAATTCTGTAGTGTAAACTTGGCATTAGATGAACTGAAGATAAAAGACATTAAATCTCTGAAGATCTGATTAAACAACTCCACAAACAGCATTACCAGCTTCACTTATTACTAACCAGGCTGACTTTATTTCTGTCACACGTCTACAGAAGTTCTTATTGAGAATTAACAGAGGTTTAGATGTTGATGTCTTATTGAAAATGTTTAGTTTGAGGTCACCATCATGGAGATCAAAGTGTTTGCTTTAGTTGAGCTCTTGACCCTTGACTTTTGTTGAGTTGCTTCTTTATCAGCAATTGCAGGTGTTTTCAGAAAACATTTCTGTACTGATAAGGCAGACCAACATGTCTGTTTTAATAACAGACAAGCGACTGCATTAACCCCTTAACTGTCATGATCCCCCTGGCGGGACGCCTCCCAGCCAGCATACCCATGTAGGCCCCACATGGGTTAGCCCAAATCTCTGTCTCTATCTCTTAGGTCCACACTCTTCAGTGTGCACACTACATGCTGTTAAATGTAACACTGAATCAGTTTTGGAGTTAATGAGATAATTAGGTGATAACGAGCAGAATCACCGAAGGACAGAGGAACAACATGAAGTACGATTTCAGCCACAGCCTTGGATGAAATCAACTGAAGATAAAAGACATTAAATCTCTGAAGATCTGATTAAACAACTCCACAAACAGCATTACCAGCTTCATTTATTACTAACCAGACTGACTTTATTTCTGACATACATCTACAAAAGTTGTTATTGAGAATTAACAGAGGTTTAGATGTTGATGATTTGTTGAAAATAATAGTTTCGTTTGATGTCACCATTATCAAGGTCAGTGTTTGATTTAGTTGTGCAGTTTTACTCTTGATTTTTTTAGTGTTTTTCTCTGGCTGTTGTAGCTGTTTGTTATGGCATTAAAGGCAAGAGGTAATGTGATCAGATGCTGTCAGCTGTTTGATGATAAGAATATAATCATCATATAGTGACAACTCATTGATCTAATGACTAGAGTTTTATATAAGCAAAATCTTAAGTTTGTCTTGGATCTTTTCTAGAAATACAACAATAAAACAGTTTTAACTTCTTAACTGTCTCGACGCCTCCCAGCTAGTACACCCATGTAGGCCCCACATGGTTTAGCCCAGATGAAATGAACATTGTTCAGTGTGCACACTACAGGCTGTTAAATGTAACACTGAATCAGTGTTGGAGTTAATGAGATAATTAATTAAGTGATGATTGAGAATTATTGAAGATAGCTGCTGTTAACAAGATGAATGAATGAAGGAAAGAGAAACAACAAGAACAGAAAAAATCGAAACACTAGAACTACAACTGACTTCAGCCGCAGCCTTAGATAAAAGCAGACATTAAATCTCTCATTCTTATAACAAAATTCTGTTAGCTGGGCACATGCTTACATAAGGACAAAGTCAGAGTGGCATCACCTTTATATCTGTAAGGATCTGGTAATTGTTGTCTGCAGTCAGTGTCACTGATTTGGACAGTATTTCCAGGTTCTTCTTTGGGTGGTTCTTTACTACAATCCTTACGTTCAGGTTTCCTCCAGAATAATCCTGAGCCTCCACAAACACGTTCTCTGAGGAACCCACTCTCAGCAAATTAGGAGCTGACAGAACATATCTGAGGAAATCAAATCAAACAGCTGTAAATCCTGAACATAGGCTATGTAAAGGACTCTGGGGCTAGTTGTCACTTTTTATTCCAGTGAATATTTTGCATGGTAGGTTTATTTTTGAAAGTCACTCTCTGAGGGATACCTTAAAATTTCACTGCTATGCAGAAAAAGACAAAGGAAATAATGAACACAGCGAATAATGTTGTCACAGCGAAATCTGCCCGCCAAAAAAGGATATTTATTCAATATTTAAACAATCGAATGAAATACAAAAGTTCTAACTCAATATAGGCACTTTAGATTAATGAACCTATAGCCCCGGTCTCACCTAAAAACAAGTAGGCTAACCTATTTAAAGACAGTGTGTTTAATACTCACAGCGGGTCACACAGTGTGAGGAGGGGTGAGGAGAGAAGAACAACAGTCAGCCACAGCAGCTTCACGTCCATCCTGTCTGTTTGTGTCCGTGTGTGTGTCTGTTCATGTTTGTGCAGCTCTGATGTAAAACTCCACCCATAACAACCCGCGAAAACACTAGGGCGCTCTACATTACAGTGTTTATGAAAGTAATATTAATGTTATTTATGTAATAGATGCAACGTACTGTACAGATCTAGCGATTATTTTTTTCTTTTACTTTAAAATTGTTTTATAGCTCTTTAAAACTTACAGATGAGGCAGATTTTAAAAAAATCTTCAACAAAATGACTCTAAAATCACACTAAGAACGATAACTATAAACATAACCAAAGGTTTCAAACTTCATGCCATGCCACAGGCAGCTGATAAATGGTAAAAACACTGACAGCCAATCAAAATCCTCCCTCCTTTAAAGTGCACGCCGCTGACGCTGAGGTAACTTTTTGAATCAATATTTATTGTCTGTTGTTGGTGTGGATGCTAATAGAGTAATCGTAAAGTCATGGTTACAGTTTTCGTTCTTGGTGTGAACGAACCTTAAATTAAAACTTGAGCTCATTGTCTATCTAACGGGTTACTTCAGAAAAGAGATTCTTACAGAGCTTTATGGGGTGAAAACAGAGTTCACTGCAGTGAGATTTCCCGTAAATGACCTACACAAACCTGTTGTGCAAATTCAACCTTTGGTAAGTCTGCTGCTCATCTATTGATCAGTCCGGGTTGGAAAACATCCCAGTATTTACAAAGTTATAACGTTATTTTGGGGTTTTCAGAAATTGGATGTTTAATTGTTGGTGTTGAAATACATATTAGCAGGTACCCAGCTAACAGAATTTTGTTATAAGAACGTTCTCTAAATATTCAGTGTTGGTTCTGGGAACGTAAAAAACGTCCAGTTTTCTTGACGTTAGAGGAACGTTTTTATAAGGTATAATGTTCCTCAAACGTTCTTTCAACTTAATTTTGATCTAAAATTCAACATTCTAGGAACGTTGATTTGTAACATTCCAAGAACATAAAAATGTTCAGTTTTCTTAATGTTAGTAGAATGTTATTTAAAGGTTAGTATGATGTTCCTGAAACATTCTTTCAATCATTCAAACACCTGCTGTGAACAAGCACTGAAAGAAAGACAAATAAGAACACAAACTACAACTTTCTTCAGCCACAGCCTTAGATGAACTGAAGATAAAAGACATTAAATCTCTCAAGATCTGATTAAACAACTCCACAAACAGCATTACCAGCTTCACTTATTACTAACCAGACTTACTTTATTTCTGTCACACGTCTACAGAAACTCTTATTGAGAATTAACAGAGGTTTAGATGTTGACGTCTTATTAAAAATGTTTTGTTTGAGGTCACCATCATGGAGATCAGCATTTGCTTTAGTTGAGCTCTTGACCCTTGACTTTTGTTGAGTTGCTTTTTTATCAGCAATTGCAGATGTTTTCAAAAAACATTTCTGCACTGATAAAGCAGATCAACATATCTGTTTTAATAACAGATGCATTAAAATGGTTTAAAACACGTTTTTTTTTTTGGTAGTTTTGTTAATTTTTGGAATTGAAATGTCAAGAGTAATAAACTCAAATAATGTGATGAAAACCACTTGTAATACTAAAGTGATTTGTGTAACATTGCCCAAAACTTTTTAACTTAGACATCAGCACTCATCATACAAACCTCAACAATGATGGCAATCAAAAAAATTTCATCTGCATAATTTATTCATGCCGCAATGCATGCTGGGAGCCATTAATGTGTTTTGTATGCCAAATGTTGATGTCTGTAAGTGTATAAATGACACAAAACATGTTTTAAACAGAAAGTTAACAATGATAGTGTTATTTATGCACTCACATCAACATCTGAAATGTGACAACAACATTACAAATCTTCTTTTTCACGCTGTTTTTTTTTTTTTTAAAAGCATTTTCTTATATCAGCAATTACTGAAAAAAAAGTATTTTAAACCACTTTAATGCAGTCATTTGTCTGTTATTAAAACAGACGTATTGACCTGCTTTATCAGTGCAGAAATGTTTTCTGAAAACACTTGGAATTGCTGATAAAAAGCAACTCAACAGAAGTCAAGGATCAAGAGCTCAACTAAAGCAAACGCTTTGATCTCCATGATGGTGACCTCAAACGAAACATTTTCAATAAGACATCAACATCTAAATCTCTGTTAATTCTCAATAAAAGCTTCTGTAGACGTGTGACAGAAATAAAGTCAGTCTGGTTAGTAATAAGTGAAGCTGGTAATGCTGTTTGTGGAGTTGTTTAATCAGATCTTCAGAGATTTAATGTCTTTTATCTTCAGTTCATCTAAGGCTGTGGCTGAAGAAAGTTGTAGTTTGTGTTCTTATTTCTCTTTCTTTCAGTGCTTGTTCACAGCAGGTGTTTGAATGATTGAAAGAATGTTTCAGGAATATCATACTAACCTTTAAATAACATTCTACTAACATTAAGAAAACTGGACAATTCCATCTATTCCATCTATTCATTATTATAGTGCATCATTAACCTGTTAAAACATGTAGGCCTACTGTCTATTTATAGTCGCAAAATACTGTGCAATATCACTGTAGTAATGTGCTTTGGTTTCCTTGCTTCCTCACATATAATCCTCTGATTGGGTTTTGGAAATTAACTGTTTTTCAATGCCATTGGTTTGGTATTTATTTACTAATTAGCCATTATTAAATTAAATAAATAGCTGTGCTCTTACTTGCAGATTTTTCTTATAATGCAATACAATTCCACTTTTTTTGTCAGTTTACACTAAAATTCACTTCACTTTTATGTGCTAAAATGCTATGCTATGAAAATTCACTTTGCTTCAGCCAATCCTTCCTTTCCACAATCAGCACATACTTAAATTCCAATTGAATCCCTCATAAAAGTGACTGTGAATCCTTCTCATGAAGTTAATTCTGTTATATTGATGTCATCCGATTGCAAAGAAATGAATACAGACTGTTGTATGTTTGCAAATTTTATTTGACGAATGGCTTTAAATGATTATATTTCAGTTGACAGACATTATGTTGAACTAATTTAATTGAGCATACTCCATGAAATTTAAAACAAAAAGGCTGTAAATGCTTGTAAATCTGGAAATATAGGCCTACTAAAATTAAAAGCTTGTTAAGTTGTGGCTGTAAGATTAGTAAATGAATTTCAGCTCATGAAAATGCTTATGTGGAGCATCCAAATTGGCTGAGCTTGTTGGCGAGCGAGGTGATGCCAATATACTTTTCTCGATGTTTGGCCGTCTGGCCTTCCTTGTCTGACGGCCAGTATTCAACCCAGGTGTCTTCACCCAAGTGGTACCGCAACCTGAGATGATTGAGATGAGTGAGAACATTTTTCATTAGGAGCATCCACACAGCAGATACAAGCCATAATAAGATTTCTGCTCAAAATGCAAATGCGTCATTGTCAAACATCTCATAACTGGAGCGTCAAGAACAGTATCAGTCAATTTCCACATAAACCAAATCAAAATCATCCAAATGTCATACTTTCCACCAATCTTTGGAAGGGTCTTGGTTTGGCCCATGATCAGGTACGTCTTGCCTTTTTCAAATTTCAGAAAGTCTCTACAGTAAGGATGAGCCAAGAACGACCTCATTTTCCCTTCCGCATCTGGATCAGTGCCTGAAAACAGACACACATGGAGACTGTTTGACCTGCCACGATCTAAAGTCATGAAACGCAGCTGACATCTTTCATGTCCACGCTGTTAAACCTTGCTGTAAAAAAACAGCCACATTCTGACAGTAACAAACAATTTTCCATTAAAACAGTAATATACTGTAGAAAACAATGCATTCTGAGTAATATTTGTCATTTTTGAGAAAGTAGCCTACAGGAATATACTGTGAGTTAACATCGCTCAAAATCGACACTCAGAGGCTGTGTTCCAAATCACACCCTATACCCTCATTTACTATTCCTTACATTAGTTCACTAATATAGTCCACTTGACAGAGTTAATTAAAAGAAGTGAGTGAATTCAGACACTGATGAACACCTGATAAGCAGAATCACTGAAGGACAGAGAAACAAGACCAGAAAAAGAGAAGAGACGAGCAGAAACACAAGAACTGACTGACTTCAGCCACACTGAGTGTGAAACCAGTTTACAAATGACATTATTTCTTTCATACATGTACAGAAGTTCTTGTTGAGAATTAACAGATTTGGATGTTGATGTTTAATTGAAAATAAAAATTTATTGAATTTTGCAGTCACCATCGTGGTGACCAGTGTTTGCTTTAGTTGGGCTTTTGACTCTTTAACATTAGTTTTCTCCAGCTGCTGTATCTGAGTGTTTATAAAGCACATTTGTTATAGCAGAAAAAAAACCAACATGAAGTTGATCAGGTTTTTTTGGCTGTTGTGATGATGCTGTAATCATTTTTTAATAACAGACATCTAATTTCTTAATCTCTTTCTGTGTCTAGTCTTTGATTTAATGGGTATTTTATGTTTATTGATTGTACTATGTCTGTGATTTAACAGTGGAAGAGCCACAAGTGCTTTTTTGTTTATTGATGTTTCATGCACTCTATATGGTTTGTTTTTGGAGTATATTATTATTATTATTATTATATATACATGCTGTAATTAACTTGTTGCAGTTATATACATTTACATATTTATATATATTTTTTTTCTTTCTTTAATTTCCTATTTAATTTTGTTGTTGTTGTTTAGGTGGAGGCTTTAAATAAACCCTTTGGGTTTTTTGCCTCTCCCTGCACAATATATGGATTGTACTTTTGTTTTTTATTATATATATTTTATATTTGTGCAAATAAACTAAACCAGACAACAATGTTTCAGTAATCAGTTATTCACAAGAATATTGAAGTCATATAGTGCATAATATATTTTGAACAGCATAACTTGGACAGCAGAAACATCAACAATCAGAATATGAATCTCAACAATGGTGACATTCAAAAGTTTAATGTCGCAATGCATGCTGGGTGCCAGCATAGTACAAAACTCCCAGCATGCACTGCAGCATGAATAAATTATGCAGCTGAATGGTACTTTTTTATTGCCACCATTGTTGAGATTGCTGTGCTGATTTTTGATATCTGTGTGTCTAAATAATGCTGCAGTTGTTTTTTGTGCATGGTGTTTAAAAAAAAGTATTTTTAACCAATTGTTGTTGGAACTCTTGCTGTAGTTTCACAGTGGTGTTAAAATTGTAAAATTTTAGTCTGTTAATAATATAACACAAGGGTTTAAACACAGTATGAGGTCAACAAGATGAGTTTTTTTTTCTTTACATTTGTTTCTGCCGTAATAAATGTGGCTTGCAAAAATAGTTTAAGCAGCCAAAGAAAAAAACAAAAACTGATGTATAAAAAGGCAAGGGTCAAGAGCTCAACTAAAGCAAACACTGATCTCATCACTGGTGACATCAAACCAAACATTTTCGATAAAACATCAACATCTAAACTTCTGTTAATTCTCAATAAGATCTTCTGTAGAAATAAAGTTAAACTGGTCAGTAATAAGTGCAATAATGTGTAATGGCTGGAAGACAGTTGTAGTTCTTGTGTTTCTGCTCGTTTTTTTCGTTCTTGTTCCTTTTTTCAGTGATTCTGCTTGTTAACAGCAGGTGTTCATCATTAATGCTCAATCATCTTTTACATATTAACTTAATTATCTCACTGAAACACAGCATCAATGTTGCTTTTACTCTTTGTAGTGTGGACACTAGAGGATGTTCCTGTGGGGTTGAAAGGATTAAAGATGTAAGATAAAACGACACACCCACAAAATGTTATATAAGTATATAAGTACTTAGTTTGTTATAAACTAAGTATATAAGTACTTAGCCAGTATATAAGTTAAAAAACTTATATACTGGCAACACCGTTGCCAGTAGTTTACTGTAAAATTGAGTTTTGTGGGTCACCATTGTGCTGAAGAGTAGAGCCTGTGCTTAAGTTCAGGAGAAGATCAAGAAACATTGATGATATGCTGCATGTTGTTTTATTTAACAGATGGTGACTGTGTAGTTGCTGATGCAATGAAAATCTCTTTATTTAAAATGTTTTAGTGAACTCTAATGAAATAAGTTCATAATAATAATATGCTCACATTATTAACATATAATAAACATTAGTTTGTAAATTTAAATGACAGTGGGACAATTTGAGGCAGTTGGTTTCTGCAAATGAAATGAGTTAACACGAGTTTTAATTTAGTGCATGGTATCTTTATAGTAACACTGTAGATTGCAGTAAATAACTAGCAACAGTGTTGCCAGAATTTTAGTGTAAAAAAGCCTGGCAAGGTCTAACAGTGCAGTTTGTCACTGACACAGTAAATCAGAAAAAAAACTGTACAAGAAAATGGCAAACCATACCTTCCTTCAGCACTTGTTCAACTGTCATGTTATAGATGTCTGCATGCAGTGAAAAGCTCATTTGCAACAGCCTGGTTTTATAAACTACAAGACAAATATGTGTTACATGATCATCTACAAAACAGCTCTGAACATTTTTTGTTTTTTATAAAAGCTCTGTTTACTGTATTCCACTTCATGTTCACAGGCCTTTTGTTCACGTTTCTCCTCATCAATGTGTTCATTCTTTTGCAGACTGCAGTTCTCTGTCAGAATATTTCATACGTTTACCACATTTACTTTCTTTCTCATGGAGACTTCATGAAATTATATCTTTAAAGCATGTTGTATGTTCATCTTGCGTTTAACGAATGAAAGTGTACATACCTTCCGCACACTGGCACAGCTCCTCACTGCAGAGTCTGTTCAATGTACCCTCTCTCTTATGAGGATGGTAGAACTTCACACAACGCTTATCTGTTAAAATATTAAAGTGAAGAAGTAAGATTAAAGTGCAGCATATCGTCACTGTCAAGCAGAAACCTTGTATGTCCAAAACTGCTACTTTTCAGGAAACAGAAAAAAACACTGTATTTTTTTTAAATAAACACTGTGTTGTCAAAGTTGATATTGTGGGTCAGACACTTGCATGTGCCATCATATTACACTGCTCAAAAAAATTAAAGGAACACTTTTTAATCAGAGAATAGCATCAAGTCAGTTAACCTCCTGGGATATTGATCTGGTCAGTTAAGTAGCAGAGGCGGTTGTTAATCAGTTTCAGCTGCTTTGGTGTTAATGAAATTAACAACAGGTGCACTAGATGGGCAACAATGAGACGACCCCTAAAACAGGAATGGTTTTACAGGTGGAGGCCACTGACATTTTTTTCCTACTCACGTTTTCTGACTGTTTTTCACTAGTTTTGCATTTGGCTAGGGTCAGTGTCACTACTGGTAGCATGAGGCGATACCTGGGCCCTACAGAGGTTGCACAGGCAGTCCAACTCCTCCAGGATGGCACATCAATACGTGCCAGAAGGTTTGCTGTGTCTCTCAGCACAGTCTCAAGAGCATGGAGGAGATTCCAGGAGACAGGCAGTTACTCTAGGAGAGCTGGACAGGGCAGTAGAAGGTGCTTAACCCATCAGCAGGACCGGTATCTGCTCCTTGTGCAAGGAGGAACAGGATGAGCACTGCCAGAGCCCTACAAAATGACTTCCAGCAGGCCACTGGTGTGATGTCTCTGACCAAACAATCAGAAACAGACTTCATGAGGGTGGCCTGACGTCCTCTAGTGGGCCCTGTGCTCACTGCCCAGCACCGTGGAGCTCGATTGCCACCAGAATTGGCAGGTCCGTCACTGGTGCCCTGTGCTTTTCAGATGAGAGCAGGTTCACCCTGAGCACATGTGACAGACGTGAAAGGGTCTGGAGAAGCCATGGAGAACGTTATGCTGCCTGTAACATCATTCAGCATGACCGGTTTGGTGGTGGGTCAGTGATGGTCTGGGAAGGCATATCCATGGAGGGATACACAGACTTCTACAGGCTAGACAATGGCACCCTGACTGCCATTAGGTATCAGGATGAAATCCTTGGACCCATTGTCAGACCCTACGCTGGTGCAGTGGGTCCTGGGTTCCTCCTGGTGCACGACAATGCCCGGCCTCATGTGGCGAGAGTATGCAGGCAGTTCCTGGAGGATGAAGAAATTGATACCATTGAATGGCCCCCACACTCGCCTGACCTAAATCCAATAGAACACCTCTGGGACATTATGTTTTGGTCCATCCGACACCGCCAGGTTGCACCTCAGACTGTCCAGGAGCTCAGTGATGCACTGGTCCAAATCTGGGAGGAAATACCCCAGGACACCATTCGTCGTCTCATTAGGAGCAATGCCCCGACGTTGTCAGGCGTGCATACAAGGACGTGGGGGCCATACAAACTACTGAGTACCATTTTGAATTGCTGCAATGAAATTTCAGCAACATGGACTAGCCTGCTGCATCATTTTCTCACTTTGATTTTCGGGGTGTCTTTGAATTCAGTTCTCTGTAGGTTGATAATTTTCATTTCCATCAAACGATGTGGCATCCTTTTGTTCCTAACACATTACCCAGTCCATATCAGTATAGATATCCAGCATGATATTTTTCCCCATTGAGATCTGATGTGTTTTCAAAGTGTTCCTTTAATTTTTTTGAGGAGTGTATTGACATTTGACCAAAATCATGCTCAAATGAAGTTACAAGGATTTTGACCAGCGAACATATAGTCAACTCCAGAATTATTGGCACCCTTGTTAAATATGATCAAATGTGGCTTTTGATCTTTCATTCAAAAAAGTCTTACCTATCATTAAATTAAAACAATGGAAAGATTTTTTTTTTTTTCTAGTTCACGTTGGCCACAATTATTGGCACCCAATTATTGTAACATCCTTTTCCCAAGATAACAGTTCACCCTACTCATTTTCTATAGGGTTCAGGTCAGGGAACTGGGACGGCCATGCACTGTAAAACCCGATAAGTTCAGAGTACTCAAAATTATGGTAGACACCGATTACCTCAAAAAATTTAAGTAAAGCAACTCAAATCTTTTAAGTAAAGAATAATTATAAATAACAATTAAGTCAAATTGAATTTTTTTAATTTTAGTTTTATTTAATGTTTAAATCTACTGTACTTAAAACTATTGTTTACCAAACGTAATGTTTTTTATTTTTCAATTATTTTGATGCAGTGGTTGTAAAACCCAATAAATTCAGATGATTCAAAACATTTAAGCAAACAAAAAAAAAAAATTATACTTCACAAATTCAGTAATTATACTTGAAATATTGAATAAACTAACACCTAATCTTTACAGTTAAGTGTTAGTTAGCACCAACATGTGCTAATATAACCATCAAAGAGATTTATCACTATTTACTTACATGAACTGTTAATCAACATACAGTATATATAATCTTAATCATACAAAATATTTGGGAAGAAAATACAGATTGTAGCTTTTGTGACATCACAAATAAAGCCCCGCCCACAACTCTGCCATATTAGCATAGACCCTGTCCTCAGTGAGTTGTACACTGTCTGCCATTTTCTCCAGGAGCAGCTGTAGAGACAAGAATGTCTCGTAAGCAGCTCAGGTGTTTTGTTGTTGGATGTAAGAGTGAACATAACAATCTTCATTTACTGACAACATCAGAGCCGCTGAAGATGCATTGGATTAATTTTATCTTTGAAGGGAATGTGCCCCAATAAACCTAAATTTGTTTATGTCTGCGTGAATCATTTTACCCCAGACTGCTTTGTGAACCAGGGTCAATACAAAGGGATAACAGAAAACAGGTTTTGCTAGAAAGTTGTTCCTCAAGAAGGAATCAGTACCAACTTATTGTGATCCAGCTTATAGTCTCCGGAGCGATACTAGTTACGGCAGTAATGAAGGGGAGAGCACACACTTTATTTCAGCTCTTAAGGTGGTTTTCTGAAGTAAAAACGGATGCTTCATCTTTTGTGTGATGTACAATAAACTTCATAAAACTCATCAGTAAAGTTTTGGCCATAATTCGGACGGGTTCCGCTACAACAGGCTTGTACTAATAGTGGATAAAAGCAAGATGACAACATGAGTTATAAACGTAATTAAACTAAACTATACCTGTTCTATCTCCATGCAGCATATATTCTCTGACTCTGTAGGCATCATTGTCCGACTCCGTTTCGAACATACAAGGTTGAACACCACTACTGACAATTTCAGTGCGTGAGATTGTCCTGTTTTGTTGTTGCATGAGCTCTTGAAGCTCCACACTCTGGGGACATCAGAGACTTATTTTACATCTAGTAAAAAGGGGCATAATAGGTCCCCTTTAATACTGTCCAAACAACATTTAAAGGGTTAGTTCACCCAAAAATGAAAATAATGTCATTTATTACTCACCCTCATGTCATTCTACACCCGTAAGACCTTCGTTCATCTTCAGAACACAAATTAAGATATTGTTGATGAAATTCGATGGCTCAGTGAGGCCTCTATTGAGAGCAAAGCCATTCAAACTCTCAAGATCCATAAAGGTACTAAAAAACAGTTCAGTTTGAAACAGTTCATGTGAGTTCAGTGGTTCTATCTTAATATTATAAAGCGACAAGAATACTTTTTGTGTGCCAAAAAAAAACTTTTCAACAATATATAGTGATGGGCCGATTTCAAACACTGCTTCAAAGCTTTACGAATCAAATCAGTGGATCGGAGCTCCAAAGTCACGTGATTTCAGCAGTTTAGCCGTTTGATAGGAGATCCGAATCACTAATTCGAAACAAAAGATTCATAAAGCTCAGAAGCTTCATGAAGCAGTGTTTTGAAATCAGCCCATCACTAGATATTGTTGAAAAGTCATTATTCTTGTCGCTTTGTAACATTAAGATAGAACCACTGAACTCACATGAACTGTTTCAAATATGTTTTATGGATCTTGAGAGTTTCAATGGCTTTGCTCTCAATAGAGGCCTCACTGAGCCATCGGATTTCATCAACAATATCTTAATTTGCGTTCCGAAGATGAACGAAGGTCTTACAGGTGTAGAATGACATGAGGGTGAGTAATAAATGACATTATTTTCATTTTTGGGTGAACTAACCCTTTAATTTGAATGTCCACTTCTTTAATGCTACAGCCACTGTAATTTCTTGAACATGAACGTGTACATCAAAACATGCAAACTCAGTTTGAGGGTTATTCTCCCGTGTTGGCGTATGTATATAAATGATTGCGTTACAAATCTGGTGAAATGGCGCATATTGCGTACCCAGATTAACATTATCATCCCAAACTCACAGCATATGCAGAGATGGAGTTTGTTAACTGTGCCGCTGAGGCAGTGCAACGGCGCATATATTTATTTGAACCGCAGCGTTTGTGATTTCACAATAATGCTATGCTTTATTATAATTTTAAAATGGTCTTAATACCTGTATATCGTACAGCCTTACAGTCTAATAATATGTGGAATGCACCACTTCTGGTATTTTACAGGTGTCTTGACGTAAAATGCTTCCTATAAATGTCACTTCAGTTCTAATTTCTTGTATGAATAATCATAATCAGTAAAAGACAAAAACTCAACTCCGAAAGGCTGATATCACGAGACAGCTTTTCAAAATTTTAATATCGCGAGATCTTGTAGCACAAGATCTTGCCACACCCCTAATTAGATGCTTTCTTTTCTAGTCTTCTTGACACAGATGTTGGTATGCTGGATGTGTGCAACTGTAATGTACCTGGAGCGTTGTACTCGTACACAGTGACACCGGCAGGCTGCAGCATTCCCACTTCATTGATCTTGTGAACTCTGAAAACAATTCTTTCCGTCTCTTTATGAGAAATCTAAAAAGACATTAAGTAGAAAGTAAAATGAATTATTAGAGCATTACCTATGCCAAACAGCAATTTACCAAAGGAGAAAGAATCAGTTGCGATCACAAAAAAAAGAAATGCAACACATTATAGTGTTGTTGTACCTTATCTATGTAAATGATAAGAGATCCTCGCTCTGACAGCTCCTTGTTCAACTCATAGCTCTGAATGTATCTATCCTTACCAGAAGATAACTGATGGAAAATCATGAGAGCAAAAAAACAGGTGTGATATCAAATTTTAAGTATAAAATATCGATTAAATGAATTTGATAGGATTTATAACAATATTACCATGGAAGAATTCAATATGTTGGATATTCTGTTTATACGATTTCAACTTTCACAATCCTTGACACTATTTATTTACCTTTGAAAGATCACGTTCATCCACTTTAAACCCTGTCAGCAGGCCAATGTCCAAAATAGACATGGTTGAGCTTCTTAACGGGTCCTTGAAACTGCAAAGGAGGCACACGTGATGCAGACTGATTGATGACACTGGCGCTAACCATCAGCGTCACTTTCTATTTGCTGCTTTTGCAGCTTCTGCTTGTGCAAAATGATCACATGTAAAGCATCATTTAACATTGCTTCGCCCTTTTTATAGAAGTATTACAAAGTTTGATGCCACAACGTTCTTGATAAATTTGGACATGTTATTTCTGGTCTTTCTGTACATTTCAGAAAAGAAGAAGAGAAATTAAATGGGACAAATGGTCTGCGAATCTTGTTTAAAGTTAGGATATTTGTATACTCACATGTATTCAATGGTAAGTTGATAACTTTCAGTGGCTCCATCATAGGACACTTCATATAGAGAGAAAGTATCATAATCCAACTTTATTTTACAACACAGCAGTTCAAATTAGTCATGTCACATTCTCACGATGAATACTACCGTCATGCTGTTTGTCCATGTTCACACTAAGATCAAACACATTACAGTCATCGTCTTTCTCTTCAGGCAGAGCATAATACAGAGAAAACACCTGCGAGGAAAGGACAAAAGCTTTTAACACAAAACAGTTTTCTGGTGAAGATTTCATGAGCGTGTTCGTGCACACTTACCGAGAGCATGGCCACCCCAGTCCCTTGAGCGGTGATGTTGAAGCTCTTCGTAATGTCAAACTGTGGCATTCAGTCCATAAAGTAGACCGATAAAGAAAACACACTTTTAGGTGAATCGGTTAACACAATCAACATGTGAATCAGACTTTTGTATGCATTTTATTTCTATTTCTCAACAATACTATTGATTGCTAACTAAGCGCTGTTTTTAAGCCACAAACATTAGTTAATTCAGTCATATTTCCAAACCTTGTCCGAGCGTGCAAGATTAAGGTTGGATTGTCTTATAGCGATCCTCTTGTTATTTGATCTCTCCTGCACAGCGAGCTCCAGGTCCAAATTAATGTCTACCTTCTTAACCTGGATGCGATACTCAGCCACGGCTTGGAACACCATAATTGTTGCCTAAACAAATGGGTAATTAAAAAAAAATGTATTTTATCCTCCACTACCAAGTAGTTTCTCTGTTGTATTGTAGCTGCACGATTAATCGTGATCTTGATTCAAACACCAAGCTATCTCATTACTAAATGAAAGCGATTCAGCTGTCTGTTGATCACACCGGAACATTCAAATTTGTGTTTTGTGTGCTTTTCACCCACACAGTATCGTTATTTCTGTGTTACAAATGTTCAAATTATCACGGAAATACTGGGATAAAAGATTATAGTTATATAAACACTTATGTCTCTGGCAGCGATTAAAATAAAGCAGCTTTTGAAAGTAATTTTGCGCTTCAAATAACGATTGCATTGATTACATCATTAAGCCAGTAGGTGGCGACAAGTGACTTAAAAATTGTGTCATTGAATCATTCATTCAAGAGATTCATTCAAACACAGATTCATCCAGTAATGGATGAGTGAGTCATTGAATCATTCATTTAAACCATTTTTTTAAATAATTCAATTCAAATTAAATAAACATTTATTTATTAATATAACTCCGATTGTGTTCCTCTGAAAGAAGAAAGTCGTATATACCTAGGATGGCTTGAGGGTGAGTAAAGCTTGGGGTGATTTTCATTTTAAAGTGAACTAATCCTTAAATAGACTGCATCAATTAACATTTTGTCAGAACCTCTAGTAAATTACATATTTTGTTTAGTTGTCTGTTCAGAATCATGATCTCTATTTGAAAAAAAAAAAAAAAAAAATCACAATTCTCAATTCATCCACAATCGTGCGGCTCTATGTTGTACTATTCAACTTCCATTAGTTTACGCAACACTGAACTTTTAGCATTAAAATGAAAATTCTGTCATCGTTTGAAACCTGCTTTTCTTACACAAAAACCTGCTTTTTCCTCAGAATGTCCAAGCTGCTTTCTTCCAAACATTGAAAGTGGGCACTAAAATCTCACAATTTCGCACTCGTTCAGACATTCAGAACTTCTGGAGCATTTCTCAGTCTGGGTGAAAATGTGGGTGTGCGTAGCTATAAGCTACTAAAGTGACGTTTCCTTGGTATATCGATAAAATGCAGTATTCTTTTAAATAAAATAACTTCTAGGGGTGAACAAATGTGAAGAAATCCAGACACAAGGAACAAAATGAAGAGGACAATGTAAATTGTAGTCTATAAAAATCAGTCAGTCCAAAAAAAACATTAATTTGTTTGTCACTTGATGAAATACCTGTGTGGTGCCATAACCTCCGTAGCGGGTTTGTTGCTTTCCCAGCCAACGCACTGCCTTTCCGGCTTTCTCAAAATCCTTCGCCATCACCAGGGCAAGAACTGCATAACCTGTGGCCTCTAGAGAGTGATGGTGCTGCCCAGGAACTTGCCAATATGTGCCATCTAAACAAATTGTAATATCACAGTATTGTTTTTTGATAATAATGGGCATCACAACACACATTTTTATACAAAAGAGATTCAAAAAGTTATAAAAGTTTAAGAATTGTTGGAAAACAACTGACACAAACAACTCTTTTTTTAATTTTTTTTTTTTATTCGAACAATCATGTAAATTGCAATAAAATATATCGGTAACACTTTACAATAAGGTTCATGAGTACCAAAATCTTGTTAACATGAGTTAATGCACTTTGAACTAATGTGAACAAACAATGAACAACTGTATTTTCATTAACTAACATTAACAAAGATTAATAAATACTGTAACAAATGCATTGTTCATGGTTAGTTCATGTTAGTTAATACATTAACTAATGTTTAACTAATAAACCTTATTGTAAAGTGTTACCAATATATCAAAATGAATTTCAAATACACAATTTCAAAGAAAAAAAGAGAAAGGACTTTTCACTTTTTAGGATTATAAATGAATTTCTTTCTTATTTTAACATTTTGGATGTTGAATGTGACCTTACTGGCAAATATATATTATTATCGGTAACACTTTAGTATAGGGAACACATATAAACTATTAACTACGACTTTTCCCTCAATAAACTCCTAATTTACTCCTCATTAATAGTTAGTAAGGTAGTTGTTAAGTTTAGGTATTGGGTAGGATTAAGAATGTAGAATAAGGTCATGCAGAATAAGGCATTAATATGTGCTTAATAAGTACTAATAAATAGCTAATATTCTAGTAATATGCATTCTAATAAGCAACTAGTTAAAAGACCCTAAAATAAAGTGTTACCTTATTATCATATGAAAATACATTATAGTTCATGTATTACTCAAATTTACACCAGCTGAAGTTTTCATACAACCCAGTGTTATTTTACTATAATTAAGCAGTAACACTTTATTTTAGGGTCTTTTAACTAGTTGCTTATTAGCATGCATATTACTAGAATATTGGCTGTTTATTAGTAATTATTAAGCACATATTAATGCCTTATTCTGCATGACCTTATTCTACATTCTTAATCTTAACAACTAACTTACTATCTATTAATAAGCAGTAAATTAGGAGTTTATTGAGGGAAAAGTCATAGTTAATAGTGAATACAAGTTCCCTATACTAAAGTGTTACCAATTAAGCTATATAGTTTTTATTAATGGTTTGAATTCATTTTTATTTTTGTATTTTCCAATTTACTTTGTCATTTTAGTTTTTAATTTTTAATTTTAATTTATTTTTTAGCAATTTTGTTGTTGACATTTTTATTAGTTTCTGGGTTTTTTTTGTCTTTTTTTTAAATTAATTTTTCTTTCAGTTTTAGTTTTAGGTATTTTAGTACAAGTTAAACTAAATTAAAATGAGTTATGATTCCTTGGCAAATAGCTGACATTTAAAAATAAATTAAATTAAAACTTATTTTAGTTGTTCAAGTAACAAAAGGTTTAGTTTTAGTTAACTATAATAATCCTGGTATAACCATCTTGGAGAACACAAATTAGTAAGCTTTTGCAATGGAGAAGTTTTTTTGACAGACTGTAACATTACTTACCTTTGCTTTCGGTGGAATGACTCATCAGGATGTCTTTACTGAGTTTTCCAGCATGGGCCAAAGCGTAAGAAGTCATAGCGACAGCATAAGCGCTGGTCAGACTGTGAACTCTCAGCTCCAGGTAATTAATGGCTCTGTTTATACTGTTCTGAAGACTCTAGTATTGAGAGAGAGACTCAGTGAGACTCAGGGTGCTTTCATACTTGCTTCGATTGCCTGGTCCGAATCAGAGTTCGATTGTATTGCATGTACTGCAAATGTTCTAAAGAACACGGGAGTATACATTCTCTCTGCTTGCAGTGCATCAGTCACGCTTGTCAGGAAAGTGAGTGAGACACACTAAACACAGTTTTTTAAATTATACGTCTTCAATTGTGGTTCACTTCCACGATTTAGTATAACTGGTTTCATATCAGCAGCAAACTGTACTAGACTTTACATGAACCAGACCAAACGAACAGAACTCTTGACGTCAATCGAACCTGGGTATGCACCAAAAGTGCTAGTGTGAAAGCACCCTCAGTGAGGCTGATGTGACATATTGTAGTGCTGTTTGTTTCTAGGAATCACACTTACTTTGACAGATCCAGCACAGATCTTGTGCCCCTCTTGCATGGCAATAAGGACAAATGCAGTTAGTGAGGCATCAGCGTCTTTTCTCTGTACGTCACCCTGGAATTAACATACACTCAAATAATAAGATGTTGTATACTGATATAATAAGAATGTTGGGATTCTTCTGAAGTGCAGAGGTGCTACACACAGCCAGGAACAGCCCATGGTTTGGCTGACTTTCACACATTGTACTTGTTAGTTCTTATAATGTTCGGGAATAAATTTATGGGCTACAACTGTTGTACTTTATTTTTGAAGAGGAATTTTGTGAAAAAAATTCACAAACTTACAACCATCTCGCTGTGAATCACAGGGGCGTCTTCTTTAAATGTGCCGTCTGGCAGCTGTTTGTTTGTGGCCAGCCACTTGAGGGCGCTGCAGATCACATTCTCCTCTATGACGATCAGATCGCTGGCTATTGCGAATACTTTCGCCACATATGCTGTCAGCCTGTAAATGGACACAAGATTAAGTATAATACAAGAAACGCAATTATTATCACTCAGTATTTGTTCATAATTGATAAGCTTTGCAATGTTTACAGTTATTGAACTGAATTGAATCAACACTGAACTGAAGTGATATGAATAATGACACTATTGTCTTCTGTAGAGCTGCTTTAAAGTCAAAATAGAAGTTGTTTAATCAGTGCTGAATTTTGCAAATACTGAAATATTATTTTCACTGTTATTTATTAGCATTATTTCACCATGTGCTGCTCGGCCGGTATAACCAGGCAGCATAGGAGCCATCAGGTTTACGGAAGGTCAACTCCAGCTGATAACCTTCACAAGAACAAAAAATTGATGACAGAGTGGCATGTGTTCAGCACTTTAACTCAATTTAACAATTGGAAGCACATTAAATTTAATGTTGAGGCTGACCTGTCTTGATATGGTTAACGGCTTCATTACGGCGCTCAATGCCAACAGCCTCCCACTGCTTGGTGCTGTCTAGGTAATGAGTGGCAATGAGAGGTAGAGTCATGTGGATCATGGTCTGCTCTCCACATCCACTGGGCTGGACAATGAGCTGACCCATAAAATGTCCACTGATGGCCTCCTCGACTGTGCGCGTTATCTCTTCACCTGCGAGCATGGAAGGTAAATGACTGTGATTAGCTTTTGAAAGTCATATTTGCACCATATTGGCATGCATGAACTGATATATCTAGTGGCCTCTGGTTTCTGCAATGTGAATAATGCAGATGGAATCCAGTAATTAATTATTTTTGCATTTTTCTGAGCATTTTCATGTCTTCCAGGTTGAGAAACAAAGTCGCAGAAATGTCGGGGATTCTGATGTAGATGCGTGCCTCCTGAGTGTGCGACTGGCTGCCGGGGCTAGATATGCATTTTGGTTATTAAAATTTAACCCTTAAAACAGAATCTAGAAAAATTAAGATGGAAGAAAACTATTTTGAGAAAAAATAAAACAGAATTTTGGGGAAAAAAAAAATTTCATAGGGCTCTAAAATGTATTTTTGTTAAACTTTTGATAAAATGATATTAAATTCTACACTATCATATTTTTTGATTGGTAGACATGCTTTTTCATTACTAAAATTTAACCATTAAAACGGAATCCAGAAAAATTTAAATGAAAAAAAAAAAAAAGGAATCCAGAAAAATTTAAACTGCAAACAATTTTTTGGGGGGGAAAATAGAATTCATAGGGCCATAAAATGTAATTTTTATTAAACTTTTGATAAATTGATGTTAAATTCTATACTATCATGGTTTTTTAATTGGTAACACTTTACAATAAGTTTCATACAGCAATTATTAATCATTGTTAATGTTAATTTCGACATTTACTAATACATTATTAAAATCTTGTTAACATTAGTTAATGCACTGTGAAATAACATGAGCAAACAATGAACAACTGTATTTTCATTTACTAACGTTAACCAAGATTAGTAAATACAGTGACAAATGTTTTGCTCATGGTTAGTTCATGTTAGTTAATACATTAATATTTAACTAATGAATCTTTTTGTAAAGTGTTACCTTTTAATTATTAGTCATGCTTTTTATCACTAAAATTTAACCATTAAAAAGAATTTAGAAAAAAATAAAATGGATTTCATAGGTCCCTATAAACCTCAGAGAATGAAATTGCAATAAGATTTTCACCTATCACTGTGATCAGTGTGGAAGCAGGAGTGTTGGGAACCTTTCGACGTGGGATGTCACTCCTCATCGCCACGACCTGCACACCGCCTGTTCGATAAAGATAGTATAGGGTGTTTGAAGAGAATTTCAACCATCATTTTCATTGCATATTCAGCATGTATTTCTAAAGAACCTGCACCTGGGTGCTCGGAGGGGTTGATCTCCACAACTCGCTCTTCCACTTCGGTTAACACACCTTCCGGCTGAAAGAAAATCAGACACAACTTGGTGGACGCATTGAAAATCTTGAAATAAAGTAATTGAGGACAAATTCCTGCAGAAATCACCAGAGCTTTCCTCTAAATGTTGACATGGCAGACTCACCACCACCTTCAGATTCTTTCTAATCGCGTCATTGCGATTGGAGCTGTATGCTTCAGCTTCAATCCATTGCTCATTGATATCCATGGGGATGATGATGAGAGGAACAGCTATGGAGGACATGGGGCCAACGGCAACTGTTATCCTGTTGTTCTGCTTTTTTCTGGCACTGCTGCAAATACCCTCCGAAGTCTTGAATTTGATACGCACTGACTGGTAAGACAAAACGAGATCTTCAGCACGGGGAGAAACAACTGGACAATTTAACATCATAAAGCCGGACATATGAAATAATATTCAGACAAACACCACAATTTTAAAAGAAACCCAAACTGAGCAAAAATAGGCAATTTGTAGCAGATGCTGATATTTATGGACAAAAATTCTGATGATTGTAATCTAAAATAAAAAATAACAGTATAGCAGATGCTTATATATTAAATCACATAAATCACTCTATATCTGCCAATAACATGTCTAAGATAATATTTAAATGCTTAATTTTATGATCAGAGCTCTGTAGTTTTACGTTCCTCAAAAGCCTGATGATCATATTTGATACTCACATTTTTCTAAAAAAAAAATAAATAAATAAATAGATTCTTCAGTCCAGTATGTGTTCTTCTTAAAATATTACTAACAATATCAAAGTTATTCTTACGTTTACTTGATAAAAATCAGTAAAGCTTTCACAGCAAAAAGACACATGAACCACAAGCTGAAGGTGGACGTTTGTATTATATAAGCAAGTCTTTTACTTGCTAAAAAAGTATAAACTATCAGTCTGATGTCAGAAGGCATGTTTTGATCATTTAGAGGCCTTAGAAATTTGCATTTCAAATATGATACAGTAGGCTTTAAAGAGTTAATACAATGTACAATGTTAGTGAACTGCACATACTGTAATCTTCTGATTGCTGTAATTGTGAACAATAGCCTTTATTTCCAGTTGTTCATTCCGCACCACTGAATAAGGCATCCTTAGATCAATAAAAAAATCCTTCTTAACGGTGATCTCATAAGGATTTGCCACACATATTCCTGCAGATAAAATGAGGGAGTGTCAAAAAACAGCAAACGATAAACAGAATAACAAATGAACAAGATCTGTGCTTTTTACCGAGGGTCTTGGACAGGCTGATGGCTGTGATCTGCCAGGTTGTGATGGAGTCTTTCAGATATATTTCAGTCCTTAAGGCAGACGTTTCATCACTAGACACAAACGAAGAGACGAGTCGTGGTCAGATCTTTTCAACATCTATAGCCTGTCAGGAGTATGCTTGTTTCATTGTGTTCTGATTTGGTTCTGTTCTGTTCCTATTTACCTGTGTTCCCTTTGCTTGTTTGTTTCCATGGTTTCTGATTAGTTACGCACCTGTTTCTGTTTCAGTTAATTATTTTACCCTGTGTATTTAAGCACTTAGTGCAGTCTCATTTCAGTTTACGTGGTTGTTGATATCTATGTCCTGCGTGTTCCTGGTTTTGATTTATGATTAAAGACTGTCTTTGTATGCTATTCCATAGTGGTGAGATTCATTACAGCCACCAACACGTTGTAACGGTCTGGCAGTGTAGATGCATCGCACGACGAAGGAGAATAAACAGAACAGTCTTTATTAAATCCACTGACAGAAACACAGGAGTTCGCTGGAGAATCATTTAAACACAAGGACATAAACATAGACGATGACCGGCAACAAACTGAACGTGAAAGAGTGACACGTGAAGGCCAAGTATGGTAACCCATACTCAGAATTTGTTCTCTGCATTTAACCCATCCAAGTTAGTGCACACACATTAGGAGCAGAGTAGTGACACTGCAAACCGTGATACACACCCAGAGCAGTGGGCAACCTTTATGCTGTGGCGCCCGGGGAGCAATTGGGGGTTCGGTGCCTTGCTCAAGATCACCTCAGTCATTTCCTGCCGGTGCTGGAATCAAACCAGCAACCTTTGGGTTACCAGTCAGACTCACTAACCATTAGGCTACGACTGGAAGTATTTATACACAAGAAACATAAGGGAACTAAATGGGAACAGCTGGACGAGGATTAACTGATTAGTAACCATACAGACTAACGAGAGCTAATACAGAAACGACAGGAACGAACCAAACAGAACATAATTGTTACACACGTTACATAGCCTAGTCCCTCCAGGATTTTGCAAACTAATCTCCCACATTATTTGCTCACTGTCACTTTAGTTTTCATTTTAATATTTACCTTAGAAATTATAAGATTTTTAAGACAAATAAAAGTGTGTCCAGCATTGCCTCTTTTTTTTTTTTGGAAGAACAGTGTTGCGGTTCCCACAAAATGTTTTCAAGTCAAGTTAAATTTATTTGTTAACTAGCTATACAATCTTTTGCTCACCACAACTGGTTTGAAGGACAGGTAGGTAGATCGATCTCCTCCCAGAGCCAGGATTCAGGAAACTGTGTACGTACCACCACGTCATCTAGTTCATCATCAAAATCATCTTCCTCACCTGAACAAACAAACTAGTGTACACTACCATTCAAAGACTTGGGACCATTCAGCAAGAACGCATTAAATTGATCAAAAATGACAGTAAAGACATTTATAATGTTGCAAAAGATTTCTGTTTCAATTAAATGTTTAATTATTTATTTAAATGAAAATTATTTTATCAAAAAATTCTAAAAAAGTATTTTAGTTTACAGAAAAATATGAAGAAGCAGAGCTGTTTTCAACATTGATAATAGATGTTCCAAATGCATGTTGCAACCTGGTCTCATAGGAAAGACGTAACTGTGGGAACGTTTTCGCGAGTCGCCAAAATACGTACCAATGCGTACATATCACTGCAGTTTCCAACAGAAATGAACGCTAGAGGGAGTAAAACGGCAAGCGCTTTTAATCGTTTTCATACACAGTTACGATTACGGGGTCAGATTATGGATTAATAAAGACTCGTTTTCACGTCTCCTTGCACAATATTATGTTATGACTTCAAAACACTTTTTTTTACCAAAGTGCACGATTTGTAAATGAATATATTTTGGACTTTGCATCGCTTAACCAGCTTTTCTGTCATAACAAGCTTGCTCGGTAGCTCAGCTGATACGGAGCTGTAAGACTAGGAAGCCTTGGGTACGAATCCCGTGAAAGGCGAATCACGGTAAAAGAGCTCAAAGAGAGATATAAACAAGCTAAAACGGAACGATTATAGATGCTTTTTATGTCACGTTTGCTTTTGTTAACACTATCGGGTAGGTTTAGGTGTAGTGTTGGTGGTACGTTATTTTAAAACGCAATGGAGTGCAAATGTCAAATCAGAACTGCAGTGATTCGTATAAAAACCAACGTTATAAAAACGTACCATATTCACGTTTATCTGTTACGGCAAAAAAAAAAAAAAAAAAAATTAACACGCTTTTAGCGCCACTCAGTGGACATTTCACATCGAAACTGCAGTGATATGTATTTTGCGACTCGCGAAAACGTTCCCACTTCTGAAGGATCATGTGACACTGAAAACTGGAGTAATGATGCTGAAAATTCAACTTTGAATGGAGGAATAAATTACATTTTAAAATATAATACAATAGATTTTTTTTTTTTTTTTTAATTGCAATAATTTTTTCACAATAGTACTGTTTTTACTGTATATTTGATCAAATAAATGCAGTCTTGGTGAGCAGAAGAAACTTCTTTCAAAAACAAACAAAAATCTTACTGATCTTTTAAATGGTAGTGTATTTATATAATTACTTCAATTTTAAACTACAAAAACGTATTAGATGCGAGTCTGATATTGGAGCAAAATGATAATGATTAAAGCAATTCATCTAAAAATCACACTAATGATAAGTTTATTCTCTGGTGGGTTGTAATAAAATGAGAATTTGTGATCATAATATTGTAGATGACTAACAGTTATAATTAACCCCACATGCATTCTCAAAGTGTTCAACTGTTTCTACATATTATAATAATGCGTATATGAAATTTAGGACAAAAAAATCAAGAAAGAAGGATTTGAGAGTTACGCAAGTGGATAATTCTCTTGCTGAAATCACTGCATGCTTGAGAGTTGAGAGAATGCATTTGCAAATGAGGCTAAAATCTCACTGCGGGCCAGAAAGATCTCCTCCTCGCTGGAGTACTTCCTCGTCCAGTAGTCTCTGATCTCTCTGCAGCAATGCAAGAAAGCCTGGACACATTCTAGTTCGTCTAAGATGAAACTGGCTCGCCGTTCACATGTGTATTCAAGTCTATTATCGGCCATGCCGTCCACGCAGCACTTCTTCAGTTCCCCAGAGTATTTGCCAGCTGAGAAGACAATGTTAGTATCAAACAGATGGAGAGCAGACAATGAGGGCAGAAGGAGAGAAACTGCATAAATTTATCTTCAATAATAAAACATAGGGCTGCACGAATTGGGGGAAAATCTAACTGCAAATTTTCTGATAACTGCAATTGTGATTTAACAGGGTTTCTACAGGTTTCATCAAATCTAATTTAATGCTTTTTAATGCCAATTTTTTTAATTTTTAATGCCATATATGTCAGTAAATGTCGATAGATGCCATCATAAGGCAGTAAGAATATTCATCATGTCATTGTTGCTCGCATTCTACCAAGTGTCAGCCCTTTACATTTGTTTGCTTCTCTGGTGCTACCCTTTTTGCTCACATAATATATTTTAATACAGCCAAATTCCCAATAAAATTGTTTCATCTATATATTTTTCTGTTTTTGTTGTCAGACAATATGAAATGGAGACTGAAACGTGGCCCATTAAGACTACATACAGGGCTCGACATTAAGCCTTTTCATTCACTTGTACGATCCTTGTACGATTCGTGTAAAATGTATGATTCATCTTTCATTTTAAATTCATAATACAATCAATAAATTTAATTAGAATAAGACACTAAGGGCTGTTACCAATCAAATTAAATAATTTACAAATTTACAATAAAAAATTACAACTGCATTAAATAATGTTATGGGATTGTAAGAAATGTTGGGGGGAAAATGATACTTTTAAAAATTAAACTAAACCACCAGTAGGTTCGCCACTTAAACTAAATGTAATTAAAAATCAGTAATTCTCGCGTTTATTTGTTTTTTGGTATTGATGTTTTAATCAGAAAATTCTCTTTCACTTGCCCCTTCAAAAAATACACTTATCCCGGACTAATGGACAAGCATTAGTGTCGAGCCCTGACATGTTAAACCAGCGCTAAAATTCTGATTTATAATCGAGACGCTGTCTGACAAAATCACCATACACATAATATAAAGACATTTGCTGTGATTTTGGCTATATGTACACATAAAATGATCACTCAGGTTAGAAGCAATAGTATCTATTTTATTTGTTCTCTGACATCCTCAACTGAATGCGCTGCTCCTCTCAGCACTCACTGAACAGAGCAGACGCAGGTACGCCTGCGGCAGGAAAGCAAGACCTCGCGCTCGTGCGGCAGTACCGGGGAGTCTCGGAAGCTAGATCAGGTTAACAAGTATATTCGTCACAATGCGCTTTCTTGAAAAAAAGTCGCAAAAGGGCAGACCCATTTAAGTAAATCGCAGCCTTATAACTTTGGCTTTATTTAAATTTATCATCCAGCCCTAATAACAAGATTCTTTACCCAAAGTAGTGGTGACCTGCAGAAGACTCTCGGCTCGCCGTTTTCTCTTAGACGGGACAGGACACTCGTTATCTACAAGAACATCAAAGATTTGTTTGGAAATATAGAGCACAAAAGAAAACGAAACCGTTCAATTCCAACTACAGGAATCAATCAATTAATACTTGTTCTGGTGTTTGTTCCTCCTGCAGTGCTGGACTCAAACATCAGTCCTGCATCACTAAAAACCCCCATACTGTCCCTTCCACTTCCTGCCGTACAGCCGGTGTCATGCTTCTCTATGATGTCCCAGATCTAAAGCAGGAAAGAGATCAGGTCATTTTAAGCCTGAAACTGCTGAAGTTATTGTACATGAGGTTAATTACCTTAGTCTGAGTGAGTCTGTTCTTGTCATTAAGGACATATACACCCTTATCTACAGCGACCAGCCCAACTTTAGCTCCAGGGTCTCCGGTTATTTTCAGGCTGAACTTATCTCCTGGGCCATATTGCCCCTGGTCCTTCACCTCGACTTTGAGCTGGGATTAAAAACAATAAAGTGATACTCAGAAATGTTGATGGTAGTGAGAGAACTTTTCCTGGTCATGGTTTCTTGGTTCACCCACCGTTCCCATGCATGTGTCCTTCACGTCGACCCAGACTGAATCAGACACCACCTCAGACGAGCCCACATGGTAATAAGCCACGAAGCGGAAAGACGGCACCATGTCTTTGGTTACAGGTAGAGACAGAGTCACTAGAGATTGTCCTCTCCTCTTAAACCTGCCTGCTTGAACAATTTGACCTTTACTCAAGATCTGTGGGAATAAAGATAAATATAGCCAGCATAAATTACATAGATTTTTACGAACACATCTGATGTGATCATTTATTTGAAAAATCAGAGTGGCATTATAAACACATATATAAATGAATAAAATTGTGATAAATGGTTTTAACACATCCACAGGAGGATGTTATTTAAGTAAATATTTATTCCACAAAACATTCCATGCAAATTGTATTAAGTAGTGTCACTATGTTTAGTCACTTACACTTCAGGCAATGATGTAGGTTTTTTTAAAAAAAAAAGAAAAAATTGTAATACATTCACATGTATGAATATAATTTGAATAGTAACTCACCCCTAAATAGATGTAAAAATATATAACTGATATCAAACATCTAGGATATACAAATTAGTGTATGAGCACCAATTGCATTATGTGATCCTCACCATATAGGTGAAATCCTGGTTTATCACTCCCAGGCTGTTTCCCAGATTCAAATTGACTTTCATTTGTTCACCGATCTCAAACTCTGCAGTATCAATGCCAATGTGCAGGTAGTTGTTGGAGCCGCCTTTGGTCTTGTAGGCCTGAGCCGTCATACTTTTTGTTGCCTGCTGATCGTTGCTTAATTGTGGATCTTTGGTCTTTGCCTGAAAATAAACAATTATTTTGCAGGTTTTGCAAAATTTCAGAAGTCATCAAGACTTTAAGATTTTTCACTCAAGCTCAGATCTTACAGTGATCTCCAGTGTAGAAGAATCTCTCTGACTGTTGATAGCAACCTTCGCTATGCCATTGGCTCTAGTTCTGCCTCTGACACCTCCAGGATTGACCTCCACTTCCACATTTTTAGCAGGCGTGTGGTCTGGATTTGTTACATACACCTTAATAAGAAATAAAAAGAAACATTAAACAATAGCATCATGTATCTGAGGCAAGCGGAGGGGAGTATGATCCCGTTCTTAATTATTATTTTTTTTCATGGTTTTATACCGAGACATCAAAGGACATCCCAGGTTTGAAGAATTGTGGTGTTCTTTTGAAGTGGATGGTGTACGGTGACGTCACAATCTGAATGCCTTTCCTTTGAGCTTCCACCATTTCACTGCCTGAAACACACACACACACACAGTCATCAGTCATTTTTCAAGGTTAAGTCAACAATGCAAAAGTGCTGCTAAAAACCTAGCAACTCTCAAAGAAAAATCCAAAGTTTGCAGCCTCTCAGTTCAATTTTCTTACCAGTTTCTGTTAAAACACTGGCTGAAATGTACAGTGACTTCCCAACTAGCTGGAGAATATCTGGGAAGTTTTCCTTGATCATTGGTCTTGTCAGCTCTGCCTCTCCTTCTCCATCAAATATCTACAGAGAGACAAATGGCAACATCAACTCCCTATACAGTAGTAGTTTTTTTTTTTTTTTTTTTACTATTTTATAAAATTACATTTTTGTAAAAGGTTTACTATTTTAGAATTTTTTTTTTTTTTTTTTTACATTTTTACTATTTTATAGAACTATAATTTGTATACTGTCATAGTCGGTTACAGTGAAGAAGAGTTCTTGAGGCAGGATTTAATCGCAGAAGTCACTTTTATTAACAATAGCACATGATAACACAGGAGTAACACAACCAAACTAAATATCAACAAAAAGAGACAAATTTCAACTGAAAATGAAGGCTATTTATCTCAGACTAAAGGGAGGGAGAAAACAAGAAACAGGTGGGATTAATCAATAAACAAATTAGTAACTTTACAATGTATAAGTATATAAGCATGACTCACCTGAACCCTTTGCAGTGAGGCAGCGATGCTGATTTTCTTCTCGTTGTCTATCACACCAAACACCACAAAAGCACTTCCTCTAACCTTATTACCAAACAAGTACCTAACAAAACAAATATAATGTCAAACATTTGAGTACATCCCGTGTGAAAAATCTTGAAACAACTTATGTCACAGAAATTAAAAATACACATGGATTATACTAGAAAAACTACTACTGAAGAGTACTAGATTAGATTTTTGCACAGTGAAACAGTAAAATAAACAACTAAACTCCCGTCGTACTTAGCTGATATGTCTACTGTCAGAGAGTGCTCATTCACATAGAAGAAGGGTTTTCTTGGATTTAAGGTCACTTCAAAGCTCGGCAACACTACAAAAATAAAACAAAAGTTAAACAAAACGATTATTCAATATTTCATACAGCTTTAACAATAGAATAATTTGTTCTCTAGATGAGGCAGTACACATACCATATTCCATAACTTCAAACTCAGTAGTGAAGTTCTTTTGTGGTGTATTTGTGTACTTTGCAATCAACTTCCAAATCCCAGGACTTCAAAACAAAACCAGCAGAAAACACAAGAGTCTTAATAACAGAGACTGTCTGCACTATGATAATTGATAATTTACTGATCAAACTTTACTGAGTAATGCAACAAACCTGGCAATTTCAGGCAAAGGAAAGTTTTCACTCCTGATTCCTCCCCTTGGTAGGAATTTATCTCTGTCGAGTGTGATGCCTTGAGGATTCTTGTTAAACAGTAACAATGCAACACAAATTTAGCTATGTTGTCAAGTGGAAGCAATGATAAGACAATATAGGTGCTTGTTATGGTTCAGTTATTTCATCTATGAGTGTAAAGTATTTAACTGAGTACCATGATATCGACTGAGACAGAAACTCCATCATATATATGTTGATCAGGAGTTAAGGAGAAGACCCTGTAATTTACTGGAAAATAAATTGTCAAATATTACTTCATAAGCTTCATTTTATGTAAAATCGAATGCATATATATTATTGTTGTGATGCTACTCCATAGAAAAAGCCTTCTTTAAAAGTCTGCATTTTTACATGTCAAGTATCAAGTTCGCGACATCTCTCTAAAATTAAAATGCAAGGCTGTGCTAAAGGACCTTAATGTATGTGTGATTCTCCCATGTATTTATTGTTATAAAAAATTCTAATACAATTTGGTAATAATTTATCAGAAGAACTTCCAATATCACATAATTAATAGCAATAACACGTGATTTTTTAAACCTTTTAGGATTTCTTAATCTGATGATCCAATTAAAGCATTCCCAGATAGCAAGCAACCATCAAAATAATACTACAGTAAATCAATGTTAATGTGTCAGTGTTAACTGCATTGAATCAATATCACTTTTGCACCCCAAATTGATGTTGCAAAAATGTTGATATTTCAACAAAAAATCAATGTTAATGATATTGAATCAATGTTACAATGTGATGTTGACTCAACATCATTATTGCACTCTCAGAAAATGAAACACGACTACAACTGACTTAAAGCCACACAGCCTGAAATCAACTGAAGATAAAATAAGACAATACATCTCTCAAGGTCTCAACAGAGGATGATTAAAAACTCAAAAAAGAGCATTACCAGCTTCACTTAACTAGATTGGCTTTATTTCTGACTTTTTTTGAGAATTAACAGAGGTTTAGATGTTGATGTTTTATTGAAAATGTTTGGTCACCATTATGGTGATAAGTGTTTCCTTTGTTCAGAATGTCTGGTCTGTGGCAAGAAAGTATTGTTAATGAATATAATCTATTAGTAACAAATAACCACTTTTGGCCAGGGATAAGATTAGTAAATTATTCTGTTTTATGATGATGGAAACTATATAATCTGATCATCTTTGTTTCTGACTTTCTTTGCAACAAATTATGTTTTGGTAAACACAGTTACAAAGAACACAAACTCACACGAAAAGCCAAGAGTCAAACTGCCCAACTAAATGAAACACTAATCACCATAATGGTGACCAAACATTTTCAATAAAACATCAACATCTAAACCTCTGTTAATTCTCAAAAAGAACTTCTGCTGAGATCTTGAGAGATTTAAAGTATTCTTTTATCTTCAGTTGATTTCAAGTCAGTTGTAGTTGTTGTGTTTCATTTTCTGAGAGTGCAAGCATGATGTTGAACGAACATCACATTGTAACATTGATTCAATGCCATTACCATTGTTTTTTTTTTTTTTTTTTTTTTTTTTTTTTTAAATGTCAACATTTTTTTCAACATTAATTGCGGGTGCAAAAGTGATGTTGATTCAATGAAGTTAACATTGACACAACATTGATTTAACATTATTTCAACGGTTACTTGCTATCTGGGTTGTGACCCATCCATAAAATAAACCTAAATCTTACCTGTGCTAGCAGGCGTGTAGATGGGCTTGTCTGTCTGTACAAATATATATCCAGACTGGAATGAGACCATGACCACTTTCTCCAGAGTTTTGGATGGAAATTGAGCTTGTAGATACACATACTGCTTCTCCAGAGGATCATCAGAGAAGAAGTTCTGATCATCAGGGATCTGAATAACAGATAATCAGTCAACCTGAATTACATCTGTTAATAAAATAATGAGAATGAGACATCACTGCACTGTTATTATAGAGTTCTCACCTTTATATCGGTAAGGATCTGGAAATTGTTGTCTGCAGTCAGTGTCACTGTTTTGGACAGTATTTCCAGGTTCTTCTTTGGGTGGTTCTTTACTACAATCCTTACGTTCAGGTTTCCTCCAGTGTGATCCTGAGCCTCCACAAGCACATTCTCTGAGGTACCCACTCTCAGCAAATTAGGAGCTGACAAAACATATCTGAGGAAGTGAAAATGAAGATTTATAATTGTCTATCACAAGAAATAAAAATAAAAAATTAATGTACTTACAGTGGGTCACATAATGTGAGCAAAGGGAAGCACAGAACGATGGCAGTCAGTGTCACTACGTCTATGTGCATCATGTTCACCTGCTCCTTTGTCTCTGTTAGTGACTAAAATGAGAGCATTGTTTCGACTTTTATCATTCATCTACATCCCTCCTCATTTCAAGATATCATCATTGTCCTCAGAGCTAACTGTTGATTAACTGAAGTATGATCAAGCAGAAAAGCATTGGTGTGCATTTGTGTTGTGCAACTCGAGCGTTTAAGACAACTGTTACATTCTTGGTTGCCTAAAACCCAGTTTCACAACAAAGGTTGCTTGTGTCTATAATCTTCAGACTAAGGGTGACAAACCAAATTCAGCAATGGCAAAGATAATGTTTGCTTCAATTGTTTATTTGCACATTCTTCTTTCCTTTCGTTGCTGGAGGACAAAGGTGCAAGGAAGCATCGGTTTAGATATTGAGAAGCACTCAACAAAAAACTTGTTATGCTTTTGTTATGTTATGAGAGCATGTCTAAAATACATTCAACATGCAACTACAAGTTATTGACTAGTTTTTTCCAACTGGCTTCTTGAATATCTTAATTTAAAAATAAATGAAAGATGTTGATGTTAGCCACATAAACTTTTTGCAGGTTAGAATTTGCTGACTTCCTGATTTCTTCACCCAGTTATTTCACAAAAGCGCTTGTACCTTCATGTGCAAACTCATAGTAAAGTTGAAATTAGAGACCACAATTGCTCAATATAAAAAATAGTACAAATATGCAATATACGTTCATGTTAAAGGAGCTCTCCAACATATGAGAGATAAAGTACTTTTTTAGCTTGGTTGACTTGTTGACATGCAAAATTAAATTAGTGAAATCATCCTCCAGTATTTCACTTGCTATTTTTTTTTTTTTTTTTACAAACACTGTTTATTTAAACGATCTTGGACTGAGAATATTATATGACGCTTTCTATCTGTAAACGTCTCATGAAAATTGAAAGCAAGTTTCTGTTTTACTGTATTTAAGGCCTTTATAGATTACTAAACAAATTTAAGCTCATGAAAACATTTAGTCAGGAATCGATTTGGCGAGTTAGGTGATGCTAAAACACAAGAACCTGTATCACATCCAGAATGATGTCCTCATCCAAGAGGTACATCAACCTGTGAACATGAATACACGTCAGAAGTGGTGAAAATTTACATCTGCTATGGGTTTCAGAATTAGGTGTGGCAAAATGGCTCGATTGCGCCACCTACAAAATTTCAATTAAGCGCCCTTCGCGCTACGTTTCACATACAGGGATTAAAATCGGCAGACACATGTAACAGCCCAATACCTACAAAAAAGTCCCAGGTTGCAAAATCTGTAAACCCAACAGGAAGTGAGATATTTTGAGTTTTCTCTGCAAATTTTTTTGCCATTTCCAGACGAACTCCTCCTAGAGATTTTATCAGATAAACATCATATTTGGTCAGTCTAATCTAAAGGCCTTTGCGACGTTAAATTGCGAAGATCTTGAGTTTTCGTTGAAGGGCGTGTCCGTGGTGGCCTGACAAAATTCGATGTTTCACCATGAAACAGGAAGTTGTTGTAACTCTGGCATATCGGGAATGTCCGATCTGCCCCAAACTTCACGTTTTATTAGAGTCCTGGCTTGAACACATCTACATGGCAATATTCAGTTACAGTCATAGCGCCACCTGCTGGCAACAGGAAATGACGTTAGATAAACAACAGATAAACACCATTATGTTGTCAGTCTAATCTTAAGGCCTTAGCGATGTTAAATTGTGAAGATCTTGAGTTTTCGTTGAACGGCGTGTCTGTGGCGGATTGACAAAGTCTGATGTTTCGCCATGAAACAGGAAGTTGTTGTAACTCAGTGTCCGATCTGCCCCAAACTTCACATGTGTGATAAAAGTCCTGGCCTAAAAACATCTACATGCCAATATTCAGTTAGTCATAGCGCCACCTGCTGGCAACAGGAAATGGCATGCTTTACACTGTAATTCACTCCCAGAAACACATTTAAACATGCCATGAAGTACCAAACATGGTAGAAACACGTTAAATCATGCAACCCTTGGCTAAGTGCTAAAGTTGTTGTAACTCAGGCATACGATGTCTGATCTGCTCCAAACTTCACATGTTTGATAATAGTCCTGGCCTAAAGACATCTACATGGCAATATTCAGTAATAGTCAGAGCGCCACCTGTTGGCAGCAGGAAGTGTGGCAAGTCGAAATGACTTTGCCATATTTCTCCTGTATTTACTCACTTACATGCATGTTGCCTACTATTCACTGTTTTCCTAAGGCCAACAGGTGGCGGTGGCCCCGGGTGCGAGGGCCCTTTCATCACTGCTTGCAGCTTTAATTCTGAACTTGTTATCCTGAGTGAACTGAACTCTCACATTTTCCGTGCCACTGGGTGGGTGGGTGGGTTGCCTTTAGAACAACGTCATGACTATGGGCCAGATTTACTAAACAGGGCAAGTTAGTGTGAGAGCGCAATTCCTTTCTTCTTTTACCTTGGAATAATTTAGCCTTTATTTGCACAGATGTCTTCCAGATTCACAATCTGAATGATGATTCTTTCAGGGCTTGGGGGTATATATCCCTTATAAATCTCTTCCTCTTTACTACTAGTTGCAGCACAAAATAAGCATGAATGAACATCAGATGGTATGTTGAAAGATACAGTACAAATTACCGAAATCTGTTCCATTTCTCCATTTCAGTTTTTCAACAACGGAAAGACATCAGTAACAGCTTGTAATGTCATGTAATATTACATTTACCTCAGGAAAGCTGTTCAATGACCATTAGCTATAAAAATGCTCTGTAGTAAGGAGCATGCACTATATTACATAATCATATTTTTAATTAACCTGCTTTAATGTATGTTTAAATAAATCAGTCATAAATAGTTATGACAAAAAAGTTATGACAGCCACCAATGTTTATATTTCAAAAAATGAATTGGAGTAGAAACATAGATATGTCATTAAAAAGTTATTATTATAACATTATTATGATAAAAACTGACTTGCATGCATGAACATGAACATGCATTTATCATGAAATTTGTCAGTGCTCGGTCCTATAAGTACTGTAATGTCTTTTATGATTATTACGCTGAGACAAAGTTTTAAAATATCACACAAAACAAATGATAATTTTGGATTTGTAATTCAGAATGACAAAAGAATAATGGATGTTTTTGCCACTGTATATCACACGATGAATAATTAGAGTCCAAAACAAACTTTTTTGTCCTTTTTTTTCTTTGTTTTATTCAGTCAATGGGTTCTTTATAAAATTACAACAAGTATTTTGGACAAAACAATATGATGAGGATTTATTGAAAGTTTGCAAGGGATGTTTAATTTTCTGTAATCAACAAATGTTTATATAATTATGTAGCACATCCTTCTTTAAGGAGGCTATTCTCGAGTTCAGTGATGCCGATGTATTGATCCCTGTATTCTTTAGTTTGGCTTTGCTCTCTTGTGGGCCAGTATTCAACCCAGGTCTTCTCTCCCAAGATGTACTGCAGACTAAAACAACAGAAAAGTGAAGACATAAAAAGTTGACATGAATAATTTCCAGTATAAGGGTAAATGACAAATAAGGATGTCCAAGGTGATAAAAAAAAACATTGTATGAATGTTGGTTTCATACATTTCTGAAAAACATTTTTACCATTTTATAACAAATATTTTTCTCAGAATGACTAAATTTGCATAAATTATATCTTTTCACGAGTGTCGAATGGGTTTCCTGCACGATGGTTACGCCATAAAAATTCAATAAAAAGAATTTCAGCTTTTTTCTTCAATTTCTAGACAGTTACACCACATAAGACAATTTTTGACTTTAAGCCTCACAACAATCATTAAGTTAATTAGAAAATTTGTTCTTTATAGATGTGTATTCAAGCAATTTTTGTATGAACTATATTTCTTAATGCATCTTTTAAATAACTTTGAATAAATTTGGACAAAATTGGAGCATCACTGAGCAAATAACAACGTTGTACATACTTTAAATACAAAAAGCTCAGGCAAATCCTGTTATTTACAGACACACAGTGGACGCTTACCTTCCTCCTAGCTTTGGCAGGTCAGTGGATTTGCCCATAATGAGGTACGACTTGCCTTCTACCAATCCCAAATCTTCCCTGCAACTGGGACGAGCCAAAAATGGTCTGACTCTCCCCTCAACATCCTCATCAGTGCCTACAGGACAGAACAATGTTTAGGAAACACTTTCACTACAATGCAGTGTAGCCTCATGTTGAACATGTATTTGAGAGGACAAACATCATTTAACTGGAATCAGACACATTTCAAATGCATTTCATGATCAGTGGAGAAACATACAGAGAATATTGAACCGTACCTTCTTTCAGCACCTGGTCCACCCTCAAGTGATAGATGTCAGAGTCATGTGCCAGATCCATCCCCACCACTGTGACTTTATAAACTGTCAAATATACATGTTATATTGTTATCTACATGTAGAGCTGTAAGGCTCAGGTCAAACTGCATTCACACACTTCCTGTTCACTGCTCAATGACTCTTCAGTTACAGAGGTTCTTGAGTTAACAGCTCAGAGGAAGGTAGTATATTCAGTGAATAACAACATAGATTTGTGTCTGTTCTTCGCACAGGAGGAATACAGTACACAAGTTAAATTTATAATGTGTTTGCCATTTTTGGAGATAAAAGGGATAGAAAAAAATGTTGTCATCATTTACTCATCCTCATGTTGTTCCAAACCTGTATGAGTTTTTTTTTTTTGTTGTTGTTGTTGTTGTTGAACACATAAGAAGGTATTTTGAAGAATGTTGGAAATCAAACAGTTGACAGTAGTCACTGACTTCCATAGTAGGAAAAAAAAAAAAAAAAAACTATGGAAATCAATGGCTACCATCATGATTACCAACATTCTTCAAAATACCTTCTTTTGTGTTCAACAACAACAACAACAACAAAAAACTCATACAGGTTTGGAACAACATGAGGATGAGTAAATGATGACAAAATTCTCATTTTTGGGTAAACTATCCCTTTAAAAGACATGGACATTATAAAAACAGCATCAGATAACATTGCATTAAATATGATTTTACACTGCTGATCCTTTTTTTTTTTTTTTTTTTCTTTTACAAGCAAATTGGCTGATTCCTAAAAGGGCAAACTGGCCTTAAACAAAAATATATTTTTCTGAAGACAGTCAGTCCCCTATAGAGAGACATTCATATAAACCCCCACCCCCAATTCAATATTTATATTTTTCTTCTTATATTTCGAGAATCGCGAACAGTGAGCTTGCTGTCTGGTACAGTATTTTCTCTGCTGGCAAGTCTCTGTTCTCCTCTTCGTGTCCGTCTTCAGCGTGTTCTGTCTCTGGCCTGTTTTAATGTCCTGTTTACAGACTTCGTAATATTTCCACACAAATTACATTTTGGGAAATTATTGCAATGCAGTTTGTGTGCAAGTCTGGAATAGATTTTCGCCAAAATAACACAAAAAACTGGTCAGTTGTCGATCGTGTGTTTGGAGCAAAAACCAGCCAGTTCCGATTTATGGCCGGTCGACCGGTACATCTCTAGCTTTAAATGTTTCCTATGATTTACATTTTTGACTGTGCACCTGATTTTTGTTATGTGACTGTGATTGTTGATTGTGACAACTTTATACATTTATTCACTATGATAAGAGCAGTGTCAAGAACTTTCTTTTTGCTTTCCGCAAAAACAATCCTGAGACAACATGAGAGTGTGTAAATAATGAATCTTAATTTCTTGAAGTATGACAGTCATGAGAATGAATTAACACAGAGAACTGAATGCATTTACCATAATCCATGCCAGCTTCACAGGCTTTAATCAAACGATCCTCATCTTTGACATCATCTTTCTTCTGTAAACTGCATTTTTCTGTGTTAAAAGAAGTTAACAGTTCGTACAGTTGTTTTTTTTTTCCCTCAATCACATTAAACAGTAAATCATAACTGGATGTTTAACTCTTTTCCCGAGGGTTAAATCTAGATGCGAAGGAGATGATTTCAGTCCAACCTCAAGAGTCTGTTCAGCACATTAAAGGCCGGAATGTTAGTACTAAATTTAGTACTAAATCTGACACTTTGACTAACATTACAAGTGGACAGGGAATAAAATAAAGTGCTACAATGCTTCAGGATATGATCTCTTTACAATGTTCCTGTAGTGTTATGTGTGTGTGATAATACCTTCTGCACACTGACACAGGTCTCCCTTACATAGTCTGTATATAGCGGCGTCTTTCCGTTTAGGGTGGAAGAACTTTGTACAGCGTGCATCTGGAAAAGAAAAAACATATGTGGGTTTCATTAATTTCATGATATGCAAATGCAATTTTAACCCCGTGCGACTTATTTTCTGGAAAATACAATAATAGGTTACAATATTTGCTGAGAAAAGCGCCAAAATGAAGATTATTCAAAAGAATTATTGTGGCAGATGACTAAATCATTGGACGGACTTTGGAACTGAGAAATTGAGTTAATTTGAGAGCTCCAGTTTAATTAAACAGAAGTGTGTGTATGTGTTTATGCACATGCACCAAAAACTTACTGGGTGAGTAATATTCATATATTGTGACTGCAGCAGGTTGAAGCAGACCCACATCAAGCATCTTGTGCATTCTGAAGGCAATTCTTTGTGGTTCTGTACGCAAAACCTAAAAATACAGAAACCAAATCAAATTTATGATTACATATCATATTGTACACTGGAAGCTGTGTACAATATTTGGGTTACATAGTGTTAACATGAACAAATTAATATGAATGTGATTAATATTTGTCAGTTATACACAAATTAAACAGGTAAGATTTATGTAATAGTACACAGCAAAATGCCCATGTTAAATTAACACTGCCTAGTGTTCATGTGTGCGCGCACTACAGAGAGTGTAAGCAGTGAAAAAGAACCACGTGATCATTAAGTTACTGGATATTAATGAGCACTTTAGAACATCTGTCAGCCAATCAGAATCAAGAATTCAACAATACTTTATAGAAATATAATGCAAAGCACATGGTTTCCAGGTCAAAAGAAAATGAGATGAAATGATCAGGCAACTCAGTCTGTTGAAATACCTTATCTAAGTAGAGGATGAGGGATCCTCGCTCTGACAGCACTTTGTCCATCTCAAATTTCTGAATGTATCTCTCCTTCCCAGTGGACAACTAAGGACAAGAAAAACAAGAAGTAAAAATCAATACATGATATGATCAAAATGTCCTGTCTGTAAATGTTTATTAGATTCCTCTTCTATTTACATACACGCTACTAGAACTGAGACGCTCCACAAAGCTTGTGAGTTTTTGTTTCTACTAGAATGGAATAATTTATTCATTGCTATATACTGTAAATGTGAGGCAACACTGCATCAGTTTATCATCATAATACCTCTTCAAGATCTTTGCTTTCCACCCTAAATCCCGTCGGTATGCCAATGTCCAGAATAGTCATGGTGGCATGGGTTTTATCGCTTTTGAAGCTGTGAAGATGGACAGATCAAGAGCAAGTTTTATTAACAGGTTTCGTAGGTCTTCAGGTTTGCTTCATCTACTGATTCTGCGTTTAAGGCTGCTTTCACACTAGAGCTTTTGGTGCAAACCCGAGTCCATTTGATGTCAGAATTATTATATTGCAGTATAACGTAGAGCTGCTCGTCTCTGAATTATCTGTCTTTGAAGAGCAACTTGCATCCACATTGTGGGAAAAAGGATCGCAGGATCGAACTCAGACGAAGCAAACAAACCAAGTGTGAAAACAGCCTAAATGAGCACATGCTGATTAATTACAAATAAAAATGGTATCTTGACATAAAAATAAACATACTAGGAAATTTGGTTACACTTTATTTTAAGGTGTCTTTGTTACACTGTAATTATAAATTTAAGTACTGAGTAATATTAATTAACTACATGAACTTACTATAGGGTTAGGAGTAGGGTTTGGTTTAGGGTTAGTTGCATGTAATTATGCATAATTTATAGTTATTAATATAGTAACTACATGTAACACATGTAACAATGACACTGTAAAATAAAGTGTTACCGGAAATTTGTTCACGTACAAGAAATCCATAGTGAGCTTGTAAGTTTCAAGGACTCCTTCTTGTTTTGCTAAAGTGAAAAAAAGATAATTAAAATAAAAAAACAACACAACACACAATTGGGTATTTTGGAGATTTCATTTTAGCTCTGAATGTATGGAAAGTGCATGAACTCTTGTCAATCGTACTTTCAAGGTCTTTGTCCATTTTAACAGTCAGATCAAAGAATGTACAGTCAGACTTCTTCTCAACAGGTCTGGCGTAGTACAGTGTCAAAACCTGAAAACAGCAGATTAGATGTTTATATGCTTGTTTTAATCTCGCTGTTGACCGTATAAACGCTCATGAACACTCACAGAGAGAGTGGCTGTTCCAGTTCCTCTAGCCGTCACATTGAAGTCCTTGTTGATCTCCACCTGTTGAGTGAATATCATCAGAATAATCAAATCAATGATGTAACAGAGATACCTGAAGACTTTATTGGAGAGGGTGGAGCTTGAAGGTCCATCCACACCATAACTCTAAATTTACTCTGTCCCTAAACCTAATTAGGTTAAGCTCTACTCATTAGGTTCACATAGGTGGAGCTGGACTAGGTGAAGCTCCACCCATTATGTTGATAGAGCTCAAGCTGGACATCATTTGGCTCTGCAGTGAGCACCACTTGTTTTATTGACCAAACAACACTATTGACAGAATCCCAAAATTCCTCACTTATTATGATACAACAAAATCATCCAACTGACATGAGCAGCACACAATTTGAAGCAGGTAGATGAGTTATTCCTCACCTTGTCTGACCGTGTAAGATGCGCACTTTCTTTTTTAATGGTCCATCTGACAGGTCTGCTTCTTCCTGCCACTGCCAGCTCCACGTCCAGATTGAAGTTTTGTCGGTCCTTCACCTGCGTGCGATACTCTGCCACGGCCTGGAACACCATGATGGTCGCCTAGAAAGCACAGAAAAGCTTTCAAAGACAAGTTCTACACCTGTTTATCGCAGTAAAATGATGAGGTGTTAGTGTACCTGTGTGGTGCCAGAACCGCCATAATGAGACTGTTGTCTGCCCAGCCAGTGCACTGCCTCTCCTGCTTTATCGAAGTCTTTGGCCCTCACAAGTGCCAGCACAGCATAGGCCGTCGCCTCTCGTGAGTGATAAGGCTGTCCAGCGACGTTCCAAAACCTACCGGCTGATTCAAACACAAATCAGGAATAGAAACAGGAGTGCGTTGCTGCTGCCTCTCTATTCGTTCCATTACTGTTATTGACACCAACAGGCAGTTGTCATTACATCACAAAACTCTGATAATTCTTCCATTATTTACACTTGGGTTTGGGTTAGAATTGTTCCATCTTGTATAAAGCACAACACGTTTTGATGACTTGTCACTGACCTTCTCCTTGGGAGGAATGTTTCATCAAGATGTCTTTACTGAGTTTTTCAGAATTGGCCATGGCGTAGGACGTCATCGCAACAGCGTAAGGATTGGTCAGTTGTGGAAGTCGACCTTCTAAGAATGCAACAGCCTTCCTGATACTTTCATGCAGACTCTATAAAAGTGTGTGTGAGAGGTTAAACCCAAGAGAAAAAGCAAAAAAAAAAAAAAAGCTGTTAATTTATAATTTAATGTTTTTGATGATCAAAACAGTGGAAGAGATGTACTTACACCAACTGCTCCAGAACAGATCTCTCTGCCCTCTTGCATGGCAATCACAATAAAGGCCGTCAGAGAGGCATCTGCATCTTTGCCTCGTACGTCACCCTGGAATAAAGCACAAACAATATCACAAAAATGTGTTTTGTCTTATTAAAGGGAAGTTTTCAACTAAAAACGGAAAACATGTTATGCATTTTGGCCGTTCATTTACACGCCAATGACGTTTTGGGGAACTGAAAACACAATTTTTGAAAACAGGTTTCAAAGTGCAAGTTTTTGAAAACGATACCATCTCTGTGAAATTGAATTTGTGAAAGCATTTGACGCCATGCGCACATGTATTACGTGTTCAGTCTATAGGCGCGTAGTGTTTCTTTACAAAGTGACATCGCCAACTACAGAATACAGCGCTTTTAGTTGTTTTCACGCATCTGTGTGAACAGGGATCATTTTGACAACACTGTCATCTGTAAGCAAAAAAAAAAAAAAAAACGCAAAGGAAATACTTTTCCATTTTTAGTACACTGTTGTCATGTAAATTACCCTGAATCAGCAAATGTAGTCTGCTAAAATATTTTTTACTTGGCCTATCAACCAATCAGTGGACAACAATTGAATCCATGCAGAAATTTAACAAACTGTGACAGTATTAGACATTTCAAATGTATCTTGCTTTGGTTCATAATTCATAAGTGTATTACACAAGCACAGATTTATAATAAATAATAATATTTAATATCATTTTAAGTGGGTGTGATAAGGACCCGAGGAGAATCAGGAGAATCACACGAGGATGAAAAAACAAACGCCCAGGAAATATAAAACAGCAAACCCCATGTAACTATTATAAAATGTTAAAAAATGCTGGGCAATTTTTACTTGGCAAACATATTTCCTTTGAAATATCTTATTCAGGGAAGTACTCAATTAAAAAAAAAAAAAAAAAAAAACTTGTGTTCCCCTAAGAAACTTTGCATTCACTCGAAAAACTTTTGTAATTGAAATAATGAGGTGTGGAGGAAAGGCTATATTAATTTTACAGTGATTTTGCGAGCGAATGCAAAGCTTCTCTGGGAAAGCAGTAGTCTTGAGAGAGAACACAAAAGTTTTGTGAGTGAACACAAAAGCACTGAAATATGATTTTCCCTCCCATCTCATATTTTTTCATCACCATGTCCCATTAGGGACCTCACCTGCCTGTAGCTTTTTAGTAATCCTGAAGACATTGATTAGCTTGTTCAGCTTGTGTGTTTTTAACTAAAAGTGGATCTTGAGGGCCAGAGTTGCTCACCTCTGCCGTAGGGGCTCCATTTATTACAGATTGTGCAAGCAGTATGTAAACGTATTATTTGCATTTTACATATTATTTGTAGTTGTATTATTTGTAAAAGCCAGGGCTGGGTCTGCCTCCTCCGAGGGCAGCGCTTGCAGGGTTCACTACCTGGTCCCTGAAGGGGGTGGTAGGAACCTTGGGCACATATCCAGGCCGGGGTCTTAGAACAACATGAGAGTTGGCCGGCCCGAATTCTAGGCACAGTTCGTTGACCGAAAATGCTTGCAGGTCCCCTACCCTCTTGATGGAAGCCAATGCAGCCAGGAAAACTGTCTTTAGTGACAGAATTTTCAACTCAGCTGACTGCAAAGGTGGGGGAAACGTATACTTGCGAAGGTCCCGGGGCCAGCTGTGCGCCAGTGCATCCGTGCCGAGGGTGCCCTCGGTCAGGGAATAAAACAACTGGCAATGGGTCGAGTCCGGAGAGGCAAACAGGTCTACCTGTGCAGCTCCGAAGAGCTCCCAAATCAGCTGGACCACCTGGGGATGGAGTCGCCACTCTCCCGGAAGCTCGTCGGCTGCACGATTGAGCACGCCAGGGATGTGAATGGCCCGAAGCGACCATGTGTCCAGAGGAGAAGATGGCGGGCGAGTTGCCACATGCGGCGGGAGTGTAGACCAACCTGGTGGTTGATGTACGCAACGGTCACAGTATTGTCCGTACAGACCAGCACGTGCTTGCCATGTAGCAGCCCTTTGAGGTGGCCCAGCGCAAGATGTACTGCTACAACTCGAGGCAGTTGATGTGCCAATGCAGTTGAGGCCCCGTCCACAGACCCGACACTGCATGCCCGTTGTACGTGGCCCCCCAGCCCGTGGCAGAGGCATCCGTGAATACCACAGCATGCCTGGACACTTGTTCTAGGGGGACTACCTCCCGTAGAAACGAAGGGTCTGACCACGGGCTGAAGGTTTGGTGACAGTACGGGGTGATGGACACCTGGTGCGTTCCGCTCTGCCACGCCCATCTTGGGACTCGGCCGTGAAGCCAGTGCTGAAGCGGCCTCATATGAAGCAACCCGAGTGGCGTTACTGCGGCTGCGGATGCCATATGCCCCAGGAGCCTCTGAAAAAGTTTCAGTGGGGCCGCTGTCCTGCCTCTGAACGAATTCAAGCAATTCAACACTGACTGGACGCGCTCTTCTGTGAGTCGTGCTGTCCGGATGACCGAGTCCAACTCCATACCGAGAAAAGAGATCCTCTGCACAGGGGAGAGTTTGCTCTTTTCCCAGTTGGGCAGCAGTGTGTGGTTCGAGGATGCCACCAGGCCTTCTCACACACCCTCTGCCCCACCCTGGAACCAGGTAAGTGTTGCACAGGGCACTCAGACTCCACTTCGTGCCACCTCAGTGCCTCCCTGCGGTGGCACTGCACAAGCTCCCGTTCAAGATGTTAACGCAGAAACGCATCTTCGAGTGCATCCGTGCTGAATCCAAAATCCCCCCCATACCCTGCTTATTCCACTATACCAATGTCCTCCACTATACTATAGCTCTTCTCCTCTCCTCCTTTCTCCTCTCCTCATATGATCTCCCTCTATATGTTCCACTCTTCCTTTCCTTCTCATTACACCCCTTCCTCTACCCACACCACCACCTTTACACTTACACCTCTTTATTTTCCCCTTCTCCTGCATATTCTTATTCTTTTCTTGCTCTATGTATACTTTCCCTTTCATACTTTCCCTGTTACATTATGCAATTGTCAAGTCAAATCAAGTCATCTTCATTTATATAGCGCTTTTCACAATACATATTGTTTCAAAGCAGCTTCACAGTGACAATAGAAAAATTATTGTCAAGCTAAAGTTGGTTTTTGATTGAATCACTTCCGTTGTAAAAATTGTTTTAAATGTGTAAACAGATAGGAAAACTGGATTTCTTCATGTTGTGTCTATTATTAACCAAGCAGTTATAATTTTGGGGCCAACTGAAAACATACCAAGTCAAGTCAAGTCAAGTTTGGAGAAATGTGTCAAATCAATTCACAGAAAAACTGTAAATTGCGCACACAGGAATCGATAAGCGGAAGCGAAATTTACATTTTATCACAAGTATCCGATTCCTGACCTTAGGTATTCTGGAATCCATTTTCAATTCCCAACCCTAGTCATAGTGATGTTCAACTTACCACCATCTCTCCATGAACTACAGCTGAATCCTCTTTAAAGGAGCCATCTGGCAGTTGTTTGTTGAGAACCAGCCACTTGAGGGCGCTGCAGATCACATTATCGTCTATAGGAACAAAAGTACTGGCCATGGCGAAGACTTTGGCCACATATGCAGTCAGCCTTTAATAGACAGAAACAAATGCAAATTGGTAGCAAATAATAATTTGTTACTAATAATCATAAAAACATAAAATAACAAAATATGACAGGAGAAACTGGGCATGAAAATAAATAAAAACAAATTAAATTGATTGAAATGAAAATACCATGTGCTGCTTGGCCTGTCTATCCAGGCAGCGTAGGAACCATCTGATTTACGATAGCTTAGCTGCCGTTGATAACCTTAATACAAAAAAAAAATAAAGAAAAAACATTTATTTGTTTATTATTTGTTTTTCTGCTTTTTCTTTTATTTCAAATCAAGTCAAATTCTTTAAATCTGTTATCCTGCTGACCTGTATTGATATGGTTAACGGCTTCATTACGGCGGTCCATGCCAACAGCCTCCCACTGATTGGTGCTGTCCAGATAATTAGTGGCAGTGAGAGGTAGAGTCATAAAGATCATGTTCTGCTCTCCACATCCACTGGGCTGGACAATAAGACGACCCATGAAGTCTCCACTGATGGCCTGCTCAACTGTCTGAGAGATCTCTTCACCTGGAAGGTTAAAAGAGGAAATTTAGGCTGAGATTTTTTTTTTCTCAATTTTTGTTATCTTTGTTATGATGAGCTGAATTGATTGGATCATTGTGGTTTGCTATTGGTCGATCTCATGTGAGTGACAGGTTGTCCTGCCCTCGTGCCAGTAAAACGTCATCAGAGATGTCATTGCAAGAGGGATGCAATTTAATTTGATTAAAGATTACAAGGGCATATTAATTTAAAACAATAATGATCAGCACAGATAAATAATTTACAATAAATACTGAAAGAACTGTAATATATAGTCAATAATTGTCCATTTTAATTTAATCCCTATTTAAAATTCTTTACGTGTAATACATTTCTAGTGTGTTCCATTAAAATATCATAGTTTTTATTTATTTTCATAATATTCAAAGTCGGGAAGCCCAATTTTTAAAATGTTGTCATATTTCCTGGTTTTATTTCAGTAGTGGTCACGCCCAAGCTGTGGTTCGAGCTAGAGTGCGGGAAAGGCAGTGCTCGTCCTGAGGAGATATCAGACATGAGGTGACGATCAGAAGACTCACAACATGTCCTAACCAGACGCGACACACGATAAAAGGTAGGCTATCTTTTCCATGTTAATCAGAGTTTTGTCCTAATCAGCTTCTACAGGGATACGCGACAGGGCAGGGATTCTGTTTTTGAATGGTTTCTACAGCCGTCGTCGCGCTGCGGTTATACAATCGGCTTTCAGATGCGGCCTTCGATGGATGCATCCTTTGAATTGCGACGCAGCTCATGTGAGGGAGAGATAGCTAAAATTTATTTCTAAATATTGTATGCTACATTACCGAATAGCCTTTTTAAACTGATTATTGACCAATCAATTCTGTGAAGGATGATAAAGAAGTTCAGCGCAATGTGAGGCAGAGCTGTGAGGGCGCGATAGAGCACGACGTCTCCATTAATACTCCATATTTTTAAATATTGTATTACTGAATCACCACTTTAAACTGTTGTCCAAAACAAACAATTGAAGTCATATTTCAAGATTGACGTATATCAATCGGCAGGACATGTAATAAATACAAAAAGAAATCGAAAGGAAACGTTTTAATCAGAGGTTGCGTCAAAAAAACAAAAAACAAAAAAACACTGACATTTAATTTAAAATGTTTTTAATCATTTTCAAATAACTAATGTAAAACCCTACTTTAAAACCAAGTCCCACAGTAAAATGTGCTAATGGGGATCAGAAGTGAAAGGAGCCAAAGTTTTTAGCAATCTGCAAAATTGATAGAAAGCAGCTTGAATTAAGCTAATTATACATAAAATGCACCACTGCAGCTTTTTGCTTATTTTCTTTGAATTTCCTTATAGCATGGAGACTGAAGATCAAAGTACCATTCGTTTTGCGGAGACGCATTTATGTAAGTGAAACATGCAAACTCAAATGAATGAGGCACAGTGACTGAGTGACAAAAGCTTGATTACAATTATTACAAACCTCAGCATGACGTACTGCGATAGAATCATCATACAACAAGTAATACAAAATTTGTTGTGGACATTGAGGAATAGACAAATGATTGTAGATACAAGGTTTCAATTCTAGTTACACAAAACATGCAAACAACTTTTAAGAAATAATCATTAAACATTCATGAAAACGTCTTTTTTCCTTACCAACAATTGTGATGAACGTGTTAGCAGGTGTGTCTGGAACCCGATCAGGTGGTATTTCAGCTTTAACAACTATAGGTCTTTCCCCTGTTTCATTTGGGATGAGAAACAGAGAAGAAGGGGAAGATAAAGGAAGAGTCATGGGTCATGTGCTGATCAGATTTTGCACGCTTTTGGTGAGTATTGAGCAAGAAGAAGAGCAGTTGATTGTGATCTCGATTGGCTGGAACTATAATGATATTTGTAGATGTTTTTGTCTTGACTGGACAGAAGTAAACTGACATTAAATCAATGATTTTATGATGAAGTGTAAAGTTTCCATGGTTCACAGTAAATCTCACCATTCTTAACAGGATTGAGCTCCACGTTTTGGGTATGTAATGGAACCAGCACACCCTCCGACTGAGAGAGAGAAAGAGAGAGAGTAAGTTAACTACCCATAGTGCTCTAGTTTATCTATTCAAAATATGACAATCACCTACTGAGCATTGTGTAACAAATGACCAAATCAATTAAAACAGAAATCTCATCAGACGTACCACCACCTTCAGGCTCTTTCTCACTCCATCAGTGTAGACAGAATCAAATGCTGCAGCTTTCACCTCAATCATGTGATTTCCCAGTGTCATGGGAATAATCACATATGAAACCGCTATGCTGGAGTCTTTGTCAACGTTAACTATTGTTCGGTGTTTGCCTCTCTTACTGGCAAAGCTGCAAACATCTGGAGCCTCCATAAACTCCACTCGCACCTGGAGAAAACAGGAGAGTGAGACACAAATCACTTCAATATCTAGAGGAAACCTCCTCCAAAGTAAATCAAATATGAAAAGTGTGATGAAGGACATTTATGTTTTAGCAATGATTAGTATCCTACACTTTTTTCAGTTTGAGTCACATGCAGTTTAAAAACTAGAATGACTCTCAGAATCCATATGCTGTCATTAGTAAATTATGTGACTCAAGCTGAAATGGTTATTACGATGCACAAGGTTTTAATATATACCATAAATCTGACTGTATTTTTAATATGACATCGGATCTACCTTCTGCTTCTTTGGTGTGTAGTTGTGAATAATGGCCTTGATTTCCAGTTGTTCTCCGCGCACAGCTGAATAAGGCATCTTGAGGTCAATGAAAAGGTGTTTAAAAACGACAATCTCCTCAGGTTCTGCCACACAGATGCCTTTGAGGAGGATCACAGACACACATAATGTTTTAAAGCAACAGCTCCAGGGTGATAATGATGATGATGATGTTTTTCAGACCATGTATTCTGCATTTGCAGCTTCTTCTAACACCTTACCAAGTGTTGGTGACAGACTGACAGCCAAGATCTGCCATGTAGTAATAGAGTCTTTCAGGTACATCACTTTATCTTTGACTGGTACTGGACTGGAATATGAGAAAATTATATTAAAAAATGAGAATTTTTTAAGTACTCTTCTAATGGTTGTTTACCATCTAAATCCATATCAGGCTAAAAAGCTTCATAAGCCGGGCAACCTAAAAGCATTACTGTATGTCTTACCAGGAGAACAAGATTCAGGTGTTTTCGAAATAAAATCAGCACATTAAATACTGTTGTCTTAAAAAAAAAAAAAAAAAAAAAAAAAAAAAGAAGAAGAAGAATTTGTATTCTGCACTCATTTTCATTATTTTGAAACTGTCTCCAGCTATAATATTATGTCAGTCTCAAAACTCCTCACTGGTCTAGAAGTTCCCATAGTTTTCTATTAACATTTATGAACAACACTAGTGGATGTAATTTCATGTTGATGTTGAATCATTTTCCTTGTAACTAACACTAAAGATTCTAGTGGGGATCAGTGCATAAAAATATGAAAAGTGAAAAGTGTGATGTGATAATTGAGAAACAATGTAAGTTCTTTGTTTTGTGAATGAGGCTTAATTTACAGCTTTTGTCCAAAAGTCTCTTAAAATACTCACCAATTCTCGCATAGATCAATTTCCTCCCAAAGCCAACTCTCAGGGAACTGTGTACGTGAAACAATCTCATCCGAGTCTGTATAATAGTCATCATCATCATCACCTGTTGTATAGATAAAAACAATAACACATCAGATAACGATAATCAAATAAATTTCATCAATATTAACTGACGCGACGCCAGTTTACACTTTCTTCGTAAGTTGAATACGGAAGGCGGACTGGCTTTATGATGGATGGATGTGGATGGAGGCATTTTCTTCAGCTCATACTCGTTGGTCTCGCTCACTGCCATTATAAAGCTCGGATGCGTCAGATATATTTATTAATATATTTCCGATTGTTTTCATCAGAAAAATGAAAGTCATATACACCTAGGATGGCTTGAGGGTGAGTAAAGCTTGGGGTAATTTTCATTTGAAAGTGAACTAATCCTTTAAGTCATTTCAAAACTAATGAACTTTGCACTTATTTTCCTGTTTATTACTGTGAAGCTGCTTTGAAACAATCTTTATTGTATAAAGCACTACTGAATTAACTTAAATGTGGAAAAATGGACATGGCAGTTGTAAAAGTGCCACTTACAGTTGAGGTAAACATCATGGAAACACTGTAAAAAACTTCACATTTTGACACAGAGCACTGCACGATATGGTGGAGCCATCCAGCAGCTTAAGATATTGGAACAACCTTAATCAGTTAATACTTACTGCGAGCCAGAATCATCTCCTCCTCTTCTGTCTTCATGTTTTTGCGGGTTTTCATCTCATTGCAGCAGTGCAGGAAGACTTTGGCGCACTCTTGGCCATCTACAATGTAAGTGGCTCTTCGTTCACAGGTGTAGCCGAGTTTATTATCTCTCATCCCATCAATGCAGCACTGCTTCAGTTCACCAGAGTATTTACCAGCTGAAAAGACAATGTTACTGTAGAACAATGAGGGAAGTAGGAGAACTACTAGGGGAAAGACGAAATTCCCTAAAACATAAACCGTGAACTAAACGAGAAGGGCTCGGGATCTTTAACACACTAATAAAGCCCAGAAGATACTTTCTGATTTGAATGGCAAAAGTAAAATCTCACCCAGTGTACCAGTGATCTGCAGGAGACTCTCAGCTCTTCGTTTTCTCTTTGCAGGGACGGGACACTCAGACGCTAGAGGACAATTCATTTGAATGACTTGGTATATTGTCAAAATGATGTTAAAGAACCCAAGAGCAGCAAGAACTATTTATTAAATCTAATCAAGTATGGATATTCCAGAAACGGGGAACCAAGACACAATGAAACAAACAACTCAAGAAGAAATTCATAGTACAACATTCAAGATCAGACCAACAACAGGAACCCTCATGAATCTGTTTGTTCAGTAAATGAAACTGTAGAATAAGAAATGGAAAAAAAATAGATACTTGTTCTGGTGTTTGTTCCTCCTGCAGTGTGTGACTCAAACATCAGACCTGCATCACTGAAAACCCCCATACTGTCCCTTCCACCTCCTGCCGTACAGCCGGTGTCATGTTGCTCTATTCTGTCCCAGATCTAGAGGTGCAAAAAAGACACTAGTTACATACATTTTAAATAAGAGCTGATTGTGCCATTATGTCTGAGGAACATACTTCACCTGAGTCTGAGTGAGTCTGTTCTTGTTAAGGACATGCACAGCCTTGTCAACCACCACCAGACCAACTCTAGCTCCAGGATCTCCAGTTATCTGAAGCTTGACTTCATCTCCTGTGCCATAGGTATTCATCTTGTTCTTCACCTGAAGCTTGAGCTGTTAAAATGAAAGACACTGAATCAGACCTAGTTGATTGGCATGTCAACCATTTCTTGTGATAGTTGACCCACCGTTCCCATGCATGTGTCCTTCACGTCCACCCAAACTGAATCAGACACCACCTCAGACGAGCCCACATGGTAATAAGCCACGAAGCGGAAAGACGGCACCATGTCTTTGGTTACAGGTAGAGACAGAGTCACTAGAGCTTGTCCTCTTCTCTTAAACCTGTCTGCTTGAACAATCTGACCTTTACTCAAGATCTGAAAATGAGACAAGTAAAAAAGACTTAAGCACTTTGTACGGCTTCAAACACAAGCTGTTGTAGAAAATAAATACTGATGTAATTGATGCATTGGTGGTACAAATGAATAACAAATAACCATAATCTTTACCATGTATGTGTAATCCTGATCTTTAACTCCTGGACTTTGTCCAGTGTTCAGATTGACTTTCATTTGATCACCGATCTCAAGCTCTGCGGTATCAATGCCGATGTGCAAGTAATTCTTGGAGTCGCCTTTGGGAACGTAGGCCAGAGCTGTCATCGTCTTCACTGCCTGCTGTCCATCGCTTAATTGTGGATCTTTGGTTTTAGCCTGAAATAAAGAAATATTCCTGCTGATTCATAGCAACTACAAATAACTATAAATAAATAGCTTGTTCTACATCATGTATTATATGTCTTACAGTGATCTCCAGCTTGGAAGATCCTCCTAGAGAGTTGACGGTTACTTTTGCAATGCCATTGGCTGCTGTATGACCTTTGACTATTCCAGGATTGACCTCCACTTCCACATCTTCAGCAGGGGTCTGGTCAGGATTTGTAACATAGACCTTTTATAAAACCAAGACCAAAAAAAAACAAAAACAAACAAACAAACAAACAAAAAAAAACATTAGCCATCATCATGTCTATTAATATATTGGTAAAATTGTTCCTCCTATAACCCTTCAGGTTCATAAAGTCAATGTTTTTTACCGATATATCGAAGGGCATTCCAGGTTTGAAGAATTGTGGTGTTTTTTTGAAGTGGATGGTGTATGGTGACGTCACAATCTGAATGCCTCTCTTTTCCGCTTCCACCATTTCACTGCCTGAAACACACACACACACACACACGATCAGCCTCTCATATACACTCACATATATGCATGTAAATGTGTATACAGATGTACAGTATCTATTGAGTCTTACCACTCTCTGTTAAAAGACTGACTGAAACATAGATTGATTGTCCAACCAGCTGGTTAATGTTTGGAAAGGTCTTAGTGATCATCTCCCTGGTCAGTTCTGCAGCACCTTCTCCTTTCATTATCTATTCATGTATGAGAAAGACATTAACATCAGTCTACAAGACGCAGTAAAAAGCTTTTTAATGTTTTATTTACGTCATCATCTAGGTGAAGAGAAATTAGATTGATCCCAACTTGTAAACTGTTTAATTTCTCTCACCTGAACTCTTTGAAGAGATGCAGGAATACTTATTTTCTTCTCACCATCCATCACACCAAACATCACAAATGCATTTCCTTCTACCTTCTGTCCAAACAGGTACCTATAAACGCACATACAATTTTTGCTGTAAAAACTGAATGGTGATGACGACTGTTTTTGATCCACATCCAGTTTCAACACAATACATTTCAAAGTTAACACAGGTTATGCATTCTGGATGATATATTACTATATACTATAGCACTATATAATTGTATTTAATTATTAACATTATGCAAGATTAATAAATACTGTAAAAATATTGTTTTGTTAGTTCATAATACAATAATTATCTGAAATGTAACCACATATTTTATAGTGCAGATCTACTGGGATATGACTGACACAACTTAAAAACTAATACTAAGTAAAATACTACTTAATACTACCAGTAAAATAGAGAATAACCACAACTCAAAAACAAAACAAAAAAAAAACACATGCCTTTAAGATAAATGTCTTAGTTACTTTGGAAGATATACTATCTCAAACACACTGGAATGGCAGGACCAATTTTTGGTTGCTCATTGTACATTATTTCAGTTTATATACAAATCTATTTAAAATCAGTGTGTTCACACATCATAGATTTATTTTCAAAACAGTGAGGCAGAACATATGTTGTCTTACTTGGCTTCAATGTCAACTGTCAGACTCTGATCATCCACATAGTAGAATGACCTACTGGGTTTTAATTTCACTTCAAATGTTGGAAGCACTAAAACCAAGACAGACACACAAATATATAAATACATTACTTTAGTTATCACATTTTTACACAACATTCAGTTTTCTGATACACATCTTACTGTCATGTCTTGTTTTGGTGTTTTGGTTCATGTTTCATGTTTAACTGCTATGTTATGTTTGCCATGTGCTTCCTGTTGTCATGTGATTTCCTTGCTCATATGATCTTGCCATGTGCTCCCCTAGGCTTGTTCGAGATGAACTACACTAGCCTGCCACCGGCTGGTGAGATCTGCCTGTTGCAGGCAGGAGTGGAGTACAGAGACGGCCGTGCTTTCCATAGTGTGCTGAACCAACGTCATTCATGGCAGACAACGTGATTTTTGCGTTGATTGTACCCGAAGAAGTGGATGCGATTGAAATTCCCATTTTTTGAATATCAGATATTCAATATCAAGATTGGTTAAATATAGGAACTTGTCTAAGAAAAAACACGCAACACACGTTGTCCTTGTCATCACAGAATCTGACCAATGAGAATAAAGTGTGTCGTCATCAAGGCTTTCACAGCCGATTTTGAAGGCTTTTTCGACTTTTTGAGGCTGCGAAAGCCTTGATGACGACACATGGGAATTTTAATCGCATCCACTTCTTTGGCTACAATAGGCGGCTGGTCTCGTTTTGCTCTTGTGGTACTTTGATGGTACATGTGATCGTAAGGCGGCTGCAGTGCAGATCAAAGTCAGACAAATTTTCTAACCAGAATGCATTGCTTTTGTCAGGTAGCAGCTGATCTTTGCGGCGCCGCATGAAGTCGAACAAACTAATGTGTCATGTTGTCATTGGTTGATTTATTCATGTGGTTTATTAGTTCTGTTTTTGTGATTGGGACATTGTCTTGATTGTTCACAGGTGTTCCTTGTTTGTCATTAGTCCTTGTATATAGATAGCCCTCATGATTCATTGTTATCTCTCTTGTCTAGCTTTGTTCCCTGTAACTTGCTGGTTGAGTGCTAAGTTCATGTTTCAAGTCATCAAGTCAAGCCAAAGACTTGTTTGGTATTTTGTTTATGTTTGAATTCATGTCGATAATGTAAATAAACTGCACTTGGGTTCTTCAAGCTCGCCTCCAGTGGGACTTTGTTACAGAAAGCTAGACCCTAAAAAATCTTCTGCGACTACACAAGGGGAATCGTCCCCTGGAGAATTACGTTCAGGACTTTTGTGAACTGTCTCACTTGGTGGACTTTAATGATACAGACCTCAAGGGTATTGTACATTAGTCCTTGTATACAGATAGCTCTCATGTTTCACTGTTCTCTTGTCTAGCCTTGTTTGTGTAACCTGCTGTTCAGTGAGTGTTAGTTTACGCCGAGTCAAGCCACGTCTTTGTTTTTGTATTTTGTTCATGTTTTGGATTATAATAAACTGCACTTGGGTTCTCACTACGCTCGCCTCCAGTGGACTACGTTACACTTACCATATTCTTTGACCTCAAAGTCAGCAGTAAACTGCTTCTGAGGAGTGTTTGCGAACCGTGTGACCACCTTCCAGATCCCAAGACTGAAAAATACAAAACACATCCAGGAACATACACATCTGAATTCATTACATCAAAACAGATGATAATAAACCATGAACAGGGATTTGCTGCTGTTTATTAATAAATCAGTAGGTAATGTCCTGAAGTACACACCATAGATCAGGGTTCCTCAATTAGTTTTTACCAAGGGCCAAATACTTTCAACAATACATAGCCAAGGGCCACAAACCTCAATGTTATGAAATGCCATTTGATGTTATCAGTGTTGGGGGTAACGAGTTACAAAGTAACGGATTACAGTAACTATATTACTTTTTTGGGTAACGAAGTAAAGTAACGCATTACACTAATAATATTGGTAACTACACTACTTTACTAGACTATAGGAACACGCTTTCCTGCGTTACCCAAGCCGTGTTTGCCTGTGTGTAAAGTTCTGTCTGTTTAAGTGGTGCGTGCATGCGTGTGCCTGTATGTGTGCCATTGCCATAGAGATCAATTTGCTGTAGCTGCTGGTGCGAAGGGGAGCGGGAAATGGAGATGGAGACGGAGACAGGGGGTTTCGGCCACTGGCGATATTCGCATTACTTTCAGTTTATTGCTCAAAAGGACAAAAATATTCGTGTGAAATGCACACTATGCCCAGGCGACAAGTGTCTTTCAACTGCTGCCAACTCGATGAGCAACCTGTCTAAGCATTTGTCAGCCCAGCATGGCAATACAAAACTTGTGGCGAAAGATCCTGCTCACCGGTCATTTGAAGGAGTCACTCATCATCAGCCAACCCCGCCTAAACAAGCTAAGCTTTTCTCAAGTCTTGGAGCGCAGCAGGTAACACAAAACGAAATGAACAGGCTAGTTGCAGGGTTCATTGTAGAAGACATGCTTCCCCTGTCGACCATTGAATCGCCCAGGTTTAGAAAAATACTAGATAAAATACCCGCGACTCGCAAGCCAACGTCCGACAGGAAAACATTTTCACATTACATGGATAAGTGTTAGTCCGACATGGAATCGAAGCTTAAAAGAACGTTCGAGTCCCTGGATCATGTGTGTACCACCGCGGACATTTGGTCCGCCAACAACAAAAGTTATTTAGGAATGACGGTGCACTGGATAGACAGCATTAGTTTTAAAGGCGAGAAGGCTGCTCTTGCCTGCAAGAGAGTGAGAGGAAGACACACTTACGATGTCATAGCTAGCGAAATAGAACAGGTTCATTCATCCTTGGACTATCACATAAAATAACAGCATGTGTCACTGATAATGGCAGCAATTTTGTAAAAGACTTTAGAATGTTTGAATCCCATCCTGATGATGGGTCTGACTCTGACGAGCCATCTGATGAGGAGGGAGAGGAGGAGGTCACTTTTACTGATGTTGCAGAAGCACTCTCCACAGAATCAGATGAGACATTTTCACTGCCGCCTCATCTGCGCTGTGCATCACATACACTAAACCTGATCGCAAAAAATGACCTGGAGAAATGGCTGACCAGTAACAATGGCTGTAAAGCAGTTTACAGAAGTGCTCTTGCCAAGTGTGCAGCTCTCTGGACAAAAACTAGTCGCTGTACTGTGGCTTCAGACCAGGTTGAGGATGTGCTAAAAAGAAAGCTCATCATACCCACTGCTACACGCTGGAACTCAACTCATGACGCCTTGTCTCTCATCACAGAAATCCCAATCAGAGATTTAAACACCATTTTTTCTAGACTGAGTGTAAAGAGCATCACTGAGTGAGAGTATCAGTTCCTGAAGGAATATTGTGCAGTGTTAAGTCCTCTTGCTGCTGCATTAGATATACTACAAGGAGAAGATGATTGCTACTACGGCACCCTCCTGCTTCTTACCAGTCTCTTTCAGTAGTCATTGGAATGCATCAAATGAGCATATCCAGCTTGCTGGATGAATCAAAAGTGCTCCATCCATGATGTTTCTGTCTTACATGCTCCTAAAGACGAAGAAGAGGATGACGTGTTCCTCAAGCGCCCCTTTATTCTTACGGTCATACTGGTGGTGACATCATAAGCTGTCGTCGGCCAATTCATTTGTCATTCTTCAGACATGGGTGAGGCGTTCCCCATAGTGTCTTGTTCAGACGCAGTGTGAGTTCCCATTCGAAAGGGAACTATATTATATATTAGCATCCACACCAACGTACAATAACATTCTGTTTATTGTAAGCGCGCACTACAATAATGTCATCTGCCACTTTAAATGATCGAGATCTTTAAAGCAGGGTGGATTCTGATTGGCCGTCAACCAATCAGAATCAAGCACGGGAACTATCCATTTTATAATCGATCTTTTAGTCTATGCTGTTTTCAGCTGATGAATGAGCAGAACTTTATAGTGCATCTCTCATCCAATAAATCACATTAAGCTTTGTGCTTTATTATTTTTGATATAAAACAAAGTCTCAGCTGTCAAATTCTGTCCTTTTTATTACGAAATTCAAACAATAAATACCGTTTTGGTGCTTTTTAATGTGGAGATCACAGTTGCCTCCTCAGATTAAGTGAAACGGCAGCGCAGAACGCTCGTGAAAGGATCATCTCTTCCACTTTACTACTAGTTACAGTGCGAAATAAACATGAATTAACATCAGAAGGTATGTTAAAAGATAATTTTAACCTTCAATATTAGTAATGTAGCACCAACTGACTCCCGGTATAGTTTACAGCATTAGCTGAGAGGTTTTTTTTCCCTTGAGAACATTTGCTATGTACTGTACCTGATATTCATCCAAATTAATCAAATCGAATCTCGAATTTAAATTTGTCACCAGGTGCAAGCGTTGTCGGCTTTCTACACGGGAGGCATCAAAACAAACTAGCGAAGTAGCACAAGCGTGTTGAGTACATCAGAAATAGAACGGGGTATTTGTTTACTCTTGGCGACTCACGCTGTGCCACATCCAATGTAGAGAGCATCACTGATTTTAGTTTGTTAAATTTGCTTTTGACCCATTGTGTAGTGCCGTCCGCATCCTGTGTGCACAGTGCAAGTTGTCAATGATGCTGCTTAAAAATTATCAGCGATTTCGCACAAGCAACATGATTACAGTAACGTTACATTGACAGAAACATTTGACTTCAGCACAGGCCCTCGGACCAAACATTTGTCTCTCGTGGGTCGCCTGTTGAGGAACCCTACCATAGACAGATAAAAATGTTTGATCTGTACACTCAGGTTTAATACACCTATCAGTGTTTTACACACCTGGAAACCTCAGGAATGGCGTATTTTCCGGACTTCATCCCTTTCACTGGATAAATCTTTTCTGATGAAACTGTGATGCCTTGTGGATTCTTAAGAAACACGGAAATCAGCATTACCAATGTGTCTACTGAGATCAGTGCAATGAATGAATATATGAATGAATATATGAATGAATCAATGAATCAATGAATGAATGTATGTATGTATGTATGTATGTGTATGTGTATGTGTGTGCACTTATATAAATGTTTACCATGATCTCCACCGTGACTCCAGACTGACTGAGTGGTGTCAGGTTGGGCGTCAGAGAGAAAATCCTGTACTGAACTGCAAAAAAGTCAAAGCAAAAACTGAAATACTTTGTTTGAAAATTTTAGCTGATTGTTTTATTTATACATATTTGAGAGACTTGCAATTCAATGTGTTAAAAAATGACACAATAAACAACTTTTTTTTACCAAGTGTTATTAGCGTTTTACTATAGCTATGATAGCAACAAAAATCCAAAATTGCTTGTAACGGCTTTATGACGGCATGGCTTATATTCCAACATATACACATGCCTTTTTAATTTAGCTTGAGATGGCTTGAGGCAAAATGCAATTTATTCTATGAACTCCTGTGAAGTTCTATTAGTGATAATAATAATAATAATAATAATAATAATAATAATAATAAATATAGCTGCAAGCAGCAATTACGGGGCCAAGCACAATAAGCCAGCCAACATGGCTGTGAGCATCAGACCAACTGCAACAGTGAGCAATTAAAGACCTATTAAGATCTTTTTAGGCAAAAGAGCTGAAAAATGATCAAATATGAGGATTTACTGGTTCATCAATTTCGACCAATAGGTGGTGCTGTGACCAAATTAATGTGGTATGGTCAGAGTGAGGTGACAATGACACTTGCAAAGTTTGGTGTCAGTATTTCAAAGCATTGCAGAGATACAGACTCAACAGTGATTTTGGCATCATGCCTCTAATTCGTTGCTGCAGTATAGGAAAAAGGTTATGTCTATCAACATGAAATCCATAAGTTTTTGCCGGCATGGTCTGAAGATGATACGATTCAATTTTGGTGAAAACTGGACCAATGGTGTAGGAGGAGTTTAAAAAAAGTGTGATTTTAAAGAAAATCAAAGTAGTGGAGACTTAGTTATGCTGACTATGGCAAAATTGGCATCAATGTTCTCAGCATGACCCACGGAATCTAATAAGACCAGTCTCATTACAATAGGCCACATTTATATAAAGCTATTAGCATTTTTTAAATATTTCGTTATAAAATTTGACCACAAGGAGGCGCTGTCTCAAAACCTATTGTGTACCTTCAGAGCATGATGCCGATGCCACATCCTGAGTTTCGTAATGGTACATCAATGCATTCGTATAATATAGCATTTTTTTATCATAATACTGTATTGTAGTTAATGTAAATTTCATGTTTTGTTCAATTATAGCGCCACCAAGAGGCACAATCCCACCAATTTTTTTATGTGTCCTCATGGTGACCCCATACATGTGTGTATCAAATTAGGTGCAAATATCTCATTTTGTTTTGGAGTTATAGACATTTACATGTAAGAAATCATAAAAAATGACCCATGGACGACTTTGTTTTGATTTTTGTGCCACTTCCTATCAAAATTTTGACATTTGGGCTGTGACATATAGTTAACCAGCTTAGGTTTCGTGTTTCCTACGCTGGTTTCGTCTCGATCGGCCTAACGGTTTCAAAGATATTCGTAATTGTTTTTTAAGCGCTAAATCACCACGCCGCACAAACCGTAAGTCAAAACCTAGCATGTTTGGTATCGTTGGACTCGGCAAGGATTCAGGAGTCTAAGGATGTGACTCCCATGAAACTAAGCCAACCAGATCAAAAGTTATAAGCATATGAAAAAAAAAAATTCTCCACTAGGTGGCGCTGGTCCGAAACTTCTCAGGCTCCTTCAGGGCATTGTCCTGATGACCCATACCAAATTTCGTAACGATACGCTAATGCGTTTGTAAAATACAGCATTTTAGCACAAAATTCAAAATGGCCGACGGCCAAAATGGCATAACAAAGTTATGATTTTTGGACAAACCCATCAGATGTTATGAGCAAAAATAGCCATTTTTCGTATCTCCGGACCAGTAGGTGGCGCTGCGCCGAAACGCTGCATGTTGGCTCAGGTCATGCTTGTGATGACTTGTACCAAGTTTGGTCTGAATACGATAAAGCGTTGCGGAGATACAGCCTTACATCTATTTTCGCAAGCGCAGCGTAAAATTCTTTCGCGTGTTTTTCGAAAACGGTTTGATAAATCAACTTGAATTCCATAACTTTTTGTCGGCATGGTCTGAAGATGATCTGGTTAAATTTTCGTGAAAATCGGAGTACCGGCCTAGGAGGAGTTCGAAAAAGTATGTTTTTCAGAAAATTCAAAATGGCGGAAAAATTTTCATGACGGAAAATGACGTCATAGGGTGCATTTGATTCGTCTTGAGGCACGGAAATTTTGTTTCTAACCCTTACGGTTCAAAAGTTATTAACATAAACATGAGTGCAACTTTAGACAGCTGGTTTGCGCTAGAGGGATTGAGTTAGAGACTCCAAATTTGCTAAAGACAAAGATCAAACTGTCCTCTAACTGTGTGCCAAATTTCATAACTTTCCCGCAAGCGGTTCTATGGGCTGCCATAGACTTCCAGAGCGGAAGAAGAAGAATAATAATAAAGAAAAGAACGCCAACAGATACAATAGGTGCTTAAGCACCTTCGGTGCTTGGCCCCTAATAATAATAATAATAATAAAAAACTTCAAAAAAACAAATGCAGCCATTTCATAGAGCAAACCAGATGCCATTCACACTCCATCTGTCCTATATTTAATTGCTAGTATATGTTCAAAAGTACAGAATATTTATGATGTCATGCTGATGTAACATTTAAAATTAACTTTGTGCTTTAATGCGCTCTATATTTGCCATGTTTTCACTGAATCATACCTGTGCTAGCAGGCGTGTAGATGGGCTTGTCTGTCTGTACAAATATATATCCAGACTGGAATGAGACCATGACCACTTTCTCCAGAGTTTTGGATGGAAATTGAGCTTGTAGATTCACATACTGCTTCTCCAGAGGATCATCAGAGAAGAAGTTCTTATCATCAGCAATCTAAAGAACAGAAAATGAATTATTAATAATAATAATAATAATAATAATAATAATAATAATAATTTTACCATTTACAAACTAAATTATACACGTTTAGATGATGAATCACACAGACTCACACAAGCAAAAAAAAAAAAAAAAAAAAAATATGGCATCACCTTTATATCTGTAAGGATCTGGTAATTGTTGTCTGCCGTCAGTGTCACTGTTTTAGACAGTATCTCCTTGTCTTTCTTTGGGTGGTTCTTCACTATGATCTTTACATCAAAAGCTGCTCCAGAATAATCCTGAGCCTCCACAAACACGTTCTCTGAGGAACCCACTCTCAGCAAATTAGGAGCTGACAGAACAAACCTGAGGAGATCAAATCAGAGCGTTTGAAATCTCAAAAACAGATCTATAAGAAACTCTATGAGCAAACGGTGTGTTTAATACTCACAGCGGGTCACACAGTGTGAGGAGGGGTGAGGAGAGAAGAACAACAGTCAGACACAGCAGCTTCACGTCCATCCTGTCTGTCTGTGTGTCTCTTCCTGTGAGCGTCTGTGAACCTGCAGCAGCTCAGATTTATACCCGCCTCCGTGACCCTCAGAGTCCAAACTGCTCTCTCTCTCTCTCTCTCTCTCTCTCTCTCTCACACACACACACACACACACACACACACACCCCATGTTGATTAGGCAACACATTTGGGAAGGGGAGGATCTTGGAAAGATTTTTTTGCAGGATTTCCAAAATTACAAAAGAAGCTCCAGTAATTGCACTTAAAAATTGTTTATTAGTAACATTAGTAAAAATTGTCTGCCTCAATATCATGTGCATTTGTCACCTACCATTATTTATTTTTTAAACATATTTACATGCATCCCCTGCAAACTCAAACCAAAGAAACGATGTTCCCAGACTAATATGGTAGCAATTCATGAACCCTCTAACTATAGACATAATTGTCTCCCTTAAAAAGGATATGGTAACACTTTACAATAAGGTTCATTAGTTAACATTAGTTAACTACATTAGTTAACATGAACTAATAATGAGCTGCACTTCTACAGCATTTATTAATTTTTGTTAATGTTAATTTCAACATTAATACATTATTAAAATCTTGTTAACATTAGTTAATGCACTGTGAACAACTGTATTTTCATTAACTAACATTAACAAAGATTAATAAATACAGGTACAAATGTATTGCTCATGGTTAGTTCATGTTAGTTAATACATTAACTAATGTTTAACTAATGAACCTTATTGGAAAGTGTTACCAAGGATATTTGGTATACTTTACTCATGTAACTACTGTGAAAAAAAAAAAAAAACACGTTTCCATGTGCTCTTTCCTTTCTGCATAGAAAGCTGTAGAAACAGAGCTGTGGTCAAACTGTTGTGGAACTGAGTGAAGTTTTGTGCATCAGACAGGAGACTTATAAAGAGTATGAAGATTTCTCAGCAGCGCATTTCAGATTTCCCGTAAATCATTGTGCTTGTCGTGTAAATACAACCTTTGGTAAATTGGCAGGTGCTCTATTGATCTTTTCGTGGTCGAGAGAACTATTGAACTGTTTACTTTCATGCAAATGTGCCAAAGATGTAAGATGCACTGGAATGAGGTTTGTTGATTAATATGTTTTGCTCAACATTTAACTTTTGTAACACTGGCAGGAACAAAACAGATGGCAGGTGTAGAACGGATGTGCAGGGTTTATTATAACAAACAAAAAAACATAAAGAACTAAGGAACACAAAGAGCTAGGGAACATACGGAACAAAAGAATGCAGACCATCTAAATGTAACAACAAACAATGACTTACAAAGTAACAAGAAACACAAGGGCTACAAAGTAACAAGCTAACAAGGGACAGGTGAAGGTGATTAGTTGCTATGGCAACAAACGAGGTTAACTATAGAAACTGATAAGGTAGGCAATGAAACAAAGGAAACAGGAACTAAACACAGGAAGTCATAATACAGGAACAATGCCAACAAAATTATACAGTACTTCAAAATAAGAGTCCACAACACAAGACAGTAATCATGACAACTTTACATTAACTAGCAACATTATCTTTCCTCAAAAATTCATACACCTATATTCTTTGTATTACTACATGAAAATAAATGTTAATGATATTTTCGAACGTGTCTGGTTTCTCCAGGGAGTAAAATAAAAGTCGAGGTGTTGTAACGCTATTAGACCCTAGTAGCTCATTTCTGTTATCACCAGTTAAAAATGGGCTACAGTACATGACCACAAACCTCTAAAAGTCAGAAGGATTTACAGAACAATTCTGAAGAATGAAAGTAAAATTTCTCATCTATTATGTATGTTCGTGAGGGTTAAAGGATTAGTCCACTTTCAAATAAAAAATTTTCGGAGAATTTATTCACCCCCATGTCATCCAAGACTTCCATGTCCTTCTTTGTTCAGTCAAAAAGGAATTAAGGTTTTTGATGAAAACATTCCAGGATTATTCTCCTTATAGTGGACTTCAGTTGGCCCCAAACGGTTTAAGGTGAAAATTATAGTTTCAGTGCAGCTTCAAAGGGCTTTAAATGATACCAGACGAGGAATAAGGGTCTTATCTAGTAAAACGATGGGTAATTTTCTAAAAAAAAAATAAAAAATTATATACGTTTTAACCATAGACGCTCGTCTTGAACTAGCTCTCTTTTTCTTCTCCTCTATTAGAATTAGAAGTGTATTACTGTTTGAACTAATTGTTATATATTTGCACTAGCATATTGTATATGACAATTTAGTTCAAACTTTGACCTGTGGAGGGCAGTAACACACTTAGCAGCGTCTACACAACCGGAATTCTAATAGAGAAGAAGAAGAAGAGAGCTAGTTCAAGACGTTCAAGAAGTTCAAGAAGTTCAAGACTATGGTTAAAGCGTGTATAATTTTTTTTTTTTTTTTTTAGAAAATGACCGATCGTTTCATTAGATAAGACCCTTATTCCTCGTCTGGTATCATTTAAAGTCCTTTGAAGCTGCACTGAAACTATAATTTTGACCTTCAACTGTTTGGGGCCAATTGAAGTCCACTATAAGGAGAATAATCCTGGAATTTTTTTCATCAAAAACCTTAATTTCTTTTTGACTGAAGAAAGAAGGACATGGACATCTTGGATGACATGGGGGTGAGTAAATTATCAGGAAATTTTTATTTGAAAGTGGACTAATCCTTTAAATGACTAAAAGTTTTTCATCTAAATCAGTATCTTGTTTAATTTGATATTTTCTATCTTCTAACCCAAACCTTACCCCTGAACCAACCCTTGTAGAAACCTGAACACCTGATTAGATTTAAAGAGAAACATTATATGGACCTTTTTACACAGTGAGGACATTTTATGTGTCCTCATAACAAGTCGATTTCCATGATATTTCACTATATTAGTGAGCTGGTGCTCACAGGTACAGTCAAACCTGTACACACAGACACTCTGTTAGGATAATGTAAAGTTAAATAAACAAAAATAAACAAAAAGGTAAATAAAAATAAATAAAAGATGCAGGGTTTGTATCGTCCTTAAGAAATGTATCTTGTAATGATAATAAAAATATTGCCATTTTATAATTTTATATTACCATAATTTTTTATCACTTGAATTAGTTTAATGATTCTGCTAAGAATAAAATAAACGTAGAAATAATCGACATAACAAATAGACGAACAATGCAAGTGCAAGAAATTAATTTATAGGCCGTATTATTATTATTATTATTATTATTATTATTAATATTAATCTGAAATCTAAGTAGGCCCATGTCTTTCTAAATTTTGAGTTCTCTCTCATCGAGCTTGTGTCCCTTACCAGATCGTTGTTCTTCCAACACTCTCAGAAAAAAAGGTACAAAAGCTGTCACTGGGGCCATACCCTTTCAAAAGGTACACCTTTGTGCCTAAAGAGTACATATACTAGTGCCTCAAAGGTACATACTGGTACCAAAAGTGCATATTAGTACCTTCCTGCCGAAGTGTTCCAGCTCTGCAAATGCTTCCAGTCGCCCCAAGTCTGTGCCGACTCAGCAGCCCGCCAAAACCACGCCTTCTGCTGCTCAGTCCACTCCACGGCCTGAGCCTCGGCAGCGCTCGCGCTCTGCAAAGCGCCATCCCTTCCCGAAGCGTCAGGGACCCTGGCCCAAGATAGTGCTGGATCCTGTGCCTCAGAAGTCGTCCTGATCCCTCAGACAGGAAGAGGAGGGGGCTAAGTCTCGGTGCGGCTGGACCACCCCCCAAACAGCCTCGTTTGCACTTCCTGACACCCTGTTCAGTTCCGGGTGTTGGAAACGATGTGTTTGTTGCATGCACTGCGCCCGTTCAAGCGCCCATGCAACTAACTGCTGTGATAGCGGACAAAATAAAAAACAAACATACTCAAAAAGAGAGCAAATTTCCTCTTCCATCCCTCACAGCATTGTGCACCGCTCAGAGCGTTTCAGAGAATGATAGGCCTCATGGCCTCTGCATCAACAGTACTACAGCTGGGTCTGCTTCACATGCGACCCCTACAGTCCTGGCTGAAACCCCGAGTTCCATCCCACGCCTGGCGCCTCGGGTGCTTATGCATCAGGGTGAACCGGGCTTGTGTCACAGCCCTGGCCCCCTGGAAGGACCCCTGCTGGTACGAGCAGGGCGTGGCTCTGGGGATGATGTACAGGAGAAAAGTCATCTTCACGGATGCTTCCAAAACAGGCTGGGGAGTCCTGTGCGAGGGCAGACCAGCCTCTGGCACTTGGTCAAGTGAGGAAAGCAGGCTACACATCAACTGCCTGGAAATGCTGCCAGTCTGTCGAGCCCTTCAGACCTTCCTGCAGCTCCTGGCGGGGCACCATGTCTTAGTCCGCTCAGACAGTATGGAGGTCGTGTCCTACATAAATCACCAGGGTAGGCTCTCCTCAAAACGCCTCGACACTCTAGTAAAGAGTCTCCTGGAGTGGGCACGTTGCAATCTGCTTTCGCTGAAAATTTGGGAAACCTTTGGGAGGGCAGAGGTCGACCTCTTTGCCTCCGAAGACAATTGTCATTGCCCAACTTATTTTTCGAGAGACAGGGATGCGCTGGCCCACGATTGGCCCAGCCTTCTCCTTTATGCCTTTCCCCCGATAGCTCTGATCCCCCAGGTCATCAGGCGAGTCAGGGAACACAGACACAAGGTCGTCCTAGTGGCCCCACTCTGGAGGAACAAACATTGGCTCTCTGAGCTTTCTCAGCTACTCATAGTGGCGCCGTGGCCGATCCCCCTGAGACGGGACCTCCTTTCTCAGGCGAACGGAACGATTTGGCACCCCCAACCCGAGCTGTGGGCTCTGCATCTATGGCCTCTAGATGGGAGCCTGTAAACCTCCTTGAGAATGTCCTTAACACTATTTCACAGGCTAGAGCCCCATCTACAAGACGCCTCTATGCCCTCAAATGGTCAGTCTTCTCCGCTTGGTGCACAGCCTGCGATAAAGACCCATCTGCATGTGACATATCCTTGATATTGTCCTTCCTTCAAGAGTTGTTGGATAAGGGTCGTATACCCTCCACTCTTAAGGTCTATGTTGCAGCTATAGCAGCCTTTCATGCTCCTATAGCTGGACAATCGGTGGGCAGGAACAACCTTGTTGTCCGTTTCTTGAAGGGATCTAGGAGGCTAAACCCACCTCGCCCCTTCACTGTCCCTAAGGGAACCGATGTTACGTTAGTAACCAAGTACGTTCCCTTTAGATACTACACTCGTACTGCGTCTATGTTTAGCTAGACGCTACGGGGAACCAGTACAATCACGCCGTGCTATGGTAGAGGAACGACTGATAAGTAACTTAATCTTAAGCACTTAAGGGCCAAGGACCAAGTACTGAAGTAAGGCCAAGCTAGTGACCCAGATCTATGGCGGGGTTCTTATAAACGGCCAGAACAATTGTTCTACAAACCTCACACAGCCTAGGTACTCCAAGGAGGACCGAGAGCGTGCAGGGGATACGGCAATGCCCAAAATTCACGACCCGGACATAATCGGAGTCGTGTAAAATTCTAGCGAGTTCAAGCTATGGTCAAACTCAACTAAGAACAAGTCCTGCCATAAGGCAGGAACGAGGTTCCCAGCGAATCGAGCTTCGAGAGGTAATTATGCATAAAGAACCTGCGCCTGTAGGGCAGGAACATCCAGGTTATAGACACTGGTGAAAGTGGATGGCGAGGCCCAGCCGGCCGCCGCACAGATTTCTGCAATGGACACACCACTGGACCAAGTAAGCAAGCGCTACTGCATCAACTATCCATCGAAATAGCCTTAGCTTCGTTACCGGATGCCCCTTGGTGCGGCCCCCAAAGCATACAAAGAGCTGTTCCGTCGGTCTGAATGAGGCGGAACAGTCAATGTAAGCTCTGACTGGGCAGAGTAAGTTCAGCTCCTGATCATCCTGAGAAGGAGGAAGTGTGGAGAGAGTAATCACCTGCACTCTGAACGGAGTGGAGAGAACTTTGGGAACATAGCCATACCTTGGCACGATCGGCAGGAGGGGCTCACAGAGAGCATCTGCAAGTCTCCTACTCGTTTGACCGATGCCAAAGCTAACAGTAGAGCGGTTTTGAGCGACAGAGGACGACTGTCGGCGGATTGTAACGGCTCAAAGGAACCGTGGATAGGTCCCAGGTACACAGCAAAATCCCCATTGTTAAATTAACACCCAAAGTGTACATATGAGTCCATCTTGCCAGGTGTTAAAAAGTAACACTGAAGCAGTGTTAAAGTTAATGAGATAATTGATTGATGATTGAGTGATGATTGACAATTAGTGGTGACACCTGATGTTAATAAGCAGAATCATTGAAGGAAAGAGAGAAAAAAGGTGTTAATTAATGTTTTGTGGAATGTTTCATTTCAAGTCACCATGAAAGAGGTCAGCGTTTGCTTTAGTTGTGCTCTTGACTCTTTGCCTTTTGTTATTAGTTTTTCTCTGGCTGCTCCAACTTTGTGTTTGTAAAGCACATTTGTTATGGTCATGATATGTTTTGATGATGATATTATCGTCATTCAATGGCTTGATGTCATTTAGAGTCTAAATCTCTGACCGTATCTCATTAACTTTAACACTGCTTCAGTGTTACTTTTAACACCCAGTAAGATGGACTCATATGTACACTTTGGGTGTTAATTTAACACTGGGGATTTTGCTGTGATCAAACAAAGTGCTTCATGTTGCAGTGCATGGTGGGAGCCACCAATCAAAACTCATCCATGGCTCCCGTCATGCATTGCTGCATGAATAAATTATGCAGCTGAATTGTCCTGTAATTTTCGTAGATTGTTCATGTTTGCTTTTATTTTTCTGTTGTTTTGTTGTGACAGTAGCTTGTTTTGTGATGTTCAGAGTTGATCTGTTTGTCAGTATTTTGTATTTATTGTCTGATTCTTGATGTCTGTGTGTGTCTAAACACAGAAGCTTCTGTGCATAATGTGTTTTTCTTAAAACAAAAAATGCTCATACTGCTGTTGGATCTCAAGCTGTAAAATCACAGGACTACAATCATTAATACTAAAGCTACACATCAAGCATGATTCTGCTTATTAACATCAGGTGTCACCACTAATTGTCAATCATCACTCAATCATCAATCAATTATCTCATTAACTTTAACACTGCTTCAGTGTTACTTTTAACACCCGGTAAGATGGACTCATATGTACACTTTGGGTGTTAATTTAACACTGGGGATTTTGCTGTGTAGATACGGAACGAGTACTGCGTTCCTGGCCGTGCAATTTCACTGCACAACTCTGTGTTGTCGCTTCAGTCAAAATAAACCAGAAATCCTATGCGAGATGCCCGCTTATATAGCCAGATGCCCCGCCCATTTTGGTAGGCTCTGGCGGGCTTCTCCGCCATAGGCTCGCGCAGCCCCGCCGCGTCGTCATTGGTTCGTTTTATTATAACTGCCCAAACAATGGCCGTGCAGTTTCACTGCATGATTGAAAGAGGCTTCAGAAATTGGAGAAAAAGGAGTTTTCCCGTAGCGTCTAGCTAAACATAGATGCACTATTCGTTCCGTATCTAAGGGAGCCGAGGTTACGTTAGTAACAGAGTACGTTTTGTAGGCTATATAAATGGTACCTGAGTATAAATCTGCCAGGATCACTTCATAAAGTCGGTTGAGCTCTGAAATGGTATTTACATAATTCATACAATGCCCAGTCCAAAAAGTACTGTAATGTCTTTTATGATTATTATGCTGAGACACAATTTTAAAATATCACACAAAACAAGTGATAGTTTTGGATTTGTAATTCAGAGTGACAAAAGAATAATGAATGTTTTTGCCAAGCACTGTATACCACACAATGAATAATTGGAGTCCAAAACAAACATTTTTTTTTTTTTTTTTTTTTTCTTCAGTGTTTATTCAGTCAGTGTGTTATTTATAAAATTACAACAAGTATTTTGGACAAAACAATATTATGAAGATTTACTGAAAGTTTTCAAGGGATGTTTAATTTTTTGTAATCATCAAATGTTTATATAATTATGTAGCACATCCTTCTTTGAGGAGGCTATTCTCGAGTTCATTGATGCCGATGTACTGATCCCTGTATTTTTTAGTTTGGCTTTCCTCTCTTGTGGGCCAGTATTCAACCCAGGTTTGCTCTCCAAAGATGTACTGCAGACTAAAACAACAGAAAAGTGAAGACATAAAAGACTTGGCTACACATGAATAATTTCATGTGGGGTCAATGACAAATAAGAATGTCCAAGGTGATAAAAAAACATTGTATTAATATTGGTTTCATACATTTCTGAAAAACATTTTTACCATTTTATAACAAATATTTTTCTCAGAATGACTAAATTTGCATAAACATTTTCAGTGTCGAATTGGGATTCCTGCACAATGGTTACGCCATTAAAATTCCATACAAAGAATTTCAGTTTCTTTCTTCAATTTCTAGACAGTTACACCACATAAGACAATTTTTGACTTAAAGCCTCACAAAAATCATTAAATTAATTCAGAAAATGTGTTCATTATGTGTATTCAAGCAATTTTTGTATGAATTATATTTCTTAATGCGTCTTTTAAATAACAGAGCAGAACTTTGAATAAATTTGGACAAAATTGGAGCGTCACATCACTGAGCAAATAACAACGTTGTACATACTTTAAATACAGAAAGCTCAGGCAATTGCTGTTATTTACAGACACACAGTGGACGCTTACCTTCCTCCTAGCTTTGGCAGGTCAGTGGATTTGCCCATAATGAGGTACGACTTGCCTTCTACCAATCCCAAATCTTCCCTGCAACTGGGACGAGCCAAAAATGGTCTGACTCTCCCCTCAACATCCTCATCAGTGCCTACAGGACAGAACAATGTTTAGGAAACACTTTCACTACAATGCAGTGTAGCCTCATGCTGAACATGTATTTGAGAGGACAAACATCATTTAACTGGAATCAGACACATTTCAAATGCATTTCATGATCAGTGGAGAAACATGCAGAGAATATTGAACCGTACCTTCTTTCAGCACCTGGTCCACCCTCAAGTGATAGATGTCAGAGTCATGTGCCAGATCCATCCTCACCACTGTGACTTTATAAACTGTCAAATATACATGTTATATTGTTATCTACATGTAGAGCTGTAAGGCTCAGGTCAAACTTTTTAAAATTGCATTTATACGCTCCCTGTTCACTGCTCAATCACTATTCAGTTACAGAGGTTCTTGATTTATCAGCTCAGAGGAAGGTAATATATTCAGTGAATAACAACATAGATTTGTGTCTGTTCTTCGCACAGGAGGAAAACAGAAGAAAGAAACTCATTCAGGTTTAGAGCAACATAAGAGTGTGTAAATAATGAATCTTAATTTCTTGAAGTATGACAGTCATGAGCATGAATTAACACAGAGAACTGAATGCATTTACCATAATCCATGCCAGCTTCACAGGCTTTAACCAAACGATCCTCATCTTGGACGCCGTTTTTCTTCTGGAAACTGCAGTTTTCTGTGTTAAGAGAAGTTAACAGTTCATACAGTTGTTGTTTTTTCCCCCCTCATTCAAATTCAACAGTAAATCATAACTGAATGTTTAACTTTTTTCCAAGGGTTAAATCTAAATGTGTAGGAGAAGATTTCAGTCCAACCTCAAGAGTCTGTTCAGTGCCTGTTCAGCCTGTTTTAAGTACTAAATTTAGTACTAAATCTGACACTTTGACTAACATTACAAGTGGACAGGGATTAAAATAAAATGCTGCAATGCTTCAGGAAATGATCTCTTTACAATGTTCCTGTAGTGTTATGTGTGTGTGATAATACCTTCTGCACACTGACACAGGTCTCCCTTACATAGTCTGTATATAGCGGCGTCTTTCCGTTTAGGGTGGAAGAACTTTGTACAGCGTGCATCTGGAAAAGAAAAAACATATGTGGGTTTCATTAATTTCATGATATGCAAATGCAAATTTTGAGCTGGTGTGACTTATTTTCTGGAAAATACAGTTAGAGTTTACAATATTTGCTGAGAAAAGCGCCAAAATGAAGATTATTCTAAAAAATTATTGTGGCAGATGACTAAATCATTGGACAGACTTTGTGCAGGATTTGGAACTGAGAAATTGAGTTAATTTGAGAGCTCCAGAAGCGTGTGTATGTGTTTATGCACATGCACCAAAAACTTACTGGGTGAGTAATATTCATATATTGTGACTGCAGCAGGTTGAAGCAGACCCACATCAAGCATCTTGTGCATTCTGAAGGCAATTCTTTGTGGTTCTGTACGCAAAACCTAAAAATACAGAAACCAAATCAAATTTATGATTACATATCATATTGTACACTGAAGCTGTGTACAATATTTGGATTAGATAGTTCTAACATAAATTAATAGACTGAATGTGATTAATATTTGTCAGTTATACACAAATGAAACAGGTAAGATGTATGTAATAGTACACAGCAAAATGCCCATGTTAAATTAACACTGCCTAGTGTTCATATGTGCGCGCACTACAGAGTTAACGTACCATTGAAGCAGTTAATGAGATAATTAATTAAGTGAGCAGTGTTAATTTAACATGGGCATTTTGCTGTATACTATTACATAAGTCTTATCTGTTTCATTTATGTATAACTGACAAATATTAATCACATTCAGTTTGTTAATTTATGTTAAAACTATGTAACCCAAATTGATGAAAATTTTATATGCAATTCAAATACATAAATCTTAAATTTAGACCTTTTTTTTTTTTTTTTTTTTTTTTTGAGTGTAAACAGTGAAAAAGAACCACATGATCATGCAGTTACTGGATATTAATGAGCACTTTGGAACATCTGTCAGCCAACCAGAATCAAGAATTCAACAATACTTTATAGAAATATAAAGAAAGACACATGGTTTCCAGGTCAAAAGAAAATGAGTTAAAAAAAATCAGGCAACTCAGTCTGTTGAAATACCTTATCTAAGTAGAGGATGAGGGATCCTCGCTCTGACAGCACTTTGTCCATCTCAAATTTCTGAATGTATCTCTCCTTCCCTGTGGACAACTGAGGACAAGAAAAACAAGAAGTAAAAATCAATACATGATATGATCAAAATGTCCTGTCTGTAAATGTTTATTAGATTCCTCTTCTATTTACATACACGCTACTAGAACTGAGACGCTCCACAAAGCTTGTGAGTTTTTGTTTCTACTAGAATGGAATAATTTATTCATTGCTATATACTGTAAATGTGAGGCAACACTGCATCAGTTTATCATCATAATACCTCTTCAAGATCTTTGCTTTCCACCCTAAATCCCGTCGGTATGCCAATGTCCAGAATAGTCATGGTGGCATGGGTTTTATCGCTTTTGAAGCTGTGAAGATGGACAGATCAAGAGCAAGTTTTATTAACAGGTTTCGTAGGTCTTCAGGTTTGCTTCATCTACTGATTCTGCGTTTAAGGCTGCTTTCACACTAGAGCTTTTGGTGCAAACCCGAGTCCATTTGATGTCAGAATTATTATATTGTAGTATAACGTAGAGCTGCTCGTCTCTGAATTATCTGTCTTTGAAGAGCAAGTTGCATCCGCATTGTGGGAAAAAGTAGCGCAGGATCAAACTCAGACGAAGCAAACAAACCAAGTGTGAAAACAGCCTAAATGAGCACATGCTGATTAATTACAAATAAAAATGGTATCTTGACATAAAAATAAACATACTAGGAAATTTGGTTACACTTTATTTTAAGGTGTCTTTGTTACACTGTAATTATAAATTTAAGTACTGAGTAATATTAATTAACTACATGAACTTACTATAGGGTTAGGAGTAGGGTTTGGTTTAGGGTTAGTTGCATGTAATTATGCATAATTTATAGTTATTAATATAGTAACTACATGTAACACATGTAGCAATGACACTAAAATAAAGTGTTACCGGAAATTTGTTCACGTACAAGAAATCCATAGTGAGCTTGTAAGTTCCAAGGGCTCCTTCTTGTTTTGCTAAAGTGAAAAAAAGATAATTAAAATAAAAAAACAACACACAATTGGGTATTTTGGAGATTAGCTCTGAATGTATGGAAAGTGCACAAACTCTTGTCATTTTACTTACTGAGGTCTTCTTCCATTTTAACAGTCAGATCAAAGAATGTACAGTCAGACTTCTTCTCAACAGGTCTGGCGTAGTACAGCATCAAAACCTGAAAATGACAAAGTATTTTATCTATCCTATAGAAAACAATTGTAGAATTAGTTTGTTTACTATAAAAGCCAGAAGTGTTTTGAGGCCTTATGGCCTATGTGACTGTGATTACAAGGGTCAGATGTATCTGAGAAGATAGCTTGGCCACTAAGCATATTTTGCTGGTAGTTTTCCACCAGACAACAGGTGGCTGTGAAATGAATAAGATCATTATTAAGGGTGTCACGTGAAGGCTTCTTGCCTCCGGGGAGTGATGATTTTCTTTGATACAATGTTTCATTTTGCCTGTGAGAAAGGTTTGACCATCAATTGACAGAATTCCACCATGAGAGATTAAGTCAAAAGATGTAGACTAGTTGGCAGTCAACCACACTTATAAAGATAATTATTTCTTGCGTAAGCAACACCTGCAGTTTAATTAATGAAGTGACTGTGGGGAAAATGTTGGGGAGTACTTGGGAGATTCCAGGAAGAGAAAGGGAGAAGAGCACCTGTAAATGAGATCATGGAAAAGAACTGTAGGGGTGGATCTTACCTGAGAATTATACTACTTTGTTGTGTTTTAACCGATAAGAAAAATGTATAAAAACTGTGCCCTGGCTAGAGAGATTCAGATGTGCAGCTGGCATCTAAGTTTGTTGCTTGTCAATACATTTAAACGCCTGGGACCTGGAGATTCGACTCTAAGTGTTTTCTTTGAGACCAGAACTGAAGGAACATCGAATTTGCCACAACATAATCAGCAGATTAGATGTTTATACGCTTGTTTTAATCTCGCTGTTGACCGTATAAACGCTCATGAACACTCACAGAGAGAGTGGCTGTTCCAGTTCCTCTAGCCGTCACATTGAAGTCCTTGTTGATCTCCACCTGTTGAGTGAATATCATCAGAATAATCAAATCAATGATGTAACAGAGATACCTGAAGACTTTATTGGAGAGGGTGGAGCTTGAAGGTCCATCCACACCATAACTCTAAATTTACTCTGTCCCTAAACCTAATTAGGTTAAGCTCTACTCATTAGGTTCACATAGGTGGAGCTGGACTAGGTGAAGCTCCACCCATTATGTTGATAGAGCTCAAGCTGGACATCATTTGGCTCTGCAGTGAGCACCACTTGTTTTATTGACCAAACAACACTATTGACAGAATCCCAAAATTCCTCACTTATTATGATACAACAAAATCATCCAACTGACATGAGCAGCACACAATTTGAAGCAGGTAGATGAGTTATTCCTCACCTTGTCTGACCGTGTAAGATGCGCACTTTCTTTTTTAATGGTCCATCTAACAGGTTTGCTTCTTCCTGCCACTGCCAGCTCCACGTCCAGATTGAAGTTTTGTCGGTCCTTCACCTGCATGCGATACTCTGCCACGGCCTGGAACACCATGATGGTCGCCTAGAAAACACAGAAAAGCTTTCAAAGACAAGTTCTACACCTGTTTATCGCAGTCAAATGATGAGATGTTAGTGTACCTGTGTGGTGCCAGAACCGCCATAATGAGACTGTTGTCTGCCCAGCCAATGAACTGCCTCTCCTGCTTTATCGAAGTCTTTGTCCTTCACAAGTGCCAGCACAGCATAGGCCGTCGCCTCTCGTGAGTGATAAGGCTGTCCAGCGACATTCCAAAACCTACCGGCTGATTCAAATACAAATCAGGAATAGAAACAGGAGTGCATTGCTGCTGCCTCTCTATTCGTTCCATTACTGTTATTGACACCAACAGGCAGCTATCATTACACCACAAAACTCTGATAATTCTTCCATTATTTACACTTGGGTTTGGGTTAGAATTGTTCCATCTTGTATAAAGCACAACACGTTTTGATGACTTGTCACTGACCTTCTCCTTGGGAGGAATGTTTCATCAAGATGTCTTTATTAAGTTTTTCAGAATTGGCCAGGGCGTAGGACGTCATCGCAACAGCGTAAGGATTGGTCAGTTGTGGAAGTCGACCTTCTAAGAAGTCAACACCCTTCCTGATACCTTTATGCAAACTCTATAAAAGTGTGTGTGAGAGGTTAAACCCAAGAGAAAAAGCAAAAAAAAAAAAAAAAAAAAAAAAGCTGTTAATTTATAATTTAATGTTTTTGATGATCAAAACAGTGGAAGAGATGTACTTACACTAATTACTCCAGCACAGATCTCACTGCCTTCTTGCATGGCAATCACAACAAAGGCCGTCAGAGAGGCGTCTGCATCTTTGCCTCGTACGTCACCCTGGAATAAAGCACAAACAACATCACAAAAATGTGTTTTGTCTTATAAAAAGGGAAGTTTACACAACATTTTCAACTAAAAACGGAAAACATGTTATGCATTTTGGCCGTTCATTTACACGCCAATGACGTTTTGGGGAACTGAAAAAACAATTTTTGAAAACAGGTTTCAAAGTGCAAGTTTTTGAAAACGATACCATCTCTGTGAAATTGAATTTGTGAAAGCATTTGATGCCATGCGCACGTGTATTATGTGTTCAGTCTATAGGCGCGTAGTGTTTTTTTACAAAGTGACATCGCCAACTACTGGCCTGGCAGCAGAATACAGCACTTTTAGTCATTTTCGCACATCTGTTTGAACAGATCATTTTGACAACATTGTCATCTGTAAGCGAAAAAAAAAAAAAAAAAAAACGCAAAGGAAATACTTTTCCATTTTTAGTACACTGTTCTCATGGAAATTACCTTGAATCAGCAAATGTAAGTCTAAAATATTTTTTACTTGGCCTATCAACCAATCAGTGGACAATAACTGAATCCATGTACAAATTTAACAAACTGTGACAGTATTAGGCATTTCAAATGTATCTTGCTTTGGTTCATAATTCATAAGTGTATTATACAAGCACAGATTTATAATAAATAATAATATTTAATATCATTTTAAATGAGTGTGATACGGACCCGAGCGGTCACCAGGAGAATCACACCAGGTGAATAAAATGGGGCAATGTTGGCATCCAAAAAGATGTTTATTAACAGCAGATGTGCAAAAATGTGCAAATAAATATGGTTAAGAGAAATAAAACATTATCAATAAAAACAGTCTAAAAACTAGAACTGCTATGTACTAAAACAGTACAAACTCTCCTCATCAACTCATGTGGCCAGAGTTGCAGTGTGCTCAAGCAGCACTTTAATAACCTTGTTCAATATCTCAAAAACCATGATCTGTCCTCCAATCGTCTAGTGACGGCTGCCTTATATACACACATTTTCCCGCTTGATAATTGGAACATCCCATTTTTTAATTAACTCTTGCCTCACCATATGATTATTAAATAGATACACAAGATGATTAAGAACGAGTTAAAACAAATCAATAAATACAATAAATAGGACGGATAAAACCAACACATACATTTGCACAAACATTTCCATAAATAGCTAAAATGAGCACTCCCCTACAGTTTATGCTTTCTTTAAGGCCACGCCCACTCAGCTAAAACAGGAAATATAAAACAGCAAACCACATGTAACTATCCTAAAATGCATAGGAACAGTATGAACACAGTAAAAACAGTGATGGAAGACAAATTCAAGGTCAGTATCACAGTGAGGTTGGATGCAACAACATTTTTCTCCATGTCATTTCTGCTCTTTTCCAAACAATGAAAATGCATGATCACAGGCTGGTTGTTTACCAGTGGGAGTGCCCTGGATAGCCACCAGAGGGCACTCCACCAAGGACTACTGCCTCACTGTCACGGACTCAATTTCCTATAACCCACTCCAGTCCATGAATCCATTCCAGAGCCCGCTCCAGCCCATCCCTGTTTTGACATGGCCCCTGACGTCAATTTTAACCTCTCTGTGCTCTATGTTTCAGTTTCACCTGATCAGCCGTGGTGGTCTCCAGTTCCACCTGCTCCACCTTAGTGGACTTCAGCCCCATCTGCTCCACCGTGGAGACCTTCAGCCTCAACTTCACTGCTGTGGTGGTCGTCTGCTCCGTCGTGGGGGTCTTCAAGCCCGTCTGCACAGCTGTGGTGGTCATCTGCTCCACCGTTGAGGTCTTCAAGCCCGTCTGCACTGCTGTGGTGGTCGTCTGCTCCGCCGTGGAGGTCTTCAAACCTGTCTGCCTGGAAACCTCCTGTCAAGCCTGCTACGCCCTGGCCGCCTACTCCGCCCTGGCCGCCTGCTCCGCCGTGGAGGTCTTCAAACCTGTCTGCCTGGAAACCTCCTGTCAAGCCTGCTACGCCCTGGCCGCCTACTCCGCCCTGGCCGCCTGCTCCACCCTGGGCACCTGCTCCACCCTGGCCATCTGCCCTGCCTCAGTCTCCAGGCCTTCTTCCTTTCCATGGACCTGGCCCTCCATCCCACCCCCTGGTCCGCCTCCATTCCGCCTCCCTCCTGGACTTCTCTGACTGTGTTACGAGCCGCTCCTTAGGAGGGGGGCTATGTCATGATTACCAGTGGGAGTGTTCTGGATAGCCACCAGAGGGCACTCCACCCAGGACTACTGCCTCACTATCACGGACTCAATTTTTCCATAACCCACAGCCCGGGCTATCAGCCATGATTAATTCAGCTGTTGCTCATTTCATTGTTAGTGTCTGCCTATATTAATCCTGGTTCACCCTGTTACTCATTGTGAGGTTTTGTTAGCATTCTTCCTGTTTCATGTCTCTTGGTTTTTGGATTTCTTGCCTGTCTTCTGGATTACCCTTTTGCCTGTGTTCCCTGATTTGTTTGCCTGTTTGGATTGCCTGCCTGAATATTGACCTATTGCCTGTTATTTTGGATTACGGTTCTGGATTGTCCATCTATTAAAGCTGCATTTGGATCTTCACTCAGTCTCGGAGCAGTTTCGTAACACTGGGCAATTTTACTTGGCAAACATCTGTCCTAGATATCTTATTCAGGGAAGTACTAAATTAAAAAAAAAGAAAAGAAAATTGAAATCGAATGTAAAATAACACTGCACAGATTTCTTTTTATAAATAAAATATAGATTAATCCTTAAAGTTAAAAAAAAAAAGTTTTTCATTTGAGATCAGTGAGTGATTTTCTTTTTCTTTTGTTCATTAATGACACAGACTTCACTTTAAGATCTAATGCATAGATCCAATATACATTTTTGTTTACATTCACTTAAGACATAACTGGTTGTGTTTACAAGGATATTTTGACATAATTTTGTGCATTTGTCCATTCAAGCGCAAGAAGACACGAAAGAGAATTCAATTCAGTATTCGTGCCCTATATGAGAGGCAGCTTTTTGTGTGCGTGCTCAGGATGTGCCCAGCACAGGGGAAAAAAAACAAAACAAAAAAACGTGAGTACCGCATTGAGTTCTCTTTCGCGTCTTCTTTGTGTTTAAACAAGTTGGTAGCACTTTATTTTACAGTCCTGTTCCCTATGTACATACTATGTATAGTACTTACTTATAGTAACTACAATAACTTGGTAATAACTAGGTACTAACCCTGAACCTACCCCTAAAGCTAACCTTAACCCCTGTAGTTACCTGATATTACCCAGTGTTTTCTCAGGTAAGTACACTGTAAGTACACGTACTGTAAAATAAAGTGCAACCAACAAGTTTCAGTTGTTACTTAACATTTCAAAGTGTTTTTTTGACTTTTTATCAGTATGTGAGAGAGATCTGCAAACATTATCACTTCACCAATGATCTATTGATTTCCTCTGGATGTTGCATTATCAGGCTTAATGTTATTACCTTGTCAATTCATATAAAACACACATATTTGCAGTTGTGCCACCCTGAGATTTGAGACCAGTGTCCTCCACTGTACTCAGCTCTTCTCCTCTCCTCCTTTTTTTACATCCTCCTCTCTCCTCATATGATCTCCCTCTATATGTTCCACTCTTCCTTTCCTTCTCATTACACCCCTTCCTCTACCCACACCACCACCTTTACACTTACACCTCTTTATTTTCCCCTTCTCTTGCATATTCTTATTCTTTTCTTGCTCTATGTATACTTTCCCTTTCATACTTTCCCTGTTACATTATGCAATTGTGATAAATGTGTAAACAGATAGGAAAACTGGATTTCTTGTGTTGTGTCTATTATTAACCAAGCAGTCATAATTTTGGGGCCAATTGAAAACATAGCCAATGCATTTGATAATATGACAAATTCCAGAGTTTTGTTTAGTGTTTAGTGTTTAGTTTAGTGTTTTGAGCAAATTATTCACATGATTTGCAATTTGTGTGAAATGAATGAAAACGTGCGATCTGTTTAGGACAATTACAAAGTGTTCAGATCACTCGGATCAACTGTTTTGCGAACAGTGATCCGAGTTTGGAGAAATGTGTCAAATCTATTGAGAAAAACTGTAAAATGCACACACAGGAATCGATAAGCGGAATCGAAATGTTCATTTGATCACAAGTATCCGATTCCTGACCTTAGGTATTCTGGAATCCCAACTCTAGTCATAGTGATGTTCAACTTACCACCATCTCACTTTGAAGTACAGCTGAATCCTCTTTAAAGGAGCCATCTGGCAGTTGTTTGTTGAGAACCAGCCACTTGAGGGCGCTGCAGATCACATTATCGTCTATAGGAACAAAAGTACTGGCCATGGCGAAGACTTTGGCCACATATGCAGTCAGCCTTTAATAGACAGAAACAAATGCAAATTGGTAGCAAATAATAATTTGTTACTAATAATCATAAAAACATAAAATAACAAAATATGACAGGAGAAACTGGGCATGAAAATAAATAAAAACAAATTAAATTGATTGAAATGAAAATACCATGTGCTGCTCGGCCTTTTTAAAAAGGCAGCGTAAGATCCATCCGATTTACGATAGCTTAGCTGCCGTTGATAACCTTAATACAAAAAAAGATAAAGAAAAAATATTTATTTGTTTATTATTTGTTTTTCTGCTTTTTCTTTTATTTCAAATCAAGTCAAATTCTTTAAATCTGTTATCCTGCTGACCTGTATTGATATGGTTAATGGCTTCACTACGGCGCTCCATGCCCACAGCCTCCCACTGATTGGTGCTGTCCAGATAATTAGTGGCAGTGAGAGGTAGAGTCATACGGATCATGTTCTGCTCTCCACATCCACTGGGCTGGACAATAAGACGACCCATGAAGTCTCCACTGATGGCCTGCTCGACTGTCTGAGAGATCTCTTCACCTGGAAGGATAAAAGAGGAAATTTAGGCTGAGATTTTTTTTTTTTTTTTTTTGTTCAGTCTTTGTTATGATGAGCTGAATTGATTTGATCATTGTGGTTTGCTATTGGTTGATCTCATTTGAGTGACAGGTTGTCCTGCCCTTGTGCCAGTAACACGTCATCAGAGATGCAATAAATACTGCAATATTCCATAAAAGAAAACTGAAAGAATTGTCAACAGTCAAGAATTGTCCATTTTAATTTAAAGATAACTTTAACATCCCCTATAAATAGTGGATCTGGAAATTCTTTACGTGTAATACATTTCTAGTGTGTTCCATTGAAAAAAATCATAGTTTTTATTTATTTTCATAAACTATTCTCAAAGTCGGGAAGCCCAATTTTTAAAATTCTGTCATATTTCCTGGTTTTATTTCAGTAGTGGCCATGCCCATGCCCATGCTGTGGTTTGAACTAGAGTGCGGGAAAGGCAGTGGTCGTCCTGAGGAGAGATCAGGCATGAGGTGACGATCAGAAGACTCACAACATGTCCTAACCAGACGCGACACATGATAAAGATGTTAATCAGAGTTTTGTCCTAATCAGCTTCTACAGGGATACGCGACAGGGCAGGGATTCTATTTTTGAATGGTTTCTACAGCCGTCGTTGCACTGCGGTTATACAATCGGCTTTCGAATGTGGCCTTCGAAGGATGCAGCCTCTGAATTGGGATGCAGCTCATGTGAGAGAGAGCTAGCTAAAATATATTTCTAAATATTGTATGCTACATTACCAAATAGCCTTTTTAAACTGATTATTGACCAATCAACCCTGTGAAGGATGATAAAGAAGTGCAGCGCAATGTGAGGCAGAGCTGTGAGGGTGTGATAGAGCACGATGTCTCCATTAATACTCCATATTTTTAAATATTGTATTACTGAATCACCACTTTAAACTGTTGTCCAAAACAAAGGACTGAAGTTATATTTCAAGACTGACGCATTTCAATCGGCAGGACTTGTAATAAATACAAAAAGAAAACAAAGGAACCGTTACACCGAATTAAAAATTTTTAATCAGAGGTTGTGTTTACAAAACATACTCTGTCACTAGTCAAATTTAAAATGTTTTTAATCATTTTCAAATGACTAATGTAAAACACTATTTTAAAACCAAGTCCCACAGTAAAATGTGCTAATGGGGATCAGAAGCAGGGTTGCCAGGTTTTCACAACAAAACCCGTCCAATTGTGCTACTTAAAACTAGCCCAAAACTAGCCCAATCGTGTTTCGGGGCGGTCCCACAGTAAAAATCGTGTTCCGGGGGGTAAAATCTGCGTTTTTGGCGGGGCTCCCCAGGTAAAAGTCGCATTCCAGGAGCTAAATATCATGCTATTTGGGTCCCTTCAACCTGCGGACATGAAAAACAACCTGCGGGAACAGTGTAAAAGTAGCCCAATTGTGCGGGAAAACGTACTCGGTTACGTACGTAACCTCGGTTCCCTTTCAATACTTCACTCATACTGCATATGGGGAAAAACTCCTTTTTCCTCGATACTCAAGCCTTATTCAATAACGCAATGTAACTGCATGGCCATTGGTTCAAACTGGGAAAGTTTTCCCAGCGGCGGAGCTGCGCGAGCGTAAGCCAATGCAGAGCGCCAAAGCCCGCCAAAATGGACAGGGCCTGGCCATATAAGCAACCATTTCGCCATAGGATTTTAGGTCAATCGACTGAAGCGACGACACTGAGTCGTACAGCTCCATGGCATGGCAGCAAACGCAGTACTCGTTTCGTATCTCAGGGAACCGAGGTTACGTACATAACCGAGTACGTTCCCTTTCGATACTTCACTCATACTGCATATGGGGAACGAATACAATCACGCCGTGCCATGGGAGGGAACGACTGAACCTATCTTGGGCACCGAAGGGGCCCAGGGGATAAGTAGGGAGGCAAAGCCGCCGTACCCTCATGGTTAGACATGCTAAGAGGGAGCTGGCTCCCATGAGATAACAGCACGACCGACGGGCTACGTAGAGGCCGTCAAATCATGCTGAAAGGACCCGAGCGTGCAACGCCGGAACGTCCAAGTTATAGAACCTGACAAACGTGGATGGCGAGGACCAGCCAGCTGCCTCACAGATGTCTTTAATGGAGACACCACTAGACCAAGCCCACGAGGAGGCCATACCTCTAGTGGAGTGGGCTCGTACTCCTATGGGGCAATCCAGGCCCATAGAGGAGTAACAGAGAGCGATAGCATCCACAATCCAACGTGAGAGTCTTTGCTTTGTGACCGGAAGCCCCTTGGTGCGGCCGCCAAAGCACACGAAGAGCTGGTCCGACTGCCGAAAAGGCGCGGATCACTCGATGTAAGTCCTCAATGCTCTAACGGGGCAGATTAAGTCTAGCTCACACTCGTCAAGAGCACCTTAGGAACGTAGCCATGCCTGGGTTTCAGGACGACCTTCGAGTCATTAAGCCCAAATTCGAGGCACGCAAGGCTCACGGAGAGGGCCTGCAGGTCGCCTACACGCTTGACCAATGCTAGAGCCAATAGCAGAGCGATCTTAAGCGATAGGGACCAAAGGTCAGCTGACCGCAGCGGTTCAAAGGGAGGGCCTTTGAGCGCTCTGAGGACCGTGGAGAGGTCCCAGGTGGGTACTGTGAGAGGGCGAGGGGGATTTAGCCTCCTAGAACTTCTCAAAAAACGCACAACTAGGCTGTTTCTCCCCACCGACTGGCCAGCAATAGGGGCATGAAACGCTACTATGGCTGCCACGTATACTTTGAGCGTGAAAGGTGTGAGACCCTTGTCCAGATGCTCTTGGAGAAATGACAATATCGGAGATATGTCACACTTGACTGGATCTTCGTTTCGAGCTGTACACTAGTCGACGAAGACCGACCATTTTTGGGCATAGAGGCGTCTAGTAGACGGGGCTCTGGCCTGGGAAATGGTATTTAGCACGTCCTCGGGGAGGTCGACAGGCTCTCATCGAGGGACCAAAGGTGCATGGCCCACAGCTCTGGCTGGGGGTGCCAAATCGTCCTGTTCGCCTGAGAGAGGAGGTCCCGTCTCAGGGGGATGGGCCATGGAGCTTTCGTTGAAAGCTTGAACAGCTCTGAGGACCAATGCTGGTTCCTCCAGAGCGGGGCCACCAGGAGAACTTTGTGTTTGTCCTCCCTGATTTGTCTGATGACCTGAGGGATTAGAGCGACCGGGGGAAAAGCATAGAGGAGGAGGCTGGCCAGTCGTGGGCCAGCACATCCCTGTCCTTCGAAAAAGAAGATTAGGCAATGAGAGTTGTCTTCTGAGGCGAAGAGGTCGACCTCTGCCTTCCCGAAGATCTCCCAGATTCTGAGAACCGTCCGGGGGTGGAGCGTCCACTCGTCTGAGGGGACATTGCTCCGAGACAACATGTCTGCTCCCAGGTTCATTTTGCCCGGTACGTGCGATGCTCTCACGATCGCAGGTTGGGCAGCGCCCATTCCAAGAGCTTCTTTGCCAGCGCTTAGAGGCATCTGGACGAAAGGCCGCCTTGGTGATTCATGTAGGACACCACTGTCATGCTGTCTGATCAGACTAAGACGTGGTGTCCCCTCAGGACCGATAGGAAGGTTTGGAGGGCCCGCATCTGCCAGCATCTCTAGGCAGTTGATGTGTAGTTGGCTTTCCTCACTCAACCATGAGCTGAAGACTGGTCTGCCCTCGCACAGAGCGCCCCAACCCATGTTGGATGCGTCTGTTGAGACCACCATCCTTCTGGACACCCCCCTAGGGAAACCCCACGGCTGAACCACTGAGGATCCTTCCAGGGGTTCAGAGCTGTTAAACAGGCCTGATTCACCCTGACATGGAAGTGGCCATGCCGCCAAGCGTGAGGTGGGACCCGAAGGTTTAGCCAGTACTGCAGAGGCCGCATTCGTAGGAGGCCGAGCTGCAGGACTGGGGAGGTGGAAGTCTTCAGCCCTAGCATCCTCTGGAAACACTTCAGAGGAAGACGAGCTCTGATCCTGACAGAAGCCATGAGCTGTTGAAATGCCAGAGCGCGCTCTGGTGAGACTGTCGCCCTCATTTGGGCTGAGTCGAAAACAGCTCCCAGGAACGAAATTCGTTGGCTGGGAGCAGTGAGCTCTTGGCGAAATTGACCCTGAGTCCCAGGCACTCCAAGTGGCTGAGGAGCACGGATCTGTGGTGTGCTAGCTCGTCCTGAGACTGGGCCAATATGAACCAGTCATCGAGGTAATTCAAAACGTGGATTCCCATCTGTCTCAGAGGAGAAAGTGTCCATACACTTCGTAAAAGTCCGTAAAAGTCCGCTTTCACCAAAGTGGGGACCACCCCACTGAAGCGCGGGGGTCTTCGGGCGAACTGCAGTGAGTAACCTCGATTTATTATCCCCAACACCCAGCTTGACACTCCGGGGATGGCCTGCCAGGCCTCGGCCCGCGTGGCAAGGGGCTGGAATAAGTCGGTTAACAGGCCGCTGAGTTGGGGCCTGTGAACCGTGGAGGGGGAAATTTTTCTCGCCATGAGAACGGCGGTTGGCGTGGCCCAGCGCGCACAACAAACATTTTGTCTCCAACACCCGGAAGTGAACGGGGTGGTGGAGTAACTAAACGAGGCAGCTTTGGGGGTGGTCCTGCTGCAGCGGGACATTTCCCCATCCTCTTCCTTCCTGACGGATCAGGAAGACTTTGGAGGCATTGGGTCCAGCGTAATCCTAGGCCGGGGTCCCTGACGTCTCGGGAAGGGCAGGCGCTTAGCAGAGCGAGATCGCTGACGTTGCTCCTTGGGGGGCGCTGTTTGGCTGGCAGAGGGCGCCGGTTTGCTCTGCTGCTGAGTCGGCGCAGACTTGGGGCGACTCGGGGCAGTGGCTGAGCTGGAGCGCTTGGGCAAGAAGTGTCGCATGGCCTGGGACAACTTCTGTGCGGGTCCAAAGAGACCGGCGGGGAAGACAGGGGCGTCAGGAAGGCCACCTTATCTGCTTCCTTAATCTCTGTCAAATTCAGCCAGAGATGGCGCTTCAATACGACCAGGCTGGCCATCGAGCGCCCGATGGCCTGGGCTGTGGCCTTCGTAGCGCGCAGGGCCAGGTCCGTGGTGCTGCGCAGCTCTCTGAAGGCAGGAGCGTCAGTTCCAGACTCGTCCAGAGAGCGGAGGAGTTTGGCCTGGAACATCTGGAGAATGGCCATGGTGTGGACCGCTGAATCTGCTTGGCCTGCCCACGAGTAGGCTCTGCCAGCGAGAGCAGAGGTCGTCCTGCAGGGCTTGGATGGAAGAGCCCGCTTGTTTTTCCATCCAACAGCAGCAGGAGGGCAGAGGTGAGCAGCGACTGCTTCGTCCAGCAGTGGCCCTTCTCCTGAGAGCTGTCCATGGAGGTGAGAGCTGCAGAGGTGGTAGTGCATAGGCGGGCCAAGTAGGGGGCGCGCCACGACTTGGTCAGCTCGTCGTGGACTTCAGGGAAGAATGGGGCAGCGCGCTGACGAGGGGGCTGGCAATGACCTGGCAGAAACCACTCGTCTAAGCGGCTGCGTGTGGGTGCCCATTCGAGGTCGAGCTCCGCGATGGCTCTGGAGAGGAAGCGGAAAAGCTCGGCGTCCATTCCTGACCTGGCGTCGATGGCCTCCAAAGACAGCAAGGGGGCGGGGTCTTCGGAGTCGCCGCCCCACTCCCCATTTCAGAAGCCGCCAATGACATGCTGTCATTAAGCGGCTCGTCCTCTGAACCGCCAAAGGACACCATGTCTCTCGCTTCAGCCGAGGGACGCAGGTCTGGGCGGGAGAAAAGGAAGGGAGATGGCTCTCTGTGTGGAGAGAGTGAGACACGCGGGGGCTGAGCTGGCGTGAGCTTACTCATGTCCAGGCGCTGAGCCCCTTTGCCCCGCTGTTTCTTCCTCGCAGGCTCCTGGGAGGAAGAGAACGGGAGGGCACGGGGGCGGGACCGCTCTCTGAGAAGAAAGCGATCTGCGAGCGCAGAGAGGCCAGACTCTGGTGAGCGCCGCCACTGCGTGGGTCTTGCCCAGACAGAAAACGCACTCACCGTGCCTGTCGCCTGTTGCAGAGGTGCTCTGCAAGTGCCACAGCCGTGGCGCGACATTTGAAACAACGTCGGAGAAAACTGCTCTTTTATAAGCGGTAAAAACCGCTGGAAATAGCTCTTTAGATTGCTTGCCGGACGGCGGCAGGGGAAGCGCTGAGAAACCAGAAGCGGTGAAGCGGGCGGCGACAGCAGGCAGTCTGCGAGGGCGCCAGCACTGCAGGCGGTCGGCAAGTCTCAGCTGGTCCGCTGTGTTGTCTCTTCAACGGCGAGCAGCGAGCTTGATCCGCGGCGAGCAGGCGAGAGAAGGCGAAGGCATTCAGTCTCGTTGTCCAGCGAAGAGAAGCGTCGTCATCGCTGAAGGAGATAGATCTGAAATCCTATGGCGAAATGCTCGCTTATATAGCCAGACGCCCTGCCCATTTTGGCGGGCTTTGGCGCGCTGCATCACCATAGGCTCGCGCAGCTCCGCCGCGCCGTCATTGGTTCAAAAAGTTTCCCAGTTTGAACCAATGGCCGTGCAGTTACACTGCGTTATTGAATAAGGCTTAAGTATCGAGGAAAAAGGAATTTTTCCCCATACGCAGTATGAGTGAAGTATCGAAAGGGAACCGCAAACTTGGCAACACTAATCAGAAGTGAAAGGAGCCAAAGATTTTAGCAATCTGCAAAATTGATACAAAGTAGCTTGAATTAAGCTAATTATACATAAAATGCACCACTGCAGCTTTTTGCTTATTTTCTTTAAATTTCCTTATAGCATGGAGACTGAAGATGTTGTTTTGTGGAGACGCATTTATATAAGTGGAACATGCAAACTCAAATGGATGAGGCATATGCAGTGACAAATGCTTGATTACAATTATTACAAACCAGCCTCAGCATGACATACTGCGATAGAATCTTCATACAACAAGTAATACAAAATTTGTTGTGGACATTGAGGAATAGACAGATGTACCCAAATGATTGTAGATGCAAGGATTCAACTCTAGTTAAACAAAACATGCAAACATCTTTTAAGAAATAATCATTAAACATTCATGAAAACGTCTTTTTTCCTTACCAACAATTGTGATGAACGTGTTAGCAGGTGTGTCTGGAACCCGATCAGGTGGTATTTCAGCTTTAACAACTATAGGTTTTTCCCCTGTTTCATTTGGGATGAGAAACAGAGAAGAACAGGAAGACAAAGGAAGAGTCATGGGTCATGTGCTGATCAGATTTGTATGCTTTTGGTGAGTATTGAGCAAGAAGAAGAGCAGTTAATTGTGATCTCGATTGGCTGGAACTATAATGATATTCGTAGATGTTTTTGTCTTGACTAGACAGAAGTAAACTGACATTAAATCAATGATTTTATGATGAAGTATAAAGTTTCCATGGTTCACAGTAAATCTCACCATTCTTAACAGGATTGAGCTCCACGTTTTGGGTATGTAATGGAACCAGCACACCCTCCGACTGAGAGAGAGAAAGACAGAGAGTAAGTTAACTTTCCGTAGTGCGCTAGTTTATCTATTCAAAATATGACAATCACCTACTGAGCATTGTGTAACAAATGACCAAATGAAATGAAACTGAATTCTCATCAGACGTACCACCACCTTCAGGCTCTTTCTCACTCCATCAGTGTGGACAGAATCATATGCTGCAGCTTTCACCTCAATCATGTGATTTCCCAGTGTCATGGGAATAATCACATATGAAACCGCTATGCTGGAGGCTTTGTCAACGTTAACTATTGTTCGGTGTTTGCCTTTCTTACTGGCAAAGCTGCAAACATCTGGAGCCTCCATAAACTCCACTCGCACCTGGAGAAAACAGGAGAGTGAGACACAAATCACTTCAATATCTAGAGGAAACCTCCTCCAAAGTAAATCAAATATGAAAAGTGTGATGAAGGACATCTCTGTTTTAGCAATGATTAGTATCCTACACTTTTTTCAGTTTGAGTCACATGCAGCTTAAAAAATGAAATGACTCTCAGGATCCATATGCTGTCATTAGTAAATTATGTGATGCAAGCCAAAATGGTTATTACGATGCCCAAGGTTTTAATATATACCATAAATCTGACTGTATTTTAATATGACACCGGATCTACCTTCTGCTTCCTTGGTGTGTAGTTGTGAATAATGGCCTTGATTTCCAGTTGTTCTCCGCGCACAGCTGAATAAGGCATCTTGAGGTCAATGAAAAGGTGTTTAAAAACGACTATCTCCTCAGGTTCTGCCACACAGATGCCTTTGAGGAGGAACATAGACACACATAATGTTTTAAAGCAACAGCTCCAGGGTGATAATGATGATGATGATGATGTTTTTCAGACCATGTATTCTGCATTTGCAGCTTCTTCTAACACCTTACCAAGTGTTGGTGACAGACTGACAGCCAAGATCTGCCATGTAGTAATAGAGTCTTTCAGGTACATCACTTTATCTTTGACTGGTGCTGGACTGGGATATGAGAAAATTACATTTAAAAATGAGAAATTTTAAAGTACTCTTCTAATGGTTGTTTACCATCTAAATCCGTATCAGGCTAAAAAGCTCCATAAGCCGGGCAACCTAAAAGCATTACTGTATGTCTTACCAAGAGGACAAGATTCAGATGTTTTCGAAATAAAGGAAGCCAATAAATACTGTTGTCTTATTTTGAAACTGTCTCCAGCTCTAATATTTTGTCAGTCTCAAAACTCCTCACTGGTCTAGAAGTTCCCATTACTGGTTTTCTATTACCATTTATGAACGACACTAGTGGATGTAATTTCATGTTGTTGACGTTGAATCAGTTTCCTTGCAGCTGAAACTAAACATTCTAGTGGGGATCAGTGCATAAAATGTGTAATATCAAGAATAAATGAGAAACAATGTATGTTCTTTGTTTTGTGAATGAGGCTTAATTTACAGCTTTTGTCCAAGTGTCTTACAATACTTACCAATTCTCGCATAGATCAATTTCCTCCCAAAGCCAACTCTCAGGGAACTGTGTACGTGAAACAATCTCATCCGAGTCTGTATAATAGTCATCATCATCATCACCTGTTGTAATAGATAAAAACAATAACACATCAGATAATGATAATCAAATAAATTTCATCAATATTCTCTCTGATGACTATCCACTTTCAGTATTATCCACAATTCCTGCTTTCCAAAGTACCCAAGATTCAAAATACCAGTATCAATCACTGCCACTGGAATCATGCAAGTTCGAGTTGAGAATGGCTTCATTCTGTGCTTATTGAAGTAAGTCAGCTTTATCTTAAAGAATCCAGAGAAATAAAAGCTTACAGATTATCCTCTGCAGAGACCAGGCATTGTAGTTTTTAGCGAATTTAAATGTGTAATCCATGAAAAATAACCACCAAACACAGATGGATAATTATATTATTGTCTTCTGTACATCTGCTTTATAGCTGATATTTAAAGGATCAGTTCACTTTCAAATGAAAATTACCCCAACCTTTACGCACCCTCAAGCCATCCTAGGTGTATATGACTTTCTTCTTTCTGATGAACACAATCTGAGATATATTAATAAATATCCTGACGCATCCGAGCTTTATAATGGCAGTGAGTGAGACCAATGAGTATGAAGCTGAAGAAAGTGCTTCCATCCACATCCATCCATCCATCATAAACGTACTCCACACGGCTCCAGGGGGTTAATAAAGGCCTTCTGAAGTGAAGCGATGCGTTTGTGTAAAAAAAATCCATATTTAACAAGTTATGAAGTAAAATATATAGCTTCCACCAGACCGCCTTCCGTATTCAACTTATGAAGAAAGTGTAAAACTCTTGCAGTTCAAAAACCTTACGCTACTTCCTACACCTTCCATATTCAACTTACAGAAAAAAGCTGAACTGATGCGACGCCAGTTTGCACTTTCTTCGTAAGTTGAATGTTGAATATGGAAAGCGGTCTGGCTTTATGATGGATGGATGTGTATGGAAGCACTTTCTTTAGCTCATACTTGTTGGTCTCACTCACTGCCATTATAAAGCATGGATGCGTCAGGATATTTATTAATATACACTATATTGCCAAAAGTATTGGGACGCCTGCCTTTACGTGCACATGAACTTTAATGACATCCCATTCTTAATCCGTAGGGTTTAATATGGAGTTGGCCCACCCTTTGCAGCTATAACAGCCTCAACTCTTCTGGGAAGGCTTTCCACAAGGTTTAGGAGTGTGTTTATGGGAATTTTTGACCGTTCTCATAGAAGCGCATTTGTGAGGTCAGGCAGTGATGTTGGTGAGAAGGCCTGGCTCGCAGTCTCCGCTCTAATTCATCCCAAAGGTGTTCTATTGGGTTGAGGTCAGGACTCTGTGCAGGCCAGTCAAGTTCCTCCACACCAAACTCACTCATCCATGTCTTTATGGACCTTGCTTTGTGCACTGGTGCGCAGTCATGTTGGAACAGGAAGGGGCCATGCCCAAACTGTTCCCACAATGTTGGGAGCATGAAATTGTCCAAATTGTCTTGGTATGCTGCAGCATTAAGAGTTCCTTTCACTGGAACTAAGGGGCCAAGCCCAACCCCTGAAAAACAACCCCACACCATAATCCCCCTCCACCAAACTTTACACTTGGCACAATGCAGTCAGGCAAGTACCGTTCTCCTGGCAACCGCCAAACCCAGACTCGTCCATCGGATTGCCAGGCAGAGAAGCGTGATTCGTCACTCCAGAGAACACGTCTCCACTGCTCCAGAGTCCAGTGGCGGCGTGCTTTACACCACTGCATCCGACGCTTTGCATTGCACTTGGTGATGTAAGGCTTGGATGCAGCTGCACGGCCATGGAAACCCATTCCATGAAGCTCTCTACGCACTGTTCTTGAGCTAATCTGAAGGCCACACAAAGTTTGGAGGTCTGTAGTAGGGGTGTGCCCGAATACTAAATCCGTATTCGGAAAGGCACGGGAAAAAAAAAACGCAGTCTACGGAGCCCCGAAAGGGACATGGTTAGTCGTTTGCTAGCAGGAGCGTGTTACTTTGAAGTACAACAGATTTCACTTACCATGTAAAGAGAGTAAGGAGAGATGGCTGATAGGACAATGGTGAATGGTTTGCAGTTCCTGAGCGTCACTGACAAATATCTAATCTTGTGAAATGTGTAATAAGTACTGACGCTCCCTAGTATACACACAGCATGTGTGATTGCGAATCTCAAAAGTGAAAGTAAAAGCGCCCACGCATTCAAAAGCGATTTCAATACTCTGCATATTAACAGCAGATTCCTGATACTGGCAAATTATATAATTGTGAGAGAAAGCATATATATAGAAAGAAATATATTTTTTCCTCCCATCTCATGTGTATTCCCTTTAGGGGCTCCGTAGTACACGTCATTTCCTTTCCGAATACGGTATTTGGCTTCGGGCACATCCCTAGTCTGTAGCTATTGACTCTGCAGAAAGTTGGCGACTGTGCGCCTCAGCATGCGCTGACCCTGCTCTGTGATTTTACGTGGCCTACCACTTCGTGGCTGAGTTGCTATTGTTCCCAATTGCTTCCACTTTATGATACCACTAACAGTTGACCGTGGAATATTTAGTAGTGAGGAAATTTCACAAATGGACTTATTGCACAGGTGGCAACCTATCACGGTACCACGCTTGAATTCACTGAGCTCCTGAGAGCGACCCATTCTTTCACAAATGTTTGTAGAATTAGTCTGCATACCTAGGTGCTTGATTTTATACACTGTGGCCATGGAAGTGATTGGAACACCTGAATTCAATGATTTGGAGGGGTGTCCCAATACTTTTGGCAATATAGTGTATCTCCGTTTGTGTTTATCAGAAAGAAGAAAGTCATACACACCCTAGGATGGCTTGAGGGTGAGTAAAGCTTGGGGTAATTTTCATTTGAAAGTGAACTAATCTTTTAAGTCATTTCAAAATTGATGAACTTTGCACTTATTTTCCTGTTTATTACTGTGAAGCTGCTTTGAAACAATCTTTACTGTATAAAGCACTACTGAATTAACTTAAATGTGGAAAAATGGACATGGCTGTTTTAAAAGTGCCACTTATAGTTGAGGTAAACATCATGGAAACACTGTAAAACCTTCACATTTTGACACAGAGCACTGCACGAGATGGAGGAGCCATCGAGCAGCTTAAGATATTGGAACAACCTTAATCAGTTAATACTCACTGCGAGCCAGAATCATCTCCTCCTCGTCTGTCTTCATGTTTTTGCGGGTTTTCATCTCATTGCAGCAGTGCAGGAAGACTTTGGCGCACTCTTGCCCGTCTACAATGTATGTTGCTCTTCGTTCACAGGTGTAGCCGAGTTTATTATCTCTCATCCCATCAATGCAGCACTGCTTCAGTTCACCAGAGTATTTACCAGCTGAAAAGACAATGTTACTGTAGAACAATGAGGGAAGAAGGAGAACTACTGGGGGAAAGATGAAATTCCCTAAAACATAAACCATGAACTAAACGAGAAGGGCTCGGGATCTTTAACACACTAATAAAGCCCAGAAGATACTTTCTGATTTGAATGGCAAGAGTAAAATCTCACCCAGTGTACTAGTGATCTGCAGGAGACTCTCAGCTCTTCGTTTTCTCTTTGCAGGGACGGGACACTCAGACACTAGAGGACAATTCATTTGAATGACTTGGTATATTGTAAAAATGATGTTAAAGAACCCAAGAGCAGCAAGAACTATTTATTAAATCTAATCAAGTATGGATATTCCAGAAACAGGGAACCAAGACACAATGAAACAAACAACTCAAAAGGAAATTCATAGTACAACATTCAAGATCAGACCAACGAAAGGAACCCTCATGAATCTGTTTGTTCAGTAAATAAAACTGTAGAGTAAGAAATGAAAGAAAAAAAAAATACTTGTTCTGGTGTTTGTTCCTCCTGCGGTGTGCGACTCAAACATCAGACCTGCATCACTGAAAACCCCCATACTGTCCCTTCCACCTCCTGCCGTACAGCCGGTGTCATGTTGCTCTATTCTGTCCCAGATCTAGAGGTGCAAAAAGACACTAGTTACATACATTTTAAATAAGAGCTGATTGTGCCATTATGTCTGAGGAACATACTTCACCTGAGTCTGAGTGAGTCTGTTCTTGTTAAGGACATGCACAGCCTTGTCAACCACCACCAGCCCAACTCTAGCTCCAGGATCTCCAGTTATCTGAAGCTTGACTTCATCTCCTGTGCCATAGGTATTCATCTTGTTCTTCACCTGAAGCTTGAGCTGTTAAAATGAAAGACACTGAATCAGACCTAGTTGATTGGCACGTCAACCATTTCTTGTGATAGTTGACCCACCGTTCCCATGCATGTGTCCTTCACGTCCACCCAAACTGAATCAGACACCACCTCAGACGAGCCCACATGGTAATAAGCCACGAAGCGGAAAGACGGCACCATGTCTTTGGTTACAGGTAGAGACAGAGTCACTAGAGATTGTCCTCTTCTCTTAAACCTGTCTGCTTGAACAATCTGACCTTTACTCAAGATCTGAAAATGAGACAAGTAAAAAAGACTTAAGCACTTTGTACGGCTTCAAACACAAGCTGTTGTAGAAAATAAATACTGATGTAACTGATGCATTGGTGGTACAAATGAATAACAAATAACCATAATCTTTACCATGTATGTGTAATCCTGATCTTTAACTCCTGGACTTTGTCCAGTGTTCAGATTGACTTTCATTTGATCACCGATCTGAAGCTCTGCGGTATCAATGCCGATGTGCAAGTAATTCTTGGAGTTGCCTGTGGGAACGTAGGCCAGAGCTGTCATCGTCTTCACTGCCTGCTGTCCATCGCTTAATTGTGGATCTTTGGTTTTAGCCTGAAATAAAGAAATATTCCTGCTGATTCATAGCAACTACAAATAACTATAAATAAATAGCTTGTTCTACATCATGTATTATATGTCTTACAATGATCTCCAGCTTGGAAGATCCTCCTAGAGAGTTGACGGTTACTTTTGCAATGCCATTGGCTGCTGTATGACCTTTGACTATTCCAGGATTGACCTCCACTTCCACATCTTCAGCAGGGGTCTGGTCAGGATTTGTAACATAGACCTTTTATAAAACCAAGACCAAAAAAAAACAAAAACAAACAAACAAACAAACAAAAAAAAACATTAGCCATCATCATGTCTATTAATATATTGGTAAAATTGTTCCTCCTATAACCCTTCAGGTTCATAAAGTCAATGTTTTTTACCGATATATCGAAGGGCATTCCAGGTTTGAAGAATTGTGGTGTTTTTTTGAAGTGGATGGTGTACGGTGACGTCACAATCTGAATGCCTCTCTTTTCCGCTTCCACCATTTCACTGCCTGAAACACACACACACACACACACACACACACACACACACGATCAGCCTCTCATATACACTCACATATATGCATGTAAATGTGTATACAGATGTACAGTATCTATTGAGTCTTACCACTCTCTGTTAAAAGACTGACTGAAACATAGATTGATTGTCCAACCAGCTGGTTAATGTTTGGAAAGGTCTTAGTGATCATCTCCCTGGTCAGTTCTGCAGCACCTTCTCCTTTCATTATCTATTCATATATGAGAAAGACATTAACATCAGTCTACAAGACACAGTAAAAGCTTTTTAATGTTTTATCATCTAGGTGAAGAGAAATTAGATTGATCCCAACTTGTAAACTGTTTAATTTCTCTCACCTGAACTCTTTGAAGAGATGCAGGAATACTTATTTTCTTCTCACCGTCCATCACACCAAACATCACAAATGCATTTCCTTCCACCTTCTGTCCAAACAGGTACCTATAAACGCACATACAATTTTTGCTGTAAAAACTGAATGGTGATGACGACTGTTTTTGATCCACATCCAGTTTCAACACAATACATTTCAAATTTAACACAGGTTATGCATTCTGTATAATATATTACTATATACTATAGCACTATGTAATTGTATTTAATTATTAAAATTATGCAAGATTAATAAATACTGTAAAAATATATTTTTTTTTGTTAATTTATAATACCTAATGCAATAATTATCTGAAATGTCATTTTATAGTGCAGATCTACTGGGATATGACACACAACTGACACAATATTAATACTACCAGTAAAATAGAGAATAACCACAACTCGAGAAAAAACAAAAAAACAAACAAACAAAAACATGCCTTTTGAGACTAAGATAAATGTCTTCGTTAGTTTGGAAGATATACTATCTCAAACACACTGGAATGGCAGGACCAATTTTTGGTTGCTCATTGTACATTATTTCAGTTTATATACAAATCTATTTAAAAACAGTGTGTTCACACATCATAGATTTATTTTCAAAACAGTGAGGCAGAACATATGTTGTCTTACTTGGCTTCAATGTCAACTGTCAGACTCTGATCATCCACATAGTAGAATGACCTACTGGGTTTTAATTTCACTTCAAATGTTGGAAGCACTAAAACCAAGACAGACACACAAATATATAAATACATTACTTTAGTTATCACATTTTTACACAACATTCAGTTTTCTGATACACATCTTACTGTCATGTCTTGTTTTGGTTCATGTTCATGTTTCATGTTTTATTTTGATGTTAATGCTTCATGTTTCATTGCTATGTTTGTTATGTTTGCCATGTGCTCCCTGTTGTCATGTGATCTTGCCATGTGCTTCCCTTTGTGAATAGGCTTGTTCGACTTGATGCAGCGCTGCACAGACCGATCGGCGGCTGACTTGAAGCAGTGCATGCCAGTAAGAAATTTTGTCCGACTTGAAACAGCGCCGACACCATGTGACTGTGACATATGGCTTCAAAGTACCACGAGAGCGATTCGAGCCAGCGCAGTTTCTCAAGAGGAGCTGCACGAGCTCTGATGACAACACAGCTGTTTCACGATTGGCCGGATTCACCGCATGACAACGATCACGTGTGTTTCAGTGTTTATTGTCACGCCTTCAGTTCTACTAATGCTTACAAATCTGTATGTTTATAACAGTTAAAGCTCTTTTCATGTATTCGGGATGTTGTATTGTGTCATGTTTATCAAAATAAAACTGATAAAAAACGTAGACCCCACTACATTGGTATTTAAATAATAATATATGCTTATGTTGAACTTTATTCTTGTAAAAACAGACACTGTAAGCAGTACATAAAGTATTGAATGAAAATGTCTCTGAAACATCAGTGTATTAGTCAAATATTGTATTTATTTCACTTCAGCTGTGATAAAGTATGCAAACGCAGCGCGAGCATCACTAAGAGAAGCAGAAAGTGTCCGAATTCACGTCTACGTTTTCAGCTCCTCCCCGCCTGCGGCTACTCTCGCCGATCGGTTGCATCCAGCTGCAGCCGATGTCGCACACACCTAATGTGTCATGTTGTCATTGGTTGATTTAGTCATGTGGTTTATCAGTTCTGTTTTGTAATTGGGTCATTGTCTTGATCACAGGTCACAGGTGTTCCTTGTTTGTCATTAGTCCTTGTAAATAGATAGTCCTCATGTTTCATTGTTCTCTTGTCTAGCTTTGTGTAACCTGCTGTTCAATGAGTGTTAGTTTACATCAAGTCAAGCCTAGTCTTTGTTTTTGTATTTTGTTCATGTTTTGGATTATAATAAACTGCACTTGGGTTCTCACTATGCTTTCCTCCAGTGGACTACGTTACACTTACCATATTCTTTGACCTCAAAGTCAGCAGTAAACTGCTTCTGAGGAGTGTTTGCGAACCGTGTGACCACCTTCCAGATCCCAAGACTGAAAAATACAAAACACATCCAGGAACATACACGTCTGAATTCATGACATCAAAACAGATGATTATAAACCACGAACAGGGTTTTGCTGCTGTTTATTGATAAATTATTAGGTAATGTCTTGAAGTACACACCATAGACCAGGGTTCCTCAATTAGTTTTTACCAAGGGCCACAAACCTCAATGTTATGAAATGCCATTTGATGTTATCAGTTTTATAGTCACGGTCTGCCTGCATAAACAACATATCGGCTTTATGTTATGGTGGTCAGGCAAGATAAAACAAAATTGTACAGTCCATCCACTTTTGAATTGTGTATTTTTAGTGTCTACTTTTATTTTCTTCACACTTGCAATGCTTTCGCTGTCAGACTAAAGGCCCATTCAAACCAAGAACAAAAACTATTAAGATGAGTATAAAGGAGATGTGGCAGGCATCCCAGAAGCATGGCAATGAGATGCAGTGTCTTGTTCTCCCTCCCAGGAAACCTAGGTTACATTTGTAACCCGAGACATTCCCTTTTGAAATGGGAACTCACACTGCATCTGAACAAGACGCTATGAAGAACAAATACCCACTCCGCCATGCTGAGTGGAATGCATGCCTTATCGGCTGTGACTAAGCACTCAAAAAGCTGACTCTCCTGACCTCACTGTCAGAGTCATATTTCCCAAAGGTACGCACCAGCAAGCTGTCAGTGACACTATCCTCTACGGTCACTGCCCAAGCTACATACCCTAAATGAGGAAAGTCCCCAAGTGGTAGGGCTTGGCCCAAGGGCTGAGCTCAAAGGCTTGGAATCATTTTCCTAATGAAAAGATTCCTTTAAGGGAATATGGCCAGACACAAAAGAGACCATGGCCTGTCACTTCAGGGGGACATAAGAGTATCAACCCCTAGAATCACCAGGGAGGCTGACTTCCTCTATTCTAGCAGAAGAAGCCAACAATCTGTCTGCCTAAGCAGAATCTCTAGATTCAGCACTTTCACAGAGGCCTCCTAGAAAGCAGAGACTCAGCATCTTGATCCTCCAAATGTGGGGAGTAACTTAGCCCGATAAAGGGTTCTCCAGGACCTGCAGAGCACTAAACATAGCTCTGGGGGAGTGGAGTACTCTACATAATGACTAACCAACTCACTGCAGTAAGTTTATCAAGGAGGCCCACAGAGAATCCTTCAACTTGATACTAAAGTGTGGTTCATAAAGGAGGCTCAAGAAGGCCTACCATTACCTAGCCCTGGGGAGCGAAGCATTCAGCACACCAGCCCCTTTCACACAGCACAAAGACAGCTTGTCCAGGAGGCTTAAATCCAATCACTTGATAATATTATTTCTTGTAAGGGCTCTAGGGAGCGAGGCATTCTGCATACTGACCCTCTAAAATGAGGGGAGTGCCAAACTCAACCTACAGTTGTATGTTAAGGAGGCTCACCGAAAGCCTAACGTAGGATACTGTAGACTGCGCAGTACTCTGCATAATGACCCCCTAAGTGAGAGGAATACTAACCAACTTGCTAGACTTATCAAGGAGGCTTGCAAAGAGCCTTACTAGATACAAAAGTACACCAAATTCTAGGGAGCAGAGTACTTAGTAAAATGACCCTCTTAAGCAAGGGGAGTATTAATCACACTCGACCTAAAGAGAGCTCAACTAGAAAGGGAGGAGGTAATCAAACCCTTATACTAAGCACAGCTTTATCGGAGCTCAGGGGAGCGGAGGCCTCAGCGGAATGACTCTCAACAAAAGAGAAAGAGCCTAACAACACTCTACCCTAAGGACAGCATCCAAGGACACTCAAAATGAGCCCTAGTGCTACTGTCTAGAAGGAAGAGCTCTAGACAGTGGAGGCTTCAATTAGATAACTCTTTAAAATGAGAAGAGCATAACCACACCATTTTACAAAAAAAGGCAGCCCTACCAATGAGGCTCACTGTGAGCTGTACCACTTGGCAACATGATCTAGGCTGAACTCTAGGGAGTGAAAGCCTTAGTAGAACAACTCTTTAAAATGAGAGGTCTAACCACCCTTTATACTAAAAACAGTTTTATCAAGGAGGTTCACGGAGAGCCTTGGCACCAGACACTGCTAACCCGTGAGGTTCAGAGGAGTAAAAGCGTCAACAGGACGACTCTCCAGGATGAGAGGAGGCCCAGTACCACTCCTATCTAAAGGCAGCAGCTATGGCTTTAGGTTTTCTCATCAGGAGCCCTGCGACTTAGTGCCCCTATCTAGAAGGAGGAGCTCTATCGAGCAGGGGCCTTAGCAGAATGACTCTCTAAAACAAGAGGGAGCCTGATTAAGAAACCATGGTACATAACCATGTGGAGGTCTGGGGAGTTGAGGCCTCAGCAGGACGACTGTCTAAACGAGAGGAGACCTAATGATACTCTTTGTCAAGGAGGCTCACCTGAAGCCATTCCATATGACACTGACAGAGCTCTAAAGAGTGAAGTACTCAGCATGACAACCCTCCAAAGCGAGGGGAGTACTGGCAACATTTAAACAATGTAGGTTCGTCAGGAGGCTCATTTACTCAACTTGTCAAGGAAGCTCATAAAGCCATTAAGCTCGACTCTATCAATGAAAGGAGCTCTTAAGGAGCAGTGTAGTCAAACATAACCCTCCAAAGCGAGGGGAGTACTACCAATGCTCAACTAGAATAAAGCGGGTCAAGGAGGCTTAGAGAAAGCCATTCAACTTCACTTTCACAAAGAAGGGAGCTCTAATGAGCTCTACTCAGCATAATGACCCTCTAAAGCGAGGGGAGTACTAACAATTCTAAGGTCTGTCAAGGAGGTCTACAGAGGGCCATTCAACCTGACAATAAGACTTAAGCGAACCAACAGAAGGCAGATCTTATTTTACCTTAGCCAAAAACATTGTTGGTCCAGCCCTATGAAGTTCACAACATATCAACACTCTAAAAATGAGGGGAGTACTAACAATGCTCAACCATAACTAAGCTTGTCAAGGAGGCTCACAGAAAGCCATTCAACTTGACTCTATCAATAAATTAAAGGGTTAGTTAATCTGACATTAAGTACTCACCCTCATGTCGTTCCACACCCATAAGGCCTTCGTTCATCTTCGGAACACAAATTAAGATATTTTTGATGAAATCCGAGGGTATCTGATCCACACATGCAGCAACGTCATTGCACCTTTTATGTCCATAAAGGTAGTTAAAAACATGGTTAAAATAGTCAACGTGAAATAGTGGTTCAACCTTAATGTTATGAAGAGGATACTGTTATGAAGAGGATACGAGAATACTTTTTGTGCGCAAAAACAAAACAAAAATAACGACTTTATTCAACAATTTGAACCGTTGTCATACGTAGTGAACTCAGTGCAGGCTTCCTTGTTTACATCTGAATGCCGGCTCAGTATTGGCCGGATCCTGTGTCAGCGTCACATGCATGCATCATGCTGCTCACATGTTCAGCTTCGGCCAATACTGAGTTGGCGTTCGGACGTCAACATGAAAGCCTGCACTGAGTTCACTATGTATGACAACGGTGCGTTCCCCATAGTCTATGCTGTTTTCAGCTGATGAATGAGCAGAACTTTATAGTGCACCTCTCATCCAATAAATCACATTAAGCTTTGTGCTTTATTATTTTTGATAAGACACAACGTCTCAGCAGTCAAATTCTGTCCTTTTTATTATGAAATTCAAACAATAAATACCATTTTGGTGCTTTTTAATGTGGTTTAATGTGGAGATCACAGTTGCCTCCTCAGATCAAGTGAAACGGCAGCGCAGAACGCTCGTGAAAGGATCATCTCTTCCACTTTACTACTAGTTACAGTGCGAAATAAACATGAATTAACACCAGAAGTTATGTTAAAAGATACAGTACATCTTACTGAAATCCATATCATGTCTCATGTAATCACTCAATCAGGGTTTTAACCGCGAAAAGACATCAATAAAAAAGTACATGTTTACTTTTACCTCAGAAAAGCCATTCAGTGACCATAAACTCATTAGTCAGCTAGAAAATTTGCAGAGAGGTACCGTATCCAGTATCCCTCTGGAGACTCTAAGCTGGATCACGAACAGTTTGTACTGATCTATCCTTGAGTAACAAATTTTTAGCACAACCTCTGTTTTGTATTGTCCCTTTGTATTGATATTGGTTCACAAAGCAGTCCGGTGTGAAATGATTTGTGCAGACATAAATGAATTTCGGTAGAGTTGAGGGAGCATTTTCTTTTAAAACAAAATTAATCCACCTCATCTTCAGCAGCTCAGATTTCGGGAGTAAATTGAGAGAGCTATGTGGATTAATACATCCAGCTACAGAACACCTAAAACGCTTGGGAGACATTCTCGTCAGTGCAGCAATGGCGGACTGTGTACAACTCGCTGTAAACTCGCTCAGAGCGGTTCTATGTTAAAACGGCAGTGTCTGTCAACATTCGTGGGCGGGGCCTGTGGATAATGTGACGTCACATTGCCAGGAACCTGCAAACAGCTTGTTCTGAGACACTGCTTATGATTTATGGAGATTAAAAAAAAAAAAAAAAGGAGTGGTTGAATTTTTATCATTATAGGGTTGTTGTGTACACACACTGCCAACACACATTTATGTCCAAACACCATGCAAAAGTGAATTTTGCATAATAGGTCCCCTTTAATGTATGTTTGAATAAATCTGTCAAGTTTTTATGAAAGCCCATTTTTAAATGTTTATTTTCAAAAAAAAAATTAGAGTAGAAACATAGTTATGTAATTATTATAACTTTATTATTATAAAAACTTCCTTGTGTGTAAGTTCAGATAATTTATCAGTTAATTTTAACCTTCAATATTAGTAATGTAGCACCAACTGATTCCCTACACAGTTCACAACATTAGCTAAGAGTTTTTTTTGTTTTTTTTCTGTGAGAAAATTTGCCATGTACTGTACCTGATATTCATCCAAATTAATCAAATCGAATCTCAAATTGAAATTTGTCACCAGGTGCAAGCGTTGTCGGCTTTCTACACTGGAGGCATCAAAACAAACTAGCAAAATAGCACAAGCGTGTTGAGTACATCAGAAATAGAACGGGGTATTTGTATACTCTTGGCGACTCGTCACATCACGTTGTGCCACATCCAATGTAGAAAGCGTCACTGATTTTAGTTTGTTATATTTGCTTTTGACCCATCGTGTCGTGCCGTTCGCATCTGGTGTAGACACAGTGCAAGTTGTCAATGATGCTGCTTAAAAATTATCAGCGATTTCACAGCAGCAACATGATTACAGTAATGTTACATTGACAGAAACATTTGACTTCAGCACAGGCCCTCGGACCAAACATTTGTCTCTCGTGGGTCGCCTGTTGAGGAACCCTACCATAGACAGATAAAAATGTTTGATCTGTACACTCAGGTTTAATACACCTATCAGTGTTTTACACACCTGGAAACCTCAGGAATGGCGTATTTTCCGGACTTCATCCCTTTCACTGGATAAATCTTTTCTGATAAAAGTGTGATGCCTTGTGGATTCTTAAGAAACACAGAAATCAGCATTACCAATGTGTCTACTGAGATCAGTGCAATGATGCTTATTACAGCTGTCATGAATGAATGAATAAATGAATGAATGTATGTATGTATGTATGTATTTATGTGTATGTGTGTGCACTTATATAAATGTTTACCATGATCTCCACCGTGACTCCAGACTGACTGAGTGGTTTCAGGTTGGGCGTCAGAGAAAAAATCCTGTACTGAACTGCAAAAAGGTCAAAGCAAAAACTGAAATACTTTGTTTGAAAGTTTTAACTGATTGTTTTATTTATACATATTTGAGAGACTTACCATTCAGTGTGTTAAAAAATTACACCATAAACCACTTTTTTCTTTTTTTACTAAGCGTTACTAGCGTTTTACTATAGCTATGATAGCAACAAAAATCCAATTTGTTTTTAACGGCTTTATGACGGCATGGCTTATATTCCAACGTATACACATGCTTTTTTAATTTAGCTTGAGATGGCTTTCAAAATGCAATTTATTATCACTTGTCTGATAGAACTTCAGATAGGTGATAATAATAATAATAATAATAAAAACTTCCAAAAAGCAAATGCAGCCATTTCGTGGAACGAACCAGATGCCATTCACACTCCATCTCTCCTATATTTAATTGCTAGTATATGTTCAAAAGTACAGAATATTTATGATGTCATGCTGATGTAAAATTTAAATTTCACTTTGTGCTTTAATTCACTCTATATTTGCTCTGTTTTCACTGAATCATACCTGTGCTAGCAGGCGTGTAGATGGGCTTGTCTGTCTGTACAAATATATATCCAGACTGGAATGAGACCAGGACCACTTTCTCCAGAGTTTTGGATGGAAATTGAGCTTGTAGATACACATACTGCTTCTCCAGAGGATCATCAGAGAAGAAGTTCTGATCATCAGGGATCTAAAGAACAGAAAATGAATTAATAATAATAATAATAATAATAATAATAATAATTTTACCATTTACAAACTAAATTGTACACGTTTAGATGATGAATCACACAGACTCACACAAGCAAAAAAAAAAAATGGCATCACCTTTATATCTGTAAGGATCTGGTAATTGTTGTCTGCCGACAGTCTCACTGTTTTGGACAGTATCTCCCTGTCTTTCTTTGGGTGGTTCTTCACTATGATCTTTACATCAAAAGCTGCTCCAGAATAATCCTGAGCCTCCACAAACACGTTCTCTGAGGAACCCACTCTCAGCAAATTAGGAGCTGACAGAACAAACCTGAGGAGATCAAATCAGAGCGTTTGAAATCTCAAAAACAGATCTATAAGAAACTCTATGAGCAAACGGTGTGTTTAATACTCACAGCGGGTCACACAGTGTGAGGAGGGGTGAGGAGAGAAGAACAACAGTCAGCCACAGCAGCTTCACGTCCATCCTGTCTGTCTGTGTGTCTCTTCCTGTGAGCGTCTGTGAACCTGCAGCAGCTCAGATTTATACCCGCCTCCGTGACCCTCAGAGTCCAAACTGCTCTCTCTCTCTCTCTCTCTCTCTCTCTCACACACACACACACACACACACACACCATGGTGATTAGGCAACACGTTTGGGAAGGGGAGGATCTTGGAGAGATTTTTTTGTGAGATTTGCAAAATTACTAAATAAGCTCCAATAATTGCACTTAAAAAAATGTTTATTAGTATTTGTGTATGAGGACAATGTATTAAAAAATATTATGATGAAGCTGTGTGCGTCAATATCATGTGCATTTGTCACCTACCATTATTTATGTTTTAAACGTGTTTACATGCATCCCCTGCAAACTCAAACCAAAGAAACGATGTTCCCAGACTAATATGGTTGCAATTCATGAACCCTCTAACTATAGACATAATTGTCTCCCTTAAAAAGGATACGGTATCACTTTACAATAAGGTTCATTAGTTAACATGAACTAATAATGAACTGCACTTCTACAGCATTTATTAATCTTTATTAATGTTAATTTCAACATTAACTAATACATTATTAAAATCTTGTTAACATTAGTTAATGCACTGTGAACTAACATGAACAAACAATGAACAACTGTATTTTCATTAACTAACATTAACAAAGATTAGTAAATACAGTAACAAATGTATTGCTCATGGTTAGTTCATGTTAGTTAATACATTAACTAATGTTTAACTAATGAACCTTATTGGAAAGTGTTACCAAGGATATTTGGTATACTTTACTCATGTAACTACTGTGAAAAAGAAAAAAAAAACCACGTTTCCATGTGCTCTTTCCTTTCTGCATAGAAAGCTGTAGAAACAGAGCTGTGGTCAAACTGTTGTGGAACTGAGTGAAGTTTTGTGCATCAGACAGGAGACTTATAAAGAGTATGAAGATTTCTCAGCAGCGCATTTCAGATTTCCTGTAAATCATTGTGCTTGTCATGTAAATACAACCTTTGGTAAATTGGCAGCTGCTCTATTGATCTTTTCGTGGTCGAGAGAACTATTGAAATGTGCCAAAGATGTAAGATGCACTGGAATGAGGTTTGTTGATGAATATGTTTTGCTCAACATTTAACTTTTGTAACACTGGCAGGAACAAAAAAGATGACAGGTGTAAAACGGATGTGCAGGGTTTATTATAACAAACAAAAAAACAAAAAAACATAAGGAACACAAAGAATGCAGACCATCTAAATGTAACAACAAACAATGACTTACAAAGTAACAAGAAACACAAGGGCTATTTATACACAAGCTAACAAGGGACAGGTGAAGGTGATTAGTTGCTATGGCAACAAACGAGGTTAACTATAGAAACTGATAAGGCAGGCAATGAAACAAAGGAAACAGGAACTAAACACAGGAAGTCATAATACAGGAACAATGCGAACAAAACTATACAGTACTTCAAAATAAGAGTCCACAACACAAGACACTAATCATGACAACTTTACATTCACTAGCAACATTACCTTTCCCCCAATATTCATACACCTATATTCTTTGTATTACTACATGAAAATAAATGTTAATGATATTTTCGAATGTGTCTGGTTTCTCCAGGGAGTAAAATAAAAGTCGAGGTGTTGTAACACTATTAGACCCTAGTAGCTCATTTCTGTTATCACCAGTTAAAAATGGGCTACAGTACATGACCACAAACCTCTAAAAGTCAGAAGGATTTACAGAACAATTCTGAAGAATGAAAGTAAAATTTCTCATCTGTTATATACAGTTGAGCTCAAAAGTTTACATACCCCTTGCAGAATATGCAAAAATGTTAATCATTTTAACAAAATAAGAAGGATCATGAAAATTGCATGTTATTTTTTTATTTAGTACTGTCCTAAATAAACTATTTCACATAACATATGTTTACATAAAGTCCACAAGACAAAAAAATTGCTGAATTTATAAAAATGACCCTGTTCAAAAGTTTACATACCCTTGATTCTTAATACTGTGTGCGGTTACCTGGATGATCCACGACTGTTTGTTTGTTTTGTGATGGTTGTTCATGAGTCCCTTGTTTGTTCTGAGCAGTTAAACTGAGCTCTGTTCTTCAGAAAAATCCTCCAGGTCCTGCAGATTCTTCAGTTTTCCAACATCTTTTGCATATTTGAACCCTTTCCAGCAGTGACTGTATGATTTTGAGATCCGTCTTTTCACACTGAGGACAACTGAGGGACTCAAACACACCTATTAAAAAAAGCTGCAAACATTCACTGATGCTCCAGAAGGAAACGTGATGCATTAACAGCCTGGGGGTGAAAACTTTTGAACAAGAAGATGATGTGCAAGTTTTTCTTATTTTGTTTAAAGATCATATTTTTTTTCATTTAGTACTGCCCTTCGGAAGCTGCAAAAGATACTTACATGTTTCCCAGAAGACAAAAAAAGTACAATTTATCCTGTTCATCCAATTCAAAAAGTTTACATCCCCGACTCTTAATGCATCACGTTTCCTTCTGGAGCATCAGTGAATGTTTGAACCTTGTTTAATACTTGTGTTTGAGTCCCTCAGTTGTCCTCAGTGTGAAAAGATGGATCTCAAAATCATACAGTCACTGCTGGAAAGGGTTCAAATATGCAGAAGATGATGGAAAATCAAAGAATTTGCAGCACCTGGAAGATTTTTCCGAAGAACAGAGCTCAGTTTAACTGCCCAGAACAAACAAGGGTCTCATGAACAACCATCACAAAACAAACAAACAGTCGTGGATCATCCAGATAACCACACACAGTATTAAGAATCAAGGGTATGTAAACTTTTGAACAGGGTCATTTTTATAAATTCAGCTATTCTTTTGTCTTGTGGACTTTATGTAAACATATGTTATGTGAAATAGCTTATTCAGGACAGTACTAAATAAAAAAATAACATGCCATTTTCATGATCCTTCTTATTTTGTTAAAATGGTTAACATTTTTATATATTCTGCAAGGGGTATGTAAACTTTTGAGCTCAACTGTATGTTCATGAGGGTTAAATGACTGAAAGTTTTTCATCTAAATCAGTATCTTGTTTAACTTGATGTTTTCTATCTTCTAACCCAAACCTTACCCCTGAACCAACCCTTGTAGAAACCTGAACACCTGATTAGATTTAAAGAAACATTATATGGACCTTTTTACACAGTGAGGACATTTTATGTGTCCTCATAACAAGTCGATTTCCATGATATTTCACTATATTAGTGAGCTGGTGCTCACAGGTACAGTCAAACCTGTACACACAGACACTCTGTTAGGATAATGTAAAGTTAACCATCATTATCGCAAAATAAACAAAAAGGTAAATAAAAATAAATAAAGGTGCAGGGTTTGTATCGTCCTTAAGAAATGTATCTTGTAATGATAATAAAAATATTGCCATTTTATATTAGCCTAATTTTTTTATCACTTGGATTAGTTTAATGATTCCAGTAAAAATAAAATAAACGTAGAAATAATCGACATAACAAATAGACTAACACTGCAAAAAATTAAGAAATTAATTTATAGGCAGTATTATTATTATTAATCTGCAATCTAAGTAGGCCCATGTCGTTCTAAATTTTGAGCTCTCTCTCATCGAGCTTGTGTCCCTTACCAGATCATTGTTCTTCCAACACTCTCAGAAAAAAAGGTACAAAAGCTGTCACTGGGGCCATATGCTTTCAAAAGGTACACCTTTGTGCCTAAAGAGTACATATACTAGTGCCTCAAAGGTACATACTGGTACCAAAAGTGCATATTAGTACCTTAACGGTACATATTAGAACCTTTTTAAAGGGTATAGAGTACAACAGGGCTAAAGGCGCCGCGGGGAAAAAGGTGCCTTTGATTTTATTTTCCTCTAAACCACTAGATGGCACAAAAACTTGCCGCAGCAATTTCCTAAACATCCGCTTTTTAAGATGCAGGTGCAAATTTGTCTGATCTTTGTCGTAATCGCGGGCAGCAGCACAAAGTTGATTTTGTGCTAATATTTGATGTTTTTTTTTAAATGTTGTTGATTTACGTAGCACATGAGAATCAATTAAATTAATGTTTATATATATATATATATATATATTTTAGACAAAGGTCTTAATGATTTTCAGTTTTGTTCAAGGTAATTCAAGCAAGAGTTTT